>NDFZ01005218.1:122703-135103 GCA_002192655.3 Mamestra configurata | reverse complement strand
CCTTAAAAAAAAAAAAAAAAAAACATAAATTCTAGATAAGGCATCCGGTACAATGTGTTGTGTCCCCTTACAATGGACAATGTCAAAAGTGTATTGCGAAATGACCGTTGCCCAACGCGCTAAACGACCAGAAGGATTTTTTAGGGTAAGAAGCCACTTTAAGGTCAAATGGTCGGTAATGACAGAAAACTTCATTCCGTCCAGGTAACAGCGACAATGTTTTATGGAATCTAAAACAGATAAGAGCTCGCGCTCAGCAGTACTATAATTACGTTCAGCTTTGGAAAAAAGACGAGAATATAATATCACGGCTATAGGCTGTTCAACGTTATCAATTGTCTGTGAAAGAACTGAACCAAGACCAACAGCTGACGCGTCGCATTGTAGAACGAATGGTTTACAAAAATGTGGACTTGATACCACAGGAGTATTGATTAAAGCCTGTTTCAACTTAACAAAAGCTTGATCAGCAGTGTCATCCTAATTTATTGGATCTCGTCCCTTCCTCTTACCGATAAGTGCAGTAAGGGGTGCTATAATCGACGAGAAACCATCAACAAAAAGTCTATAGTAGGAACACATTCCAATAAAACCGCGTAAGGACTTTGCCATGGGAGTTGGGAAATCTCTAATAAGAGATTTCCCAACTCCTTTTCGAGTTTACCTGGATCAGTTTGTAAATCCTTTTCAATTTCAATGTAACCAAGATATTTCAATTCGCTCTTATAAAACTTGCATTTCTTAAGGTTTATGGATAAACCAGCTTCCTTCAGACGAGCTAACATCTTCCTAAGAAGCGCGAGGTGACTGTGAAAATCCTTCGAAACCAAAATTAAATCGTCGACGTATCTAAAAACACAGTTGTCGCTAGTCGAAGTGAAATCGAAATTAACAATCATATCAGTACGACGTTGTATCTCGCATGCAGAATTTGTAAGTCCAAATGGCATTCTAACAAATTCAAATAAACCACGCTGTGGAACTATAAAAGCAGTTTTCTCACAGCTATCCTTATCCGCTAAAAGGATCTGCCAAAAAGCACTTCGAAAATCAAGAGAACTAATGTACCTTGCACCACGAAGATTATCCAAAATATCATGGATACGCGGGAGAGAGTATGAATCCCCGATGGTTACGCTATTCAACTTCCTGCTATCAACACAGAAACGAACTGAACCATTATTCTTAGTGACCATAACAACAGGACTCGCCCATGGCGAGCGTAATGGATGGATTACTCCCATATCCAATCTTATCTATTTCTTCATTAAGAATATTTAATTTAACTGGTGAAAGTGGGTAAAATCTTTGCTTAATTGGCGGACCAGTTGGGTTTATCTTGTGAGAAAGCCAGGTAGTTTTTCCGAGTTCAATTTTGTCTGATGAAATGACTTCAAACTCGACAATGACCTGCTGTAAATATAGCTCTTGCTCACGTTAAAAACATTACTACAAAAAACTTTCAAAATGAGATACCAAATCAATAAGTGCATCAAGATCAGTAAATTTACGGACGGACAGACATGGAAAATATCTAGGATGCATGTTGTGAACGATTATTTCTAATTACTTCGTCTTATCAATTAGTTTCATTCAAATAAGAAACCTGGATGACGAAGTCTCTCAAAGATTGATCAGGTCTGTGTTTCAAATTTCTAACTTCTTGCTCGGTTTTAAATTCATAGTCGATAGGCCCAAACATTTTAATAAAAACCGATTTAATTTGGAAAATGTTAGATCGGGTCGGCGAATAAACCTAAAAAGTTTAAAAACGGCCCCAGACAAAACCTCATGGAAGCGCTTCACAATATAACAGTCTGACAAACCGTCCGCATCTTTTCGTTCATCTATACAGGCGAAAACTTCACGAACGCACGTATGTCCTGAAAAATCTATCTTCCACTTTGTGAGAAAAATTGGTTTAAGACAGTAAGGAGGAACATCATCCGATTTAATAGGTGAGGGAAGATTCGAAAGACTAGAAACCTGAGATCGTCTAGGCGGGATCGGTGGCGGTCGGGAAATGATGGGACTCTCTCGTCGAGGTGTGTCACCGATCGAAGATTGCTCCGCCATAGTTTAAAGCATAAAACAAATCATAATGAACTAAAACAAAAAAGCAGGACTCACACAAAACACCAATTTTCTCTAACTAGTAGAAAAATGTTAAACATACAATAGGCAAAGAGAACGGTGAGTTAAACGAGGAAAGACAAGGGAAAAAAGCATCAGCTGGGCTAGGTATCAAAAAGTAAGTAGATAACTAGCAAAACAGCCTAGTAAAACAAGCTTACCTTTAAACTCGACGCCTAACCATTCATACATTCAAACATACACTACAGGCGTTCTAGTCTGTATTAAGTTATAGGAGAGAGATCAGAGTATCTGTATAAAGAAGAAATAAAAGAGTTTCGTTTGTTTATAGTTTTACAGATTTATTTTTTTCTGACGAATGTCTAAATGGAACATTCGAGACTAAAGAAATTCACAAGCTAAGCTTTTGGAATATCTTCGAAAGAATCAGAAGCTGGAACAAAAATTAGGGATAAAATAATCATCAAAATTCACTCGAGGAGAGCGATAACGATTGCAAAAAAATATTGAAGTCAAATTATTGAGAATGAATAAAAGTACTTACTTTTGCTTCGGGCGCCATTTTTGTAGCGTAAAATAAAAAGGAACAATCAGACACATTCAATACTAATAATTTTGTAGAAACACCGAAAAACTATTAAAAAAAATATATGTTGAATATCACGTAAAAATTTATCTGTGGTAACAGTGCAAATTGAAAAATACTAATTAGGATAATCGAAACAACTTAGGCACAAATTTTAACCGTTTAGAAATTTAGGGAGTAACCAAGCTTTTACTTTAGAACCTAATGTTGTTGCAACGACATATGAGCCTAAAGAGCTCTCCATTTAAATTAGGCGCTTAAAAGATGCGACAGCAGCTCCCTACACAAATATGTATAAAAATAACTTATTGTACTAAAACTAAAAAAACGCGTACAATTACGAAACAAATTGCGTAAAAGAAAAATATTAAAGCTACATAAATAACTGTGAATTTAATTCCTCTGCGACGGGGTGTCTGGCTCTGTCGCACCTAATGCGAGTAGCTTGGCTTGCCTGCTGATGATGGCAGTGCTCGGTCTGGCGGCGCGGCACAGCGGCTCCCTCAGGTGTCAAGAGTCAGGAGTTAAGGGGAGAAGCTCGTCGTCGGTTGTCGCAGGGTGATCCCTGGCGAGTGTTGGGTGGCTCGCTGTCCAGTCACAACCAGGCCCGGGTCGATGGCGCGTTGTGTTCCACGCGCGCCTCAAAGACATGTCAGCTTAGGAGACGGGGTCTGCTAGGGCCAGAGCCTGCCAGGGTTGCGGAATTTGTTCGAAAGAGTCACCGTGGCCCGTGGGCCTACCCACGATCGATAGGACTTACTTTAAAAACCAATGATTTATATATTTAAAATGTAGGCTCAAAAAATTAGGTATCTCCTGGAAGAACAAAAAACTTCTTTATATTTTGTTTGGCACCGTAACCTTCCAAATTGCAAAAATAAACTTTAAAGAAGAAAAACATTCCGTTCAACAAAGGTAGAAAAAAATTCTTGCAAGAAGGATTTACTTTTTGCCAACGTAATAAAGCAGAGTTCACAATGCTGCAATACCCCCTTTCTAAGAAAAAAGGTTATGTACACACGGATAAAGTATCAGTACCTATCATATCATATCATTGTAAAATAAATAAATAAAATAAAACCATAAATTCCCAATTTTCAGACTTTTTCCTGTACTTGTACTCTAAGATCTATCTTTTAGCCAAATTTCATGAATCTAGGTTAACGGGAAGTACCCCATAAATTTAGATTCCAAATATGTTTTTTGCGCCATAAACGGCCGTATCTTTTTTACGTTAACATAAAAGATTATGTTGAGATGATATTTTTTCACAGTATCAAGGGACTGTAGACCTGAGTGAGTATATGTGTCTACTTAGAAAAGATAAACGATACTGTTTTCTATGAAAACTGTTGTTGGTGAAGTGTCTATAGTGTAAAATATATTTATTAGACACTGGTTTTATTTAACTTTTCATAGAAAGCGCCTGGTTATTTTGTGCCAGCAATATGTTTTGTAGCCATTGCTATATTTGTGATTAGGCGCACAACTATAAATATTATGATCGAGGAAAAATAGTATGTTATTTTTGACATCACTAGATTTATTTACTTTTCGAATGTGCATGTAAATTATATTCAACCTATTTTCAATGGTTTTGGTTTTGATGGATCGCACAAAACGCTCCCACGCGCCGCCCATGTTTGGCGCACCAGGAGGGATGCATTTCCACTGCACGCCGATCTTCTCTGCTTCGAGGTCTTCTTACTTTAAGTCGTCGAGCGCTTCTTCTAGTTCCTTGTTAGCGCCGACGAAGTTGGTCCCGTTGTCGCTGTAGATTTTCTTCGGCATTCCTGTCGGTGGAGAGCGAAGGAGTCAGCTCAATGTGCACAGCCCTTGTCGTTAGGCATGTGAATAGAGCGCCCCATCTCTTCTCGTGCCGTTTTTCCCCAGTGAACGTCATCGGACCGAAGTAATCCGTGTGGATTACTTTGGTCCGATGTGTAGTGCACGTAAAAGGAGGGTTTCCGTGCATCAGCCTTTCAGCAGGTAAATTGCCCGTCGGTAGTTCTTGCGGTCTTGCCTTCCTTGTTTTGCACCATTGACATTGAAGCTGAACTGCCTTTATTGGTGACCTTAGTCCCAGTACCCAGAAGCGTTGTCGTATTTCATTCATCACTGTTGCGTGATATCATGTTTGAAGCGGCAGTGGAACTCTTCTATGATGAGTATAGAACCAACATTTAAAAAGCGCGCGGACGGAGTCGCGGGCGAAGAGCTACTAATCATAAAGTTAAATTAATTTAAATTAAATAACACCGTAAATTTTACCATTCTCTACTGTACATGCCTGTTAGCACTATGCCGGATGAAAGGATAGTCCAACCTTTCCGAAATCATCGCCAGTACGGTGTTGGAGTTGTCTCGTGCTCTGCTTACCATGGACGCAGCGCGCTTGCGCATAATCGCGTGAAAACAATCAGTGCGCGCTTCTGCGAACATACCCGGCACTACAGTACCGGGGCAGACTCATCACCGTTCGAACGCGTTGTTATACTGGACTCTGATGGCCTTATAACTCTTATACGCATAGTGAGCCCACAGACTGCACGAGTAGAGCGATGTACAATACGCACTAAAAAGCGTAAGCTTCACTTCAGTAGAGCATCGGGTAAATCTACGGGCGATCATATTCGCTCTCACAAATAACGCTCTCGTTCCATGTCTGCATGATCTTTGAGGTCACCAGTCAAAAAATGCCCCAGTTATTGAAATTGTTCAACCCTTTCCAGAGGAACACCATTTAGGTAAACCGGAGGGATCTCCCAGGGACATTTTGCACTGGTGGGCCCAAAGACCATCCACTGGCTCTTTTTAACATCAAACTGCAGACCGTGGCCACAAGCATAGTCCTTGCAAGTCTGCATCAGTTTCCTCATACCACAGATCGACGCGCTCAACAACACCATGTCGTCAGCGTAACTTAAATTACTGGCACATACACCGTCGATGTGGCAACCGACATGCTGACCGCTGAGCGCTACAATCAGCCCGTTTACATAAAATTTGAACAGCGTGGGAAACGTCAAACCACCCTGCCTGACTCCGCATTCGAGCTGATACGGATCCGACATTGCCCCCGCCCACCTGACGCTTTACGACTGGTGCCCATACCAGTACTGGAACATGCTGATTAGCTCCTGTGGCAAATCTATGCTTCTGACCTTGTGCCTCAGCTGAGAATATACTACAAGGTCGAAAGCCTTGGACAAGTCCAAGAAACACGCATACACGGGCGTTTTAAAATTTGTAAAGTATTTATTATATAAGCAAATCCGTCTACTTGCAAAAAAAAATACTATTAGTATACAGCGTGAAATTTTAATAGTTGTTTTCCCGCAACGAAATGAGTTTGTCTTGGTAATGACATGGATTTCTGAAAAATAATAAATTAAAAATCAAGAAATGACAGAATAACAATTCTATTGTGATAAACAAAACTCGAAAGCGACTTCGAACCAATAATACATCGCGATAGTTTCGCGCAAAGCGGCCGCGGTCATTGCCTTTCGCGTATCAACCAGCTGATGATATCTAGCAGCCAATGAAATACAATACCGAATTAGTTAACATAAAAGGATGCCACGCGCGATGCCCGGAGTCTCACTCGCCGCGTGCTTGCAGGCAAGTCAATGCCGTATTACTACGCGCGAGATTTTATTTTCCTCTGAACTTTTATGAATCGCTTTTCACTTTGCCGGCGCGCCGCCGCTGTGCCGACAACTAAATAAATAACTTCAACAGTGGCGAATATATTAATAGCCGATACGAACTATACCGCTATGATCGTAATTACCAAGTGACCGGCAACAATTGCGGTTGAAGTGTTATGATTTCCATGCGTCGCGAACTTAGTCCCTGGCAGCGCAGCAACATGCATTAGTCACCGCTGTCGGACGAGGTATGGGTCTCTCTGCCCGCAGTGCGAATTCGTTGGCGGGCGAAAGCAATGTCGGTTCTAACTTCTAACATGAATTGTTGCTAGCATTATTTTAGGATAGAGTGAGTGAATTTATTTTACGTAACCATGATGATATATTCCTTATACTTGGAGACTTTAATGTAACCCATGCTAATTGGTCTTGCAATTAGGACCCACATTCTATGGATTTATACACTAACTATGACAAATTAGCTACCTATTAGATTTAGTTGTTACTAATGAATTCTGCCTTATCTCATTTTGCAAACATTCTTTGGTACCACAATATTTGCATCACAGCCCGTTAGAAATTGACTTAAAATTAAACTTCTGTCCTGCACTCAAGCTCCCATCTATAATGAAAAGACAATATTATAAAGCAAAATATGACTCAATTAAAACTGCCCTGACGTCTGTGGATTGGGAGACTATATTTCTAGTATGACCCTTGTAGATTCTATGATTGATTACTTCTATAGTGTTCTCGATAATATTGTGGACAAATTTGTTTTTGCGGTCTGTTAGGACTGATTCCTATATTGTACTGATCTCATAATGAACAAATATCAAAATCACTTTTTCCCAAAATTACTGATTTTCTAAATGTCTTTATTTTACAATTTTGGAAATAAAACTGTCAAATTCATGTACAACCAGTAACACTTTATTTTTAAAATTAAATAACGAAAAATCTATTCTCTTCGAGAAATAATACAATATTATTCTTAAACAACGTCAATAGATAGGATTAGTGCATTCTCTTTTATATAGTTGCAATATTTTTTAGAAACTGATTTAAATGTTTTTGTAGCAGTTTTCGAATATAATGTCATGCCTGCGCCTAGTAGCACCGCTAAACAAAGTATTTTTAATTCGGTTGTCCTGATATTTTGCCTCTTTCCTTAGTTTGTACAATCGCATCAGGGTTGGTTTGTGCGGCATACGTGTGTTTAATCTTTTATGCCAACCCTCTATCGCATTGTTTGTGCGGTGCTTATCATTTGCGCAACTAATAAAAAACGCACACAAAGACATCCACTGTTTATTAAAGTGTTCTTGAAATTTGATCATTTCTTGAGTTTGCGAGAAAAGGACTTGCAAAGAAGACCATGCACTAGGAATACTTTCTTGTAGAAGTAAAGAAAAATTAGCACACATCCTTACTAATTCTCTTTGCTCTGCTGTGGTCGTAGCTTTTAATTATTTTGCCTGCTTCCACACGGCTTTGTTATAATGATAAAAACAGCCTCTTACCTCTGTAGACGAAGAAAACCTCTTTTATGGCATTGTTTAAAGCAATTTCATAGTCGCACTTAAGCCCATTTTGTCATTCAACAACTAAAACATTCTGGTGTGCGTCTCCTGAGACTTATTGTGCAAAAGCACATACATAAGAGGCACCCCGTTCGTCGATTTATTGTTTCTGCTAATATCAGCGTGTATTGTGAAGATTTGATAAAATGGATTGGGGATTCTTTTAAAAGTACCAGTGCCATAAAAATATGTGTTTTTGTTGTCACGACTGAGTATTTCTCTGCCAACTAATATCGAAATAACTAGGATCTTCTCATCCTCACCATCTTGAATCACAAGAAAACTATCCGATAATAGTTTTTGGAAATTTAATATTATTTTGATCTAAAATTTTATGCCTCTCTGTAAGGGAGTTTTTTTTTTTCGTCAAACGATGGCATTATTGTCTGACTTGAAACTTGAACCTTTGTAAGACAATTTTCAAACACCTTCTTTATAGGTGTCATTTTGGCAGACACTTATAAGTATCAATAAATATAAGGTCATCATTTTGGTTCAAATGCGATCGACACGCGTAAGTACTTTGTCTAATGATACTAGGTACTTATTTCAGCATTCAGTGTGACCGATATCGAGCATTCAGTTCGATTGATACACCTCCACATGTTAGAGCCTGATTTATATTTTTAGAAAAATTATACCTATGTCCGTTATGCAATAAAATTATTAGTTATTATTAGTGGCCAGTATAACATGTACGCCACTATCCTAACAGACCGGAAGGTAAAGGATTATGAATACATATAGAGCACATAGATATGTAACAAATCGAGCGCTGGTGGCACGGTAGTTCGTGCTCCGCCTAAGGTCGCGGGTTCGAGTCCCACCACGACCGTGAACCCCCATTGGTTCACCCCTTTTTCTGAAGTCTATGTGTACTTTATCGATATATTCAAACGCAAACAGTGAAGGAACACAGTTAATGACCATCGTGAAGACAAAAAGGCTTGGGATTGAACTGCTTCAATTATGTACATGGCCCAATGTTTATATTTACGTTTATATGTTATTTTTACACATTGTCATTTATATATTATCACTTTTGTATACTTTTTGACATGAGTGTTTACTTTGTAAAGTATTCTATATTTTTTTAATTTCATTATAATTCATTATTGTGAATATGTGGACTATATGGTTTATCTTTATTTATTATATTTTTTCTCTCAAGGATTTTTTTTCTTTTCAGCGATGTCTGGCAGTTTGAGTACTTTTTGTGGCCTACCTAAATGTCCTTTCATTGGCATTGTTCGTCGAGTCATTGAGCTCCTTATTGGTTCTAAGTTGAGTTACTCGGCTACTGACCAAGGCTTGCACTGACTGTCCACTCAAATCTGTATGGTTCTTTCCTCAAAAGACCATTTCAGACACTGATCTGCATGGTCCGCACATAACGTATTGTGAATGTGGAGACCCCTAGCCCCTAACATTGCGATGTACATGACATCGCAATGTTAGGGGTTTATTTCATTTCATGTTAGTCTGGCAGTTTGAGTTCTTTATGCGGCCTACCCAAATGTCCTTACTTTGGTATGGTTCGTCAAGTCGTAGAGCTCCATAAAGTTTTAAGTTTGAGCTACCCGATAAGTGACAAATGCTTGCACTGTCAGGACAGGTCCACTCAAATCTGTGTGGTACTTTCCTCAAAAGACCACTTCAGACATTAATCTACATGGTTCTCATATGTTTGACCAGTACGATTGTATGGACTTTAAAAGAGACTGAAATCTGAGTTTGTTTCGGTGTTTTTCTCAGGGTAGTCAGCTAGGAAACACCGGCCTCATCTTGTTTAAAATGACCCAAAAAGATTTATTTGTAAAAGTGTTATGTTTAACCTACTTACAAAATAAATATGATTTATCATTATCATTAAGGAAAACATCGTGAAAAAACAGGTAGGTTTTTGCTTAAACATTCTTCTTGATTTAATATCACGAATGTACCTTTTCTGTCTGACGAAAATCAGTCATTTTCGGAAAAGGTGATTTTGATATTAAATATCAAAATCACCTGAATGTACAAATTTTGATCATTATGATATCAGTACAATATAGGAATCAGTCTGAACAGACCGCAAAGAAATTTTTGCCAACCTGCAATTTAAGTTCTAGACAAAAATATCCACCTTGGTATACAAAATCACTTATAAAGTTATCGAACGAAAAATGCAAGTTTCACCATAAATGGAAAACATATGGTAGCCTTCACGATTACCACAAGTTCTCGTTATTGCGGCGTAGATTAAAAAAAATGTCTTAAGATTGTTATCAAAATTTTATTAAGTATTCTAAAGATAATATAAAAAAGATTCTAATTCAATTTGGTCATTTGTCAAATCAAAAACTGCATCTAATACCATCCCTGAAAAGATGATGTAGAAAAGTAAAGTACTCTCTACTGGTGAGGAGATTTGTGAAGCCTTTAATCACTATTTCAACGTAGTTTTTGTTTCGGCCACATCTCAAAGCTACACCCTTACAGCAACAACTCATCTTCTACTGTAGAAATAGGTACAATCAACCTTACTTTTGCTTAAAAAGCTTTTGCTTTTATTAAAAAAAGGTGCTAGATGCGATGACCTTCATCCAATTTTCATATCCAGGTGCGCTGAGGTTCTTGCAAAACCAATTACCTTAATATCTCGCACGTCTATTGAAACTGGAGTGTTTCCTAGTAAATGGAAAAAAAAACAATTATAACCCCTTATACCCAAAAACAACAGAAAATATATTCTAACCGAATACAGACCCATCTCTAAATTATGTGTAGGTACTGGGAAAAACGTTAGACAAATACATTTTTTTTCTACATCCCAAATTTCATTCGCTTTTCGTAATCAAATTTTTGCAGCACCAGCACGGTTTCTTTAGATAACGCAGCGTAGACAGTAACATATTATTTTTTTCGGAATTCCTAGTGCACGTTATGGACAAGAATCTACAGGTAGATGCCGACCGAAGGCGTTCGACAAAATTAACCATGATATGCTTATTTTTTTTCCAAATTCAAGAGGAAGGCTTTAAGCCATACGGGAACGCGAAGCGGGCAATAACTGGCCTATTAATAAAACCAAATTGAAAAAATCTAACCGCCAACGCGGCAGCGATGAGCGGGTTGGCGATCCACGCTGCAGTGTAGATAGCGATTTGAAGAGGGAGCAATAACTTCCCAGTCCCCAACCGGTGGCAACTTCGGAAATTTTATGCCCGATTGCCACCTGGTGGCAACCCAGGGCGACTGGGAATATTTGGGATGGGCGCGAACAAACGCCTAGCCTGCACCCGTACTCATCGACGGCTCAGTGCATAATCGTTGGCCATGAAGCACAACAACCAGCGAAACAGGTATGAGCTGCCCCAGCTCAAATTCTGGGTATGCCCTTGCCGTATGCCCCTCACGTACAAAACCACTCTTTGTCTTCGACTAAACAAAACAAATACACTCGTAACTCATTTTAGTACCGTTCCCCTAACAATTATAATTGAGAATTTACAGACATCGATCTTATTAACATATCTCTTAATAGCCTGAAACTAAAGCTAAAAAGTTACCTTTTTATCACTTTACTTACTTTACAAACTGATAATGACATGTTTCAGTGACCTCATGTTCTGATGCAAAAATGAATATGTATTTCTAACGCGTCTTTCCTTATTTGGAGTTTATTGTACGTATTTTAACCAATATATGCGCATTTTTCACAGACCTTTCATATTTATTGAGTTCATGATATTACTAAGTCTGCTTGCATTTTACACAGCTTGAAAAGAGACAGAGATGGATATTTTTTTAAAGACTCACAGTAATCCACTAACTGAAACTATTGCTCGAGATAACGTGGGACGAAACAATATAACTGCTTTCAGATTTCGAATATTTTATGCATGGATCCCGGTAAGAATGGTAGAATAATTTCATTTTCAAGACATTTACTCAAAAATGCATTTACGAATTCTGTAAAAATTACGCACCATACAATGGAACGTGCGGCAAAGTAGAAACTCTCCAAATTCAACTCAAAACTCAGCATCAACAAAGCATTTATTTCAATAAGACCGTTTACAGGCACTCTTGAATTGACAAGGTCCTTCGGTCAAAAAGATGAAGCAATTTGCACGTTCCAAAGCGTTGATCTCTATGGAGAAGAACGCGTAAGAAACTCCAAGGACACTCTTTTAAAAATAATATTTTTTTACAAAGTTAAGGTTACATCATTCATGTTGAAATTATACCTACATGTGAGTTTAAGTTTAAGGTAAACTGAAACATAGTACTTACAAGTCATGTGTCGTTACTTCATGATATTATACAATGCTGAATAAATTGAGTCTAAACAAAGAAAATATTGCGGTCTTACAATCTTTAGCCGATCCAGCAATGTTTTCAAATGATAACAGATTAGTTTGTGGGCCCTAGTGGCTGTGGAGCAAGACCAGAATAGAGCCAAGCATTTTTATCTTGAGTATAATTTTTTTTTTTTTTTT
>NDFZ01005218.1:101529-116021 GCA_002192655.3 Mamestra configurata | reverse complement strand
AGATGAACGGTTGTTTTTTGAGACGAGAAAAAAATCATGGTAGTAGTATATGCAAATAACTAATTAAAAAGGAAAACTATCACAGCTAAGTAGGCTTTACAAGTTATTTCATTGGAAATTAGTTAAATAAAGTTGTAAGTCACGTGCAAGTTGCACGTGACTTACAACTTTAAAAATAAGCTAACAAAAAAAAAAACCGTCGGTTTCTTGGTCGGTGCAACTAGTTGCACGATGCAACTGCATCGTGCAACTTATTTTGTCTCAATGCTGGGCAAAAGCCTCCTCCATATATTTCCTGTAAACTATATCTGTTGCCTTCTTCGGCCAATCCATAAGGAATGAGCCCAAATCGCCACGCCAGCGTGTTTAGGCCTGCTTCGGTTGCGATATCCGTCTTCAGGCACCCACCGCGTGACAACGAAATTAGGTACATCGGAGGAAATTACGGGTATTATATTCGTCATTATTATGAGCAACTTTTACTATGACATCAATATAAAAATAACACACTTGACTTATTACACTATTGACTTGATACTCTCATAACAATGTTTTATAATGAGTGTATTGCAACATGTGATTAACTAGTGACTTCGACAGTTGTATGATTTTATTCTATCCTGAGCAACCGGCAGCAAGTTCGTCATGCTCCCTTAGATTTTACTGCTTGCGGTAGCGTCGGGGGTCGGGTTACCTCTTTCCCTCAAATATGGCGAGGGGGGTAATGGCTGATCTTTGCGTTATGCTCGTGAACGGGTGCTGCTTGTGGTGAAAGGTCGTCTTGTTAGCCATGGATTTTACTATTGTTATAACGATTATATGCTTAATGTTTAATTTTGATGGCCCTGGTTTATCACTTGTGGCGTCGAGTCACAGATCTTTTTATTAAATTCTACCCTCTGTACGTGTAAGCGGGCACACCCTTCATGTCTGGAGGCTTATTTAGTTTGATTTGATATTGTTTTTATGCTTGAGTTTGTCTGTTTATGCTGGCATAATGGAGTGTGCTAGCTTACAAGTAGCGAATTATTAAGTTTTATGTTTTTACGTGTTACCTTTGTTGTATTGTTTTCTTTGTAAGAATACTGACTACTTACATATCTTTGTATAAGTGATAGTTCTTATAACTCAACAGACAGATGTGTTGCTGGGGAGTTTGTTGCGCCACTTCTTCTTCCCAGCTAAAACACTAGGAAGTGGTGACGGGCGGGTGTTTTGGGGGACTGTCTTTATGTAGAACTTTGACGTTCAAAAAGTGCTGGCACTCAGCCTAATTTGAATAAATGACTTTTGAATTGAATTTTGACACAAGTATTATTACCATTTTGAGATGCTAAACTCGAAAAATTGTTGGCAACGGGCGTTTGTGTATTTAATCGTAGGTATCCATATTTCCGTACGCACAGCAACACGAGATTTCTTTACGCTCTCTGGTTTGGTTCCAAAGCAAAATTATTTGTAAACTAGCCGCCCCTCGCGGCTTCGCTTGCGTGTTATATGGAAATTAGCCATGAAGGACATGGTCTACCCGTGTGTCAAGTCTCATTCTCTAAGACCTGAAGGGATAAAATACCAACGAACGATTCAACACACTCACTTTCGTATTTGTTATCTAATAAATGCGAAATAAATAAAAATGAATCGCTAAATGTGTTGCTAAGCGCAAAACTCGAGAACGGCTGGACCAATTTCGCTAATTCTTTTTTTCTAAATATAATTAAAATAAGTAGTTTTCATTAAGTATTTCAATTTAAATCACCTTTTGTAAACTAGGCACCGGTTTCTGAACTGACAATTTGCAGTTCAGTATTTCAATTGCCACTACAAATAATAAATATTATTTGAGAACTGAAGGGGGCTCCCATACAAGAAATGTGGTTTTTTTTTTCGGTTTCTGGTACGGCACCCTTTGTGTGAGAGTCCGACTCGCACTTGGCCGGTTTTTAATGATTTTCATTGTTCTCACATGGTGACTTTACCTCGAAATATCTTGGCAACGTGACACTTCAGGGCACCATGTTCCTAACATTTTTTGCTTGATGAAGTGACATCTATCCATATATTTATGTAAGTTAGATCAGCATTTATTGTAGGTACATTTCCAATCAAGTTAGCTTGTTTTATTCTACAGCTGAGCAAAGGCCTCCCTTTCCCTTTTCCAGACACGTCTTTCCTCTACCATGGCGGGCCAGTTCAGCCAAGTTTATCTCTCCACCTACGTCTTAGTCTGCCGCGATTTCATTGAATAGGTCCCTATAATGTGTATGGCAATTGAATTATTATTTTGTATTATTTATTTCAGTACTTCATGTTCGAGATGTACGTCAGTATCCGGGACATACAGAGGTCGAGCATTTGGCTCGCGGTGATGGAGCCCCGGTGCTGCGCCCCGCCTCGCCTCATGGGTGAAGCAAGCATCGATCTCGGAGCCATTTGGACACAACCTCGTTAGTAATGTTTTAAACTTAATCATACAAGAACGTGGTCGATACTTTAATGTTCCTGGTTTGCAGGTCTTCTTCTTCCAAATACTTTTGTTGGCCGTAATCTCAACAGGTAAAAAACATCTTTGTTAAAGAAAGCACACACAGGAATACCCAATCACTTTTATTACTGATATACTTACTGTATTACCAGCTTAACTTGTGACTCGAGTCCTCCTTTGTCGTATGTAGCTTAACATCTAATCTACCCAATTTAAACACAATGCACCGTTTTATTTTTAAAACTGCTCCATGGGTTGCCAAAAATAATACATGATCTTAAAAATAACAGTGTTGCAACTCACAAATAAAATGAACGAAATAGTATAGATTATTGTGTATGCTAACATTCGGCTAATCCTGACGACAAACGCGGCCTCGCGTTTAACAAAGAATTAAACAGAGATGAATGAAAAACATCATAGAAAATTAATATTACAGGATCACTCTTAACATAAAAGCACTATAACTTGTATCGACTCACTCTTGCCACTAAACATCGAGTACAAGCACTGTCACTTGTATCGACTCACTCTTATAACTAAACATCGATTATAATCACTCTAATTTGTATCGACTCACTCTTAAAATTAAACATCGACTATAATCACTTTTTAACACACTTGCTCGTAAAGTGGTTCCAGGTCCTGAAACAGAGACAGCATCCTAACACGGTACGCAGTGAGTTAGTTCCCCCCTCTGTAGACCCATAAATATGCGCGCATGACGTTCTCGTTCATAGACCGAAACCATTCCATGCGCTGCACACAACCACCGATAGCGGGGACCCGACTTGGGGCTGGTTGGCCTAGGTCCAAAGCCTCTCGGTGGCCGGCCTCTCCCCTGCCGACGTACAGGGTGTTCGCGACGTCGGCGGGAAGAAATACTCGTCGCTCGAGCTCGACGCGACTGCAGCCGCCGCGCCGGTGACATCTATTATTGTTATTATTTACATAAACCTTACAAATTTCCATAAAAACTTTCATCCCTTATTTCCTATTGTTATTTTACACCCTTGAGGACAAAACTTTTACAAACGTTGGTCATATTTATTTATATCGAATCAACAGCCTACCAAATTTCATTTAAATCGGTTTTGTAGTTTTGGCGTGAAAGCGCGACAGACAGACAGACCGACAGACAGACAGAGTTACTTTCGCATTTATAATAAGTAATAATTATATTTAAAAAAATAGTAAGTAAGGATAACTTGGATGAAATTCGATTAATTTCTTTTGTCTCTGGATCGTTCAGAATATTAATTATCCTTTGTATTCTGCGCAACCACGCATCGTCCCCTATTGCTAAAACGTCAACCACCTTATCTTTGTGATGGGGTTCAGAGCTATGTACTTGGTTTCGCGACAGTGCGTCAACATGTCTCATCATGTTACCATCGTGATGTTCTACCGTAATATCATACTCCTGCATTAACATGTACGAGTACCAACGCGCAACTCTTGGCAGGTATCAAGTCCTTTTTGGTCAAAATCATGCTAAAAATATCATAGTGCTGCGTATGGCGGCACAATCAGTGACAACTTTACTGTAACACCTTATTTTAAGTACCTGCAATATTAGCAAATAAACTCTACTTAACTTTAACTTTGAACGACTAAGGCAGGATTCGACCAAACCCGAATTTATACACGAATAACTATACAAGGAATTATCAATTCCACGATTTTATTGTCGAGTAAATCAATAGTCGTTTTTCCACGCAATCTAACGTATAGCTCTACTTGGAATAGCTATGCGCGATTGTAAGAGTAAATGTGAACCTTTGTGAATGAATGTAATACCCGGCTAAGTAACGTTGTCAACTCTCATTTGTCGTATTATAGCGTGGTAGCTGTCAATAGTGTCCATGGCAATAAAGTTGTTTTGTCAAATCACGATCATCATAGTGTTCAAACAAATCTTTTCTCTCTTTAAGCCACCTTGGACGTCTAGGCACAACTTCCTCATCACTATCACTATCTTAAATGAAATCGTTTAGTTAGACGTTGCATTTTATTTAGGGGCCATCCATAAATTACGTCACACGTTAAGGGGGAGGGAGAGGGTCGACGAAGTGTGACATTGTGTGACAAGGGGGTGGGAGGGGTCCTAAATTTCATGATGTCACATTTCAAAATCTATTTTAATCTTAAGTGTTAAAAAAACTAAACTATTACTTTGCGAAAACCTCAAAAACATATACAACTATATCTGTGTAAATATAAGATACCAATTGTTTTGTTGACCACTCGCTCTACTAGTGTTACGCGCCGACCGCCTAGGCGCCCTTTGATAAATGCCGCCAAACGCATTGCGCCTATTTCATATATTCCTTTGACCACTGACTTTCGCGGATGAAACAATGTTTTTTTTATTTAATATGGGATTGCTCTTGACTCTAGTCTAGGTCATAGATGACAGAGACAAAGTCGACGATGGAGCGAGCTTACCCAGAAGAAGCCTGGTGCGAATTGGTGGAATAGCAACAAGGTAGGGATGGTAACTTGCAGTGCGTCTAGATATCCGATGGCAGAAGGGGTCCGGTGGGATGAGGTCGTGCAGCTCCTGGACACTCTCCCCGAAGTACAATCTGTAGTAGACCGACAAGCAGGCAACCTTGCGGCGATGAGCCAAACTGTGAAGCTTGACATCCACCAGTTTTACGTAGCCAATGAGCCTTTTAGCTCTGCGTTCCACCGAGTCAAACGCGGCAAGTTGGTATTTAGCTAAGCCATCCCAAAGGTGACTGCAATACTCCATGTCCTTCTTAGTTCTACTATTTTGTGATTTTTGACTTAAGAAACAAGTTAAAAATGAACAAAAAAAGTGATTTAGGTAATCTTTACCGTAAACTATATGAAACGTACGGTGGTATAAAAAAAAAACAAATTGTACAAGAAGAAGTTAACAACTTATGGACAAGTTTAAAAAGTAGTGACGATGTTGAATGTGAAGTGGAATCTACAATCAAAGAATTGCAAATAAAAATGACGAGACAGAATTCGACACTTATGTTTTTTGTGTGTCAAAAATCATGAAATTCGTGTGACGTAATTTATGGATGACCCCTTATTTGAAGCAAAAAATTCCTTGTGTTGACTGTTGAGTTGAAATGACAACTACATAAAACAATAGGACGCCATTTTTTGGAATAACTCCGTATTCCATGCATATCGGTGGTATAGCGAGTATTCCCGAAAAGACTCGCTATTCCTCAGATTGTAGTTGGATAAACGTGAAATTGGTTTACTCTCGCGTAAGTAGCGATTCATCCCCAGAGTAAAATTTATTCCAGTTTGGTCGAAGCCGCCCTAAGTAACACAGGAAGTATTAGTAACAACGAATAGTATACTTACGTAGAACTTAAAGTCCGTATAAACTCTTATAAAAGTTCACCGACCATTTTAACGCTTTTATTGGTATTTCAAAACAGTTATGATGCTTTACAATGTATAACGGTTGGATAATGCAAAGCCTTCAGTTTTAGTGCAGCAAACCAAATGCAGCTGTACAGTTTTCAGCTGTTTTTACTGCATTTGGATCTACAATAACATTTTTAGTAGTAAAATAAATGCTTCATGCTATTTAATAGCATAAACATGAACCATTATAATGCCACGTCAATCCAGCTTTCAGCTGTTTTTAGTGCCTTAGAGTTTACAATAGCATTTTAAGCAGTAAGATTATGTCTATTGCAGCTAAATAGCATAAGCTTGGACAATTATAATACACCGTAAATCCGTAATACAGCTTGGGGCTGTTTTTAGTGTCCTATGTTGTGTTATAGCACTTTTAAGTGCCAAGTAAAAGCCTAATACTGCTGAACAGCATAAACGATAATCAATATATGCTTGAATTTTTAAAAATCAAATGAGTTTTGTTGTCCGGCTAACGGCTCTTTAATCAAATACACGTGAGTTATTGTAATGCGTTAAGCTATGTTTACATTCACTTTACTGTTTTCGTAAAACCATTTGTCGGCTATATTGGGGAAAAACACATATTGTATGATCAACAAAACAACAGTATTTTTATGGTTGACGTATAGATGTTATATAAAATTAATTTAACTTTGTATGTTGCCTAACGTGTGTAATGATTATAATAATTTATGCTAATAACAAAATTAAGTTGTGATTTCATTGTACTTGTAATTTACTATCGGTAAAAATAAGTGCAGCATTTTATTTCACAAAATGTTGAAATAATCTTTTAAAATAAGAGCAAGAACTGGAGGAATGACGCGAAAATATCAAAGGAATATGCAAGAATTATGTCTTTGAATCCGATCAATGCACAACAAAACGGTTCGAGCGAAGTAAATTGTAGCGATATTAAAGAAGGTTCCGTAGGTCACCAAAATCAAAATAATGAGGAGATTGTCCGCTTGATGCTGAAAATGATATTGATAAATATGTATGTAAAATTTTCTTAATTTCGTGAAAATATAAGAAGATGGACTATTGAAAGGAATATTTATCAAATAGCGTTAAAAAATCTTGCAAAAACTATGAATGGAAATATTACTAAAACTAAAAACTCCTACATTTGTCAATATTGGCATAACGGAGATACTAATAAATTTAACTTTGCATTTGGAAAAGTGGACATATGTTCCGGAAAATATATCTTTAAATTTCAATTTTGACGGTTTCACAATTTTTAAAAGCTCAAAGAAAGAATTTTGGCCAATACTTTGTAACATATCTGAAAATCCTAACATGAAACCTTTAGTGATTGGAATTTATTATGGAATTGGAAAACCTAACATTTAACAGCCCATTTAGAAGATTTTGTCACCGATGTTAGTAATTTATTAGAAGAGGGAATTACATTATTGCAAAGTTCTGAAAAGAAAGTTACAGTAAAGATCAGATGTTTTAATTGTGACTCACCGCTAGAGCTTACGTAAAGTTCAAGTTCAAGTTATTTATTTCTTAACAAAAATACTTTTGTGTCGAAATATTTACACAGCAGGTACACAAAAAAAAGCAACATAATTCAATCATACAAAAAAAACTTGCTTTACATATTTAAAAAGAACAAAGTCCCTAGCAATATTCTAAAAAAAAAAAATACATTAAATGTCAAAATATGAAAAATAAAATTTAATTTAAAAGGTAAGTACTTAATCATGTTCTTAATTTGTATGTGTTTTGTTAAATTCATTTGTGAAATAAGAATATGCGTTATTACTAGAACAAAAATGTTTGTGAAATCGATTCGTGGGATGGATTCGACCTAACTTTTATTCTTTTATTTTATTCATAAGAATAAAGCCTACTCTCTAGTAGACTAAACTGTCAAAAAGCTTTACATAAGTATTAAATGTCCGATGTCCACTTATTTATCGCCGGGTACTGTCCTCGTATTACAGCCAATAAGAGTATACTATATGCATACCAGGTTTTGTAGAACTTTTTTACGAATACATTTCACTTTACATTTTCAGGTGTTTGTAACTTTAACGGAAATAACGGCTGCTTGAAGTGTGTTATTGTAGGTGAATATTCCCACAATTCACACACAATTACATTTCCTGATATAACTTGTTCTGAGCGAACAAATTTTGGGTTCCGAAATAAACTTTATGGAGCGCACCATGAATGATTCTCCTTAACTTAATCTTCCAATCGATATGGTTAAGGATTTTCCAGTTGGTGATTCATTGCATTTAATTGACCTAGGAATTATGAAGGGGCTACTAGTTGGATAGGGTGATGGTAAATTCGGAAAATTTCTAACGAAATGGCGTGCTAAAGAAATTGAAGTAGTAACAAATTTCTTGAACAAGTGCATGCGAGGTCTTGAGTATCTAGCATTTTGGAAAGGCTCTGAATATCGAACTTTTTTGTTCTGTCTTAGTATTATTATACTGCCAGATGTGCTCACAAGCCCCTTATTTTCACACTTTCTGAAGTTGGACTGTGGTATTACAATTTGTTCAACTGAATGTCATCTGCGTTTGCTCCCATTAGCTAAAGAACTGCTAATAGTTATTTGTTATACAAGAGTGTAAAGTTGCTTTTTAACCGCGAGCTCAATTTTGATGACCGAGCAAACGAAGGATTCTAAAATCAGAATCCTGAGCGTTAGCGAGGGAATCAAACCTCAACAAGGAAATGACTAAATGCAAAAAAAAAACATTTACAATCACAAGATACTTTTATTTCAGTTTAGGTATTAACTACTACATTATGATAGGTAAGTATAACAGAATAATCTTTAAATAATAACAATTAATACTTAGGTATAATTAAGAACAATTTAAAGCATTATGACCTAGACTAGAGTCAAGAGCAAACTCATCTCAAATAAAAAAAAGAAAAGTAACGTTGCTACAGTTACTTATGTTGAGTGTTATATATTTGTTAGGTACTGTAATGTTTGTATTAGTGACTTGTGTACCTACTGTTTTTCGGTAAACTATCTGTCATACTTAATAGTTGTACCAATTCATCGGATTCCCTTGGCGTAAATGTTGGCGAGAGAGGGCGATGGTTAGGTGTTTCGTAACGGCTCATTGGGCCACTCCAAGGATCTGACTGAGGCTCTTTCAGTGTAATGGCTCCTACGATGCTTTTACATATTTTAGACTTATAAAACGGGAATGAAGTAATAAACTTTACACTTGAAAAATAATCACCAAATATTTATTATTATAACTTATGTACGGAAGCAGAATGAGACTCAAAAATGAGCGATCCGAGTACTTATACCCTTCGGCGTTCGGATGTGATGTCACTAACTGTAACTTGCTGGCTTGGCTGACAATTTTGGCTCCAAATTGACGTTAAGTGCAAATTGGCTTGGCGTTGGCTTGGCTTGGCGGGGCTGAACACATGACATAGCGTTACAATCGGCCATCCTGTAACAATTGCTCCCGCAATGGAGCACACGAGTTTATTAAATTTTTAATAGATCAATTAAGTCTTCTGTCTCCAGCTGGTCATTAGAGCTGCTGGCACTTTCAGATACAGGAGCTATGCTACGATAAGGTCGCAGAGAATCTGCTGAAACAAGCCCCGTAAAGTTTTCGTAGCCCCTTAAACCCTTAATGCTACTGATCCTGTATCTGTCAATGCCAATTACTTTAGTTATTATGTAGGGGCCTGAAAACAAGTCATCTAGCTTCGTGTTGACCTTCGCAGCACTACTAGTAGGTGCCTGCCTCCTTTCTTATAAACATGGCAATTTTTACGACGTTTATCAAAGTTATGGTACATACTAGCGCTAGCTTTATTGATACGAGCACTGGCCTTGCTACGCTTTGCCTGGGTTGACTCAGGTACTTGATCTGGGATGGTTACATCACACTGGCCTACCACTATGTGCAAACATTAAATCATAAGGCCACCACTAAATCATAATCCAGTACTTTCATTTAAAGTATTATTTATTCCCCTAATCCCATCGGGTAGACGGTTAGAGCATGCTACCCTAGTGAAGCAGCTATTAGCGGCTTCACTAGGGTCAGTCGCGCGAAGGGCA
Organism: Mamestra configurata; assembly: GCA_002192655.3. Lineage (NCBI taxonomy): Eukaryota > Metazoa > Arthropoda > Insecta > Lepidoptera > Noctuidae > Mamestra > Mamestra configurata. Next base: position 106,047 of record NDFZ01005218.1, on the reverse strand, counting down.
TTTAGTATTAATATAATAATATATCCTGGGACAACTCACACACGGTCATCCGATCCCAAACTAGGCAGAGCCTGTACTATGGCAACCAGACAACTGATAAACATACTTATATATTTCTAAATACATACATATTATACACAAATTACACCCAGACACAGAACAAATGATCATGCTCATCACACAAAGATTTGTCCTGGGTGGGAATCAAACCCACGACCTCCGGTTAAGCAGTCAGGGTCACTAACCACTCGACCAACAGGCCAGTATTGTGCGATTGGTGCGCTCGACTTGCCCTTTTGCACGCGGGCACGCAATTGCATTCAACGCATGTTTAAATTGTTTATCTGCCGCAAATTTCTGAAAATATCTACTAGTAAATGCCTTGCTATGGTCAGTTACTATTCTATCCGGATAGCCAAATAACGAAAACATTTTTTTTTGAGTATTCTGATTGTTTCTACTGAATTAATTGATCGACTGCACTCTGCAATATCAAACTTTTAAAACGCGTCACTTATAACTAACATGTATACATGACCTTTCTTTGTCCTACAAAACGGGCCTAAATGGCTTAGGGATCGGATGTAACTTGCCTTCCTTTCTGTCATGATCTCCCTTTCCATAGGCGCAACTTAAACAAGAGGTTACATATTTTCGAATGAACCGTGTCATTTTCGGGAGCCAAAAATTACTTTTAATCGAATTTGTACATCGTTTTAATCCTACGTGACCTATTTCGTCACGGTGCATTTGAAGAATTTTCCACCTAGCTGTCCCTGGTACTACCAGTCGATTACCATTGAGCGTCTTCCTATACAACCTGTCATCTATTAACACGTAATTGTTTATTAAATCGCGTTCAGTCGACCCGGCTTTTAATTGGTCAATAATAATTTTCAATTTATCATCTTGATATTGAACCGTATAAAACCAATCAGTGACTTCTAAACGATTAATATTTACAGCATCACTCGGATTCCTACTTAAAGCATGCTAGGCCTATATTCTACGCTGATATCGTATTCCTGAATTAACAGCCACCATCTTGCAATACGCGGTATAATATTATTGCGTTTAGTGAGAGTGGCTCGGACGGCAGTACAGTCGGTGACTACCTTCACGTTTTTACCTACTATTTACACTCGAAATTTACGCAATGATTCCACGACTGCTAATGTTTCTAGCTCATAACTTGATTCATAGTTTCCTCCCTAGACGTCACTCGGCTAAAATACATAGCAGGGCGCAGAGTACCGTCAGACTATTTTTGTAATAAAATTCCTGCTATTCCTAATTTTCATGCATCGCTATGAATTTCTACTTCTAATGTAAAAGCTAACACTGGTTTAGAGCATAAACATTTTTTTAACTCGTTAAAACTATCGACCTGTTTATCACTCCATAACCACGGTACATTTTTCTTAGTCAATTCTGTTAAAGGGCGAGCCATAACCGCAAATTTATGTATAAATTTTGCGAAAGTATTGTAAAGTTATATAAATTGACGTACCTCATGTACATTCCTCGGTACAGGAAAGTGCAAAACTGCAATTAATTTTGGTTTAGCCGGTTGCACACCTTCATGAGAAATTCCATGTCCTAAATAAGTCACTTTTTCGTGTAAAAAAGAACACTTTCATGTTTAATTTTAGATTATCCGATTCAAACTTTTGCAATACCGATTCTAACATATTTATACCAGAACTAAAATCAACCGAGGTTAGTAATAAATTATCGATAAATGCCAGAATTTCACTAGTTGGACTGTCAGTTTGTGACGTTTGGGAACGAATGGAATCAACAATTTTACTATCATTCGCATGAAAAGTGAGGGTGCATTTGCTAAACCAAACAGAACGCGTAAATACTCATAATGACCTTGAGGTGTTATAAATGCAGTTTTGTGAGTGTCTTCGGGTACAATTTGTAGTTGGTGATAACTTTGGGCCATATCAAGGCTCGTAAAATATTTTTTACCGGCTAACTTTGATACTTGGTCGTCAATGTTTGGCAACGGATATCTATCTTTTATAGTGACTGAGTTAAGGACACGATAATCCACACATAACCGACTATCACCGTTCTTTTTCTTTACCAAGATAACTGGAGAGGCATAATCGGTTTCGGATTCTTTAATAATACCTTATAGCGGATGTACCAAACGTCTCCCTGGTCGCACAGGTCGAGGTAAGGCACCTGAACGATACTCGCCGTGATGTGTGTGTATCCAAACGCACTTTCGTTCACGCGCCTCGCGCCGACCAATAATAGCCGNGACTCCGCTACTGAATGTCGAAGTTTGAAATGTCGACGTATGTTAGTTCTAAAGTACAGGATCTCGATGTACGCCAGTTCGAAAGTTCACTGGAGCGAAGTATGCAAGGCCGACGTATCGTTAGTTAGAAAGCATACGAGTGCGATGTACGCCGGCGCCGCCGAGGCCCTTGTGAAGTCAACAGCAAACTTTTCGAAATGTTCATCAAAGTTCAGCGGTAATCCTGAGGAATCCGTGGAAAACTTCATCGATGCCATCGAAGTTTACAAGTCATGCCTAAATATAAGCAACGCGAACGCTCTCTTAGGTATGTCGATGCTGCTCACTTCTTCAGCGGGAACATGGTGGCAGGGCGTCAAGGGCACTACGAAGACGTGGGATGAAGCTATAACTAGACTCCAAAGTGCATATGGCGAACGTCGCCCGCCTTTTCGGATATACCTAGAGTTGTTCTCCCTAGTACAAGGTAAAGAAAATACGGATTTATTCATATTGCTAAAGTTCGAGCCTTGTTTGCCAAACTACCACAAGAAGACTTATGCGAACGTGTCGAGTTAGATATGACCTTCGGTTTGCTGGATCGCCGCATCCGCAAGCGTATCGATAGAGCTGCAGTTTCAACATTCGACGAGTTGCTGAAAAAGGCGCGAGCTATAGAAGACTCGCTTAATGAGTCGCAACATGGCCGCCTATCGCAAAAATTGTCGTCCGATCGCGAAGAAGGATCACGCGCCGCTGCTGTCGAGCCTGCGCGTACTGCCTCTTCGAGTTCTGCTCCCCGCTCTTCTACTGCCTCCGCCGGTAGTCATACGGGTGACTCGACTACGAAAAAGGCAGGGAATGTGAAGTCGTTCTGTGTTTACTGCAAACGTAGCGGTCACACAAAAGATACGTGCGAAAAATTAGTGAACAGTAACAAATGTAACTCAAAGAGTGAGGACGTAAAAGACATTAAGTGTTACGGTTGTGGTGCCGCGAATGTTATTAAGTCGAAGTGCTCAAAGTGTAACGCTAATAACGTGAAAAATAAAGAACATTCATCGTTCTATTCGTTATATTCGACTCGTGTGCCGACCGGTCGCACTGAGTCGCATCGCACGCGCCCTGTGCATGGCGACAAACGCTGCGTGATCAACGCGCCGCCACCGCAAGCGCCCACCCCGCAGCCGCGAGGTAGCGTGATGTTTGCCGGTGCGGGCGCGACCGCGCCCCCTAGCGTCGACCAGTGCAAGTCTTATCACGAAGCTCGAGGTAACCCTGCTCATGTCGCAGGGGATTCTGTTACTAATTGTAGTTGTGTTACTTGTGTTCCTAATTCTAATGTCGCTGTAGGTACTAACTGTTCCGATAAGAGTGTACCTAAACTTTTAAATGTTAAAGTTTCTTGTAAAAATTGTGTTTTACCGTGTAGTAGTTTTAAGAATAATAATATTAAATCACAAAAGATTTCTTGCGTTAATGATAATAACATTAATTCTCTTTCTGTGTTTTCAAATGATAATTTCGATAATAATTGTGTTAGTGTTAATAATCGTTATTCTGGTATTAATGAGAAACCTGTCGTATGTTTTTGTAATAATTCAAAAGTGTGTGTTTGTACTACTTGCGATCAGGGGGACCACGCGTCACCGTTACAGGTTATTGATAATACGCCGCGGTCTGTAATGTTTAATGGTTGTCAATCTTTTTCTGGTAATTCCGAAGGATCAAAATCTTGCGCTCGCGATTTTATGCCTATTTCCAGTGATTATAAGCCATTTTGTAACATTACCAGGGACTCTAAACATTTTTCTGATATTGCAAGTACCTGACAACATTTTGTCGAGAACACAGGGTTANACATTTTGTCGAGAACACAGGGGGTTCTCAATTTCTTTCTAAAAACATACTCGATTTTAATAACACTAACGGTTGTCAACATTTGTGCGGAATTACCAGTGGTTCTCAACCTTTTTTCGGTAATCGTAATAATGTTCAATCTTATCTTCGGCCCGTGCTAAAGATTAGTATTTTAGGTGAAAACGGTACTGCTTTGGCAGATTCGGCAGCTAAAAGCTGCGTTGCTGGCCATACGCTATACGCTCTCCTAAAGGCCAACGATCATCCTATGTCCTCTCGTATGGAAAATGTAAAACTAGCAGATGGTGTCAGTAGGTTAATGAATGTACTTACTACCGAGGTAAATGTGACTCTTGAAGGTAGAACCAGGCGTGTAAGTTTTTTAATTTTTCCCGACTCGGATA
>NDFZ01005218.1:7911-100670 GCA_002192655.3 Mamestra configurata | reverse complement strand
GGTTCTCAATTTCTTTCTAAAAACATACTCGATTTTAATAACACTAACGGTTGTCAACATTTGTGCGGAATTACCAGTGGTTCTCAACCTTTTTTCGGTAATCGTAATAATGTTCAATCTTATCTTCGGCCCGTGCTAAAGATTAGTATTTTAGGTGAAAACGGTACTGCTTTGGCAGATTCGGCAGCTAAAAGCTGCGTTGCTGGCCATACGCTATACGCTCTCCTAAAGGCCAAAGATCATCCAATGTCCTCTCGTATGGAAAATGTAAAACTAGCAGATGGTGTCAGTAGGTTAATGAATGTACTTACTACCGAGGTAAATGTGACTCTTGAAGGTAGAACCAGGCGTGTAAGTTTTTTAATTTTTCCCGACTCGGATAGTAATGAAAGTCTTTTAGGTATAGATTTTTTAATACAGTTTAATATTAGTGTTGATTTCGGTAATGCTAAATGGCGCTTTGCTGACAGTGTTGAGCAGTTCGATCTTCTCTTTGAAAAAGCACACCACGTTGAGAGTGTGCCTATTAATAGTATACTTAGGGACGAGGAAGCGTCACGTCTTAGCGATGAGCAGCGTCAGGTTCTTGCACAATTCCTGTCTGAAAATAGTGACGTATTTGAGTTAAAAGGTGAACCGACGACTTTCGCAGAACATGTTACTGACACCGGCGATCACGCTCCTATCGCAGTTCCTCCGTATAGGCTCACGCCTGCAAAAAAAGAGATTATGCAGGCGGAAATAGAAAAGATGTTGGCTGACGATATCATAGAAGAGTGCGAATCGGCATGGGGCTCTCCAGCATTGTTAGTGCCTAAAAAGAACGGTCAAATTGGATTCTGTGTAGATTACCGAAAACTTAACGCGGTAACAAAAACCGATGTGTACCCGATGCCGCTTATAGACGAGTTAGTGCAGTCTACCAAACGCAATTGCATCATGAGTACCTTAGATATGAGAAGTGGATTTTGGAATGTGTCAGTCAGGGAGTGCGACAGAGACAAAACGGCCTTTTGGTACATACCGATTTCAAAGGATGCCGTTTGGACTGAAAAACGCTCCATCGACCTTTCAACGGCTTTACAGATATNACTGAAAAACGCTCCATCGACCTTTCAACGGCTTATAGATAAGTTGCGCTCTGGCGCGTCACTTAAGAATGTCACTCTATTAGCTTACCAAGATGATTTGCTCGTGATATCAGAAGGATTCGATCAGCACGTTGCTGACTTACGCGCAGTTTTTGAGAGGTTGCGCATGTTCAATCTTCGCGCCAATCGCGAAAAGTGTGTTTTCGCGCGCGAAGAAGTGAAATACTTGGGTCATGTCATCACTCAGGATGGGGCTTCGCCTGATCATGACAAAGTTCGCGCTGTGGCAGACATGAAAGCACCAAGTTCGCTACGTCACCTCAGAACGTTTCTTCAAACCTGTTCGTGGTTCAGAAAGTTCATTTTGAACTTTTCAGATGTAGCTGAACCTCTAACACGTCTGTTAAAAAAGAACCTGACTTGAGTATGGGGCCCTGAGCAAAATCAGGCGTTACAGGAGCTTAAGAATCGCTTAACGTCTGCGCCCATACTTGTCCAAGCTGATTATAGTAAACCGTTTATCTTGCGTACAGACGCAAGCAATTACGCTCTCGGTGCAGTATTGTTACAGGGCGAAGGCAAAGATGAACACCCGATTGAATATGCAAGCCGCCTTCTGAGTCCTGCCGAGCGTAATTACAGCACTACCGAGAGGGAAGCTCTTGCGGTAGTATGGTCAGTTGAAAGATTTAGAATCCTCTAAATCTTTCAACTGACCATACTATATATTGAAGGTCAAGAAATTATTGTAGGTAGCGATCATCAACCTCTAAAATGGTTGTTGAGCTTGAAGTCTCCGTCAGGTAGATTAGTTCGTTGGGCACTCAAATTACAGGAGTTCAATATTCAGTTTGAGTACACTCCAGGCAAGGTCAACGTGGTCGCCGACACACTAAGTCGTCCTGCCTGGGACGAAAACTGTAAAAATCAGTGTGGTATTTGTTCCGTCGTCGTTGACCTACCCACTAGAAGTCCTGCTGATCTCCGAATTGCTCAGTTAGAAGACCTCGAAATAAAAAAAAAAATTACTGGTCTTGAAAGTAATGACGCAGTAGAAGAAAAACGCTGGTCCGAACGAGGCTACTTCATGCAGCAAGGAGTCCTTTATAGGTACAACCCCGATGTCGACGTCGAAGAACCACAGCTTGTGCTTCCTGTGAGTTTACGTCTTGATGTCTTGAGGGAATGCCATGACACTCCTATTGCTGGGCATCAAGGTATTGATCGGACCTTGCATAAGCTGTCACAGCGATTTTTCTTCCCTGGCATGAGACGATTTGTTGCCGATTTTATTAAGTCTTGTGCGACGTGCCAACGGTACAAGTCATCAAACGTGAAGCCTTCAGGACTTTTACAGACCCCAGTCTTAAATCAAAGGGGAGAAGTTTTGGCAATCGACTTGTTTGGCCCGCTCCCTCCTGGAGAGAAGGGGGAGAAGTACATTTTGCTAGTAGAAGATACAGCTACTCGGTGGGTCGAGCTTTTTGCTCTTGTAGACGCCACCTCAGTAGTCTGTGCTCGTACATTGATAGAGGAGTACTTCCTAAGATATGGCTTACCTCGCCGCATTATATCCGACAATGGCGTACAGTTTGTGTCCTCTGTCATGCAACAATGTACATATATATTGGGAATTAAACAGGATTTGTTACCTTTATATCACCCTGAGGCAAACCCGGCCGAGCGTAAAAATAGAGATCTTANCCGTCAGGTAGATTAGTTCGTTGGGCACTCAAATTGCAGGAGTTCAATATTCAGTTTGAGTACACTCCAGGCAAGGCCAATGTGGTCGCCGACACACTAAGTCGTCCTGCCTGTGACGAAAACTGTAAAAATCAGTGTGGTATTTGTTCCGTCGTCGTTGACTTACCCACTAGAAGTCCTACTGATCTCCGACTTGCTCAGTTAGAAGACCTCGAAATAAAAAAAATAATTACTGGTCTTGAAAGTAATGACGCAGTACAAGAAAAACGCTGGTCCGAACGAGGCTACTTCATGCAGCAAGGAGTCCTTTATAGGTACAACCCCGATGTCGACGTCGAAGAACCACAGCTTGTGCTTCCTGTGAGTTTACGTCTTGATGTCTTGAGGGAATGCCATGACACTCCTATTGCTGGGCATCAAGGTATTGATCGGACCTTGCATAAGCTGTCACAGCGATTTTTCTTCCCTGGCATGATACGATTTGTTGCCGATTTTATTAAGTCTTGTGCGACATGCCAACGGTACAAGTTATCAAACGTGAAGCCTTCAGGACTTTTACAGACCCCAGTCTTAAATCAAAGGGGAGAAGTTTTGGCAATCGACTTGTTTGGATCGCTCCCTCCTGGAGAGAAGTNCCTGGAGAGAAGGGGGAGAAGTACATTTTGCTAGTAGAAGATACAGCTACTCGGTGGGTCGAGCTTTTTGCTCTTGTAGACGCCACCTCAGTAGTCTGTGCTCGTACATTGATAGAGGAGTACTTCCTAAGATATGGCTTACCTCGCCGCATTATATCCGACAATGGCGTACAGTTTGTGTCCTCTGTCATGCAACAATGTACATATATATTGGGAATTAAACAGGATTTGTTACCTTTATGTCATCCTGAGGCAAACCCGGCCGAGCGTAAAAATAGAGATCTTAAGGTGCAGCTAGCCCAGTTGGTGGACACACAGCATTCGTCGTGGCCTAGCCACTTACCTTCTGTTCGGTTCGCAATGAACTCGGCATTATGCCAAACAACCGGTGTTTTTCCGGCTTTTCTCACCTTAGCAAGAGAGCTCCGTTCACCCGTCGACGCTCATTTTGATATCAGGGCCGTCCTGGAAAAAGATAATTTTGTTCCCCAAATCACGCCCTACCTTAAGAGGTTCTTAGATTCATTAGTTTCTATTAGGGATAAAGTAGAGAAGGAACAAGACAGACGTAAAGATTACGCAGATAAGGGTCGTAAACCCGAGGAATTTGATGTTGGTGATCAAGTTTTGGTAAAGTCGCATGTTTTGAGTAACGCTGCTAAAGGATTATCAGCTAAGTTTGTACCAAAGAGGGACGGTCCCTATACGGTTGTTAAAAAAGCTAGTCCTACTACTTACCTTGTATCGCATGTTAGTGATCCCAACGAGATCTTAGGCCGGTTCCACGCGTCCCAACTTACGCCTTTTATTAATAGAGACGATGCGCCTCTTTGTCCAGTTATACCAAAACGTAATCGAGGCCGCCCTCGTCATATTCAGCCTGTTTCTGCCGTCAATGAGCGGGTTCCTGAGCGAGGACGCCTTCATGAACCCGAGGGGGAGTGTATAGCGGATGTATCCAAACGTCTCCCTGGTCGCACAGGTCGAGGTAAGGCACCTGAACGATACTCGCCGTGATGTGTGTGTATCCAAACGCACTTTCGTTCACGCGCCTCGCGCCGACCAATATTAGCCGAGCCGGCGCGAATACTAGCCACTGATTTGGCTATTAGTTAAGTAGTAGTAGGTTGACAAATGGTAATCGTCGTCATACGATAAATATGGCGGCATTGTAATTCTGATTCTCGTGTCATAATGTTGTGATAAGTTTGATTAAAGTTTATGCCAATAGCAAAGCCCTTTTTTTACTAAAGATAACTCACCCCGACTACAACCTATTATTATTAACTATTTGTTGTTCAGTGTGCGATAATCTATAAGGTTGACGATACATTGGCTGCTGGGTGGTAAGTTTTATTTTCATTTGTAACAAATTTTTGTGCAATCAAGATCTTTTGTGTCATTTGCAAAGGTGTGTTTATTTTGGAATAATAAATGTATTAAACACGCTCATTTTCATTTAAACTCCCCATACTGATTTCGGATATAGGTACCCCGCCTATACTATCACTGATTTTATTAGTTGTGAGGACCGAGGAAGACGGGACTGTGAGGCCACATGGATTAGAGGAACTAGTGACTGAATAATTTGGCTTATTTGGCAAAATATTTAACGAGTAAGATATAACTGGCTTGGCTGAACTTACTCGGCTTGGTTGGATCACCGATTCGTAACAACTATCTGTTCGTGCGAGGATTAGGCCATCTTCTCACTCGATGTCCTTGGTGCTGGTGTAGATAACCTTCATGAAGCCCTCACCACCTCGAAGTAACGTGACTGGTAACGAGTAGGAAACTCCATTAAGTTCATTGTGACGTGGCGCTGTGCAGACATCATCTTTCTCGGCATTACCCAGCACCCAAACTTTGATGATAGAGCCACCGGGTGGCGAGGATTCTTTGCTTGATGTCACTACCTTGAATTTCTGAATATCTTCGACTACTTGAAGTTCAGCAAAAGGGTCAGGATCCAATTTTAACGTAGCAGTGTTATTAGTCACCACAAGCGACACACGATTAGCGTTGATAACCGGCTGACCAATAAGTAAATGATTGTCCTGCATGTCAGTCTCTGTTACATGCGCAGTGTTGACGTGAATGTCATCAATTTCTAGGTCGAATTCTACTTCTCCGAAGCTTGTAAGTAAACCACCAGAAAAACCCTTTAGTATGGTGCTCGTAGGTGTGGTGTGACTTTGAGCGCCAGAAGTCCTGCAATATGTGCATTTATAACATTTACCTGGCTTCCTGTATCAATATAGGATTTCAAAAAAAATCCGTTTAAACTCACGACCTTTTTGTAAATCTCGTTGTAATTTTGCACTAGCTTAATTTCCTTAACGTTGCTGTTCGATTCGGCAGACATCTTGGTATGTGTAGTTGGGCAATATGACCTTGCACACCGCACTTGAAACAAATGCGTTGATCAGGTAATGAGCAATTCCTTAGGATGTGACCAGCCTTCTTACAACGCGGACAGGGGTCGGTCTCAGGGTTCACTTTCTTATCTGGATTCGGCAGCTGTCTAGCGTCCTTGTTCGGCTTGTTACGTGCTTCAAATGTCAGTGTGCGATAATCATCGAGGGCACAGAGGAAGGCCTCGATCAGTTCATCTGGACGCTGGTTGTAATGAAGGCGGTAATCGTCTGATTATACACGAAACACTAGCAGTGTCAGACAAGTTACAACGAAAGCACATGGTAATTTTGTCCTGGTAATATTTGTTCATTGTTTTATTCAGGAGCTTCTTCCGGTTCATCATTTCGTCTAACAAAGCACTGAAGTCACGATGTTTAGGAAATGCTCTTGCTTGCATGCATTTCCATTCGTCCCATGAGTAATTATATTCATCGAGTCTGTTGTACCAATTACGTGCTTGACCATGAAGTTTATCTTGAAGGTGGAATGATTTTTCTTTGTCGCTCCAGCCATGTATGTCTCCCAACTGGTCAATTTTCTTCAACCATACCGATACTGTGCAATCTTCTCCCTCGGGGTCAAATGCCGAGATAAGGGACGCCGCACGATGGCCTTTGAAGTGGTTGAGCGGTAAGATTTCGTCTTTGAGTTCGTGTATCGCTCTACCAACTTCGTTTTCTAACATACTTTTAAGTAGTTTTCTAGCAGGTGGCGGCGGGAATTCTCCATCTTTACTAGTATGGTCTTGCTCTCCTTTGATGCAGTAGGGCGATTACGCTTCATATCCCACTTCTGAGTAAAACGGGAATGAAGTAATAAACTTTACACTTGAAAAATAATCATCAAATATTTATTATAATTTTATACAGTTGGACAGAGTTTCGACTAAGCTTATGTACGGAAGCAGAATGAGACCCAAAAATGAGCGATCCGAGTACTTATACCCTTCGGCATTCGGATGTGACGTCACTAACTGTCACTTGCTGGCTTGGCTGACAATTTTGGCTCCAAATTGTCGTTAAGTGCAAATTGGCTTGGCTTGGCGGGGCTGGCGTTCTAGAACCGCATTGGACTTCCAGCCTCCTGAATCGGCTCTCCAAAAGTGTGGCTGAAGTTTGTCGGAAACAATGACCCGTGTACAACAGGGGTTCTGGAAGTTCAAGAAATGTTGCTATTTCTCATGCGATGCTGCCAATTTTATTAGCACCCATAGGCTGTTTAACACCCTTTCCGTTGCGATATTGAAGAAAAAATCGATTGATTGGAGTGTTAGACGGGCGTAAGGCTTGATATTTATCAACAATTGTTACGTATTCCTTGCGAATGACGAAGTTGCGGTCTCTTTTTGTCTTTGTATTCGGTAAATTAATTAATATTAAGTCATCTGAATGTTTCTCAATGTTTTTGACATTAAGTTGTGTTTGTTCATTAGTTCGACATGCTCCGTTTATACCAATAATAAGAACAACCTGTAACGTAAAAAGGATTATAGTAGATAAATTAATAAAATTTATATGCATGCAAAATTATGCCTATCAACATCTACTAAGTACGTATTAGATTATGTTAAGTAGTTGATTAATATACATAAGTAGATACTGAGTGTGCAACTGACTTACTTTTGCTGCCAAATATACGGAATCGGGTGCTTCGTTAAGAAACTTTCAAATTTCAGATGCTGTAAAAACCTTCGATTTTTTTGGTTGATGACCAGATGAGGCTCTTTTATCAATGCCACTAATTTAGGATAGGTGTCGATATGTATGTCTTTTTTAATCTTTATTGTTGCTTTTAGCATTGAGTACGTACTCCATAGAGTGCTTGATTTCTTGGTCTCGGATAATTCAATAAAATATGCCAGCAAAATCTTTTTTGAGAAAGTTTTTGCTCCTTTAGCTAGTCGCCACGTGTTAAACATATCGTACTGTTTTAAATACTTTTCGCGTGATTGTTGAGGGAAAACGCTCATTTGCGCATTATTAACAGTTTCAGTCAATTCTGTTGGCGTCAAACAAACTTTTTCATCGCTGGAATCACTCTATTTAGGTTTTTTACTTGTTTTTAACCTAAGGTTTTAACAATATGACGTGAAAAGAAAATGGCGCGCAAAGCAAATTAAAAAAGTACTCCAAGAAGGTTCCGAGTCTGAGTTTTTAACAAATAAAAAAAAAGTGTATGATAAATTCGGCACCATGGAGGTAGAAGTAAATAGGTTTAATGATGTTTTGAATTCACAAACTTAGTGCACACGATGTTCTTAATTAAATTTACTTTATCCTATGGAGGGGACTACGTTACTAGTAACTTGCACAATTTAATCCACGTAACTGCAGAGGTTGAACGATTTGGACATTTACATTCTTTCAGTTCTTACCCTTTTGAGAATGGGCTATATTGTATCAAACGATTACTGAGAGATGGAAAGAATCCACTATCTCAAATAGCAAACAGAATAGTTGAAGCTACGACAGAGTTTTAATGTTAAACATCCTGAGTTAAGCGAAAAACCCGATTATCCGTTTCTAACGGCAAGTAGGAATAATTGTATTATACTTTATTTATAACTAGTAGTCCCGGCGAACTTCGTACCACCTCAGAATAATTTTTTGCCGTTTTTTGTTTTTGTCATGTATCAGAAATGGCCTTGTGTTCGAAAATAATTTTTGTAAATACTTTTTCTTTAATTTTTCCAATGTTTTAATAGTCATTCTGCTATGCGGAACAAAGACAAATCCAACAAACCAAAGATCTTCAAATTCAGTCCAGCCTTTCGTGAGTTATAAATGGTGTAACTAACCCGACTTTCTTTTATATATATTGTGAAGAGGATATCCTTGGCTCCAGGTCTCTGGCAGACAGAATTTGAAATAGGAATGTAAAAATATGTTTTGTTTTCTTTTGGGAATCCGGTACCACCGTTCTTTGAAGGCAGACGCCTAATATATTTTAAAGTTCAAATCTCAAATATAGTTTTATTTGATAATAATATCATAAGTAGCACTAACGTGAGTCGCTGGTGCTAGAGTTGGTATCAACCTCCATGACGCCCTCGAGTCAGAAGGCGCCATGGAGGTTGCTACCAACTCTGCTTATGGGGCATAGCCTTTCGCAGAGGGTGACTAGTTGTCACCATTGGTTCAACTAATATTGGTGGCCCACAGTTCTTAGTTGATGTCAGTTAATGTACCTATCTATTTGATTTTCTTTGTTATGTGCAGATCGCTGGAGTAGGTTCAAAAGTTAGGTATATTTTATATTAGTATGACCTTCTTTTTCTCTGACTCGATAGCGTCCAAGGCATTTAATTTTATAATAATATAAATTATAGATGTAAATCCCATTTGGATGAATGCGAATTGCCANAGAATCCACTATCTCAAATAGCAAACAGAATAGTTGAAGCTACGACAGAGTTTTAATGTTAAACATCCTGAGTTAAGCGAAAAACCCGATTATCCGTTTCTAACGGCAAGTAGGAATAATTGTATTATACTTTATTTATAACTAGTAGTCCCGGCGAACTTCGTACCACCTCAGAATAATTTTTTGCCGTTTTTTGTTTTTGTCATGTATCAGAAATGGCCTTGTGTTCGAAAATAATTTTTGTAAATACTTTTTCTTTAATTTTTCCAATGTTTTAATAGTCATTCTGCTATGCGGAACAAAGACAAATCCAACAAACCAAAGATCTTCAAATTCAGTCCAGCCTTTCGTGAGTTATAAATGGTGTAACTAACCCGACTTTCTTTTATATATATTGTGAAGAGGATATCCTTGGCTCCAGGTCTCTGGCAGACAGAATTTGAAATAGGAATGTAAAAATATGTTTTGTTTTCTTTTGGGAATCCGGTACCACCGTTCTTTGAAGGCAGACGCCTAATATATTTTAAAGTTCAAATCTCAAATATAGTTTTATTTGATAATAATATCATAAGTAGCACTAACGTGAGTCGCTGGTGCTAGAGTTGGTATCAACCTCCATGACGCCCTCGAGTCAGAAGGCGCCATGGAGGTTGCTACCAACTCTGCTTATGGGGCATAGCCTTTCGCAGAGGGTGACTAGTTGTCACCATTGGTTCAACTAATATTGGTGGCCCACAGTTCTTAGTTGATGTCAGTTAATGTACCTATCTATTTGATTTTCTTTGTTATGTGCAGATCGCTGGAGTAGGTTCAAAAGTTAGGTATATTTTATATTAGTATGACCTTCTTTTTCTCTGACTCGATAGCGTCCAAGGCATTTAATTTTATAATAATATAAATTATAGATGTAAATCCCATTTGGATGAATGCGAATTGCCACATTGTTTGTTAAAGTAACCGCGATGTGCCGCAGCTTTTCTACTGGTTTTGCCCCGGCAGGGTTACGGTATGACTGCATTATTAATGAGCCCAAATGGTGCATAGTAATTTTTAAAAACATAATTAATCGCAGGTAAATACGCACCCCGATTCGTCCACATCCGCTTGATAGGTAGGGACGTCTTATTAGGTATAGGTAGTTTACGCTTGACCCTTCCGAAGATTTGGAATAGATGATTGCGAGGCATTTCCTCTTATCCTCTATTCGTAGGGGCGTAGCTCATATGAAGAGGATATCCTTGGCTCCAGGTCTCTGGTAGACAAGGTAGCCTTTGGAGGCGTCTGGGGAAAACTAAAAGAATTTGAAATAGGATGGTAAAAATATGTTTTGTTTTCTTTTGGGACTCCGGTATCAAAGTTCTTTGAAGGCAGACGCCTAATACATTTTAAAGTTCAAATCTCAAATATAGTTTTATTTGATAATAATATCATAAGTAGCACTAGCGTGAGTCGCTGGTGCTAAAATATAGTACACGACATAGTTGAAATCAATAATATAGTTGAAGAACCCAATATAATTCTTATTAATGGCTTAGAAATATGTAACAAAGAAGATTTGTTTACGTATCCCATAAAATGTTCACATTTACAAAGTAATACATGATGATGTTAGCAATTGTGATATTGCCCTGAATCCTAGAGACCTACGATGTCAATTGGTATATTTGCATCATCATGAATAATATAATATATAATATTTCATACCCCTATTGCATACCAATGATAATGTTATTATAAGTACTTAAGTTTTTATGTTCGTAGATTTAAAGGGTAATTAACAATTTCTTTGTCAGGTTATAATTTTTTGAAATAAACCTTAACGAACCAAATTAGTAACGCCATTTAGTTTTTGTTAAAGAAGTATGACTGAACCGTCATTCCAAAATGATTAGATTTAAATCGATCTTTTGCCAACCATACTTCCCTAGACAAACCTGAGATGAGAAAAAAATACAAATTCAATTTTACTCTAGCTTCTTTTGATTAGGATTTTAATTTTTAGACTGAGTAAACTAATTCAAATATGCTAGTGTTTTAACCATTCTGCAAGTTTGAATTGTTTTACAGAAAAACTCAATATAATTGTTTTCTTATCATTGCCATAATTATCATTTATTCAAAATAGATGCATTATACAAATTCAAATCAGACTTAATTATGTAGCGAAGACATGTACAGGTAGTTCCATTATGTCTGACCATACTCTGAGGGGTGCTTATTTAGTTCTACTACATCTTTAACTATAAGACCACCCCACAACAACCGACCAACGAAATGTATAAAACAACTGTTTTTTTTTGGCCCAATGGTAAAAATCGTTCATTACTTTACATTTCACCTCTCACAGTGTAATCAGACAACAAAGTCACCCTGCATGTAGGAACATAATTTTTATCTAAATTCTAAAAACATTCCCAAAAACAAATAATATTCATACTTTTAATCATTCTTCAATCACGTACTTAAAGAACAAAAAACTTACTCTCAAAACTTTAATTTATATTATCCTAGATCTACTTTTCACATTTTCTTTACAGTAGGTACTTACAAGATCTTCAGGGATCGGAGTGGTTTGCACTTGGCAATAATTACTAACTAGTAATGACAGAACCAATCGTGCAAAAATATCTGACTTTGTTTAATCGACCTCAAAAAAGAATTATATCAGATATTTTTGCACGGTTTGTTCTGTCATTAGGTACTTTATGAGTAGTTATTGCCAAGTGCAAACCACTCCGATCCCTGAAGATCTTGTAAGTATCTACCATATTTTGTTGCCATAAATCTACCTATTAATAAAAAAAAATAAATTGAATAGTCTACAGATTAACACAAACCACCTTCGATATCATAATCACTCCAATGTCATTTAAAGATATATTTTCTCCTCTCATGAATTTGTATGTTTTCTCCTTCAGTTATTTCTTTGAACTCATCGTTTGGTGCATATTCTTGAATTTGCATGTTTTCCCCTACAGTTTCTTTTTTATCATCATTTGGTTGACTTTTATTTCCCACTCCTTTGCTGTTTATCTAAATTATCCTTATTCTTGCGACATCTCTGAGAAGACATCCTAAGGTTTTTCGTGGATTGCCGTTGCTTTAATTTTTTTTTGTAATAATCTTGAAAAATATTTCGTTGTCTTGTACAGTATATGTAGGATCCCAGGATTGAATCATATCATGAAAATTTTTTTTAATGTTCTTGTAATCTTTAAAGGCAATTTTCGATCCCCTCAAAGGAAATCCCTGGTGAAGAAAATATCTAGCAATTTATAAGCACAAGTTTTTCCTTCGCCTTTCGATGCTGAGCATAAGAACGACAATTGTCTTTGTAGTTTATTTTTTTCTGCTCTATCTGCCAGTAATTTGGTCCAGTGACATAATTTTCAATGGGTTTTAGTGTACAACTTTCGGTATCTACAGGGATTGCATCTTTCAACAAGGTAACGCTGGGACCCTCTCTTTTGTCTCTGCAAGTTGTACAGATATTTCCTCTAACTGTACAGACTGCGTGGCCAATTTCTGAGCGATTTTCTGCTGGTTTTCTAGAGTGATCACTTAAATTTGGAGCATAATATTGTCCATTTTTTTGCATATAATTTTTTGGTTTGCTAAAATTTGGTCGACGTTCATAGTTTCTGTGCTCATTAGCTATGTTTTCATGATTAGTGGAGTTTATAGTAGCTGTAACGTTATTATAATCCGTACACGGGTTTGCTTAATTTTCTAGATCGTATACCTGAAAAAAAAAATGTATAAATGGATAATGTATAAATGAATATTATACAAAACTGTATTGTGTCGGACGTAAAAGAATAGCATCATCCCATCACTCCCCGTGGATGTTGTAAGAGGCGACAAAGGGACTCTTCAAAGAATGGGCAGCAGCATTCTCTGTACATTGTAACAGCTGCACTGCGATCGTCAACCAGCCTGCCAAGGCAAAGTCCCCTCCAAATGCATGCAATGCATTTTTTAGCACAACAAAAAAATGGCCCCTTGTGCCAGCCCGTCTACCCTTGACTCCGGTAGCGGTCAAGGTCACGGCGAGGCAAGGGGTGCCAAGAATCCCCGGGTCGCGAGTAGCCGATGGCTTTGAGACGCACAGGACCGGTTGTTGTGGCGACACTTGGGGGAGGCCTATGTCCAGCAGTGTGCGTCTTTCGGCTGATATGATGATGATGATACAAAACTTTGATTAATTTGGTTACCCCGTCGATTTGAACTTTTGGCGCGTCATGGGGTCCCTCCTCAAACCAAGTCGTCTTAACAATCAGTTGTTAAGATAAATTTTATTAGAAAAGAGTTCATTATAAGTTGGAGGTGCCCTTTTCTAGGAAAATATTGGACTGAATTAAGACCTTACTTTTATTAAGTCAACAGTTTAATTCGGATAGCATACTTGTAAAGTCCGGTCAGGCACGAGACTATATAAATCGTAATTTACCCATAACATTAACTCTTAACCTACTACCGCCAAAGTTTCTTATTTATACGTATGTAGTCTTCTCTCGTCTAGTGTGACTATAATAAGCTATAAAATGAGAGACTATTCGAATTCACATGTTGCAGCAAGATTGCTCCTATACCAATCTTACTAGCGTGTGAATCACTAACTCAGCTTGAATTTTCGGTACCATGGATCGGATGCCATCCGAGCTAATTTCGTAACTCAAAATAATTGATATGACTCTGGAAGAAATTGAACTTTTTAAAATTTAGTGTAAGATTAACAGACCTCAATAATTGAAAAACCTATATTCCCCATTTACCTACTTCTTGATATTGTTGACCCCGAACTAATAAAGTTAACTTAATTTATATTTAAATATAGGTGATAAATTTGCTAGCATTAAATATTCTTAAATTGTGTAATCCTTTTACCCGTTTTAGAATACGCCTGGCTTTTTTACAGTTATCACCCACAGCCACTATACGTATCATTGGTAGAAGCATCTATTAGCATAACAGTTTTTGATATTATAACTTAGCACTATCTGCGTAAAACGTAATTGTATAAGAAACATTATCACTAAAAGTGTATGCATAAATAAATAGTAGGTTCATCTGTTGTTTTTTTTTTAATGAATGACATTTGACTTTTCCGTAAACGACTGTCCGAATTGATGTTGTAAATAATGATCATGTACGACTAGTATTTTGGTCTCAAGTTTAGCTAAACCAATAAAAAAAAACTGTAAACTTATCTATTGGTTATACAGTGGAATTTCGGAATCCATTTAAAATGGACAAAATATCGATATCCCAAACATCAAATAATAGCATCGCATTTCATTCTATGCGCCAGATAAATGTGGAATAAAGTATATTGACCTTTCCCTAATAACTGTTCATAGGTACCTGAACAATTAAATATGAATCGTTTTTCATTATTAGACAATGTTAAGGATCACGAGAGATGATGATTCGGGACAGCTTTGTGTCATTAATTCCGTTTTTCAAATTAAAAATGTCAATAATTGTAGGTGGGTCAATGACCGTTATTCAACGATTATCTGGCGCCTACTATATATTACATTTACGAAGTCAACGTATCCTTCCAAGATGAAGTTATTTTTTTAACATCTTTGTAATATTTGAGTTTGTGGATTCACTGTTAGTTATACACCGGATGGTTTTATTTTGGTTTACCGCAGTATATACTAATTAATTCGTCACTATTATTACTATTTGTTTTACGACAGTATTTAGTCTCATATCCTAATTTTGAACAAAAGTTACATCGTTTGATGGGCTTGTTACATTTTAAACTTATAAACTTTATAGCAATTAAAACATCGAATATTATTATTAGCCGCATTAGTTTGAGTTTGTTCATTTGGAAGTATTATATTGGAAATATCTTATTGGAAGTATTTGCTGGCGCATTGTGTGGTTACGAAAATTAGAATTATCATGTTGGGACACTTTACGCAAATAATTCATTTTTTTTCCGATTCATTAAACATACAAACCTCTGCTCCTATTCGTACGAATTTGTCGTCAATACCATATATAAGAAAGCCAACTGCTTTAAGGCCGGTTATTTCGCATTTATTTACGAGTACCATAATGTCATAATAATAATGTGCTAACGACTGACCAAACGTACAGTCAACAAAGCTATTTGTTATACAGGCAAAAATAATTATTTTTCCACTGCACTGCTAATATGTATATCTAATGTGTGCATTATAACTTTTAAGCTTATGACATACTTACGAATGTGGTGTAGAATAATTGTCCACTCAGCACACTAACAACATTGTTTAAAAGTAGTTGCAAGTTAGCTGCCTGCATACCAAATAGCTTTGTTGACTGTACATCATTCTAATCTTTAACATCGACGTCAACAGATCTCCATAATTTTCGTTAGAAAAAACGTGTTTTGATTTTTTAATCCACTGGGTCCAACTAAATAGCTCCGAGGGTAACCCTGGTATCATTTCTTGGCTAAACCACTTAATTTGGGAAGTGCATAGTGACATATTTTTCGATCATTCCAAAAATAAATTTGCGCACATTCACTGACCAAGTTAATCCAATTTTTTGTTGTTTGACTGTATCACTTAGGTCAAATGCAGGTACCACACTAAATGCGACAGAAAATTGTTCGAGCCCAAAAATTGCAAGCTGCTAGCGGCGCAGTACCAATTAAATTATTTGAGAGGTTATTGGGATATTGTTTAAATCAGGAGTAGTCCGAATGACTGCACGTATTTGATTTGACGCACATAACGATGGAGTTTTAGTAGAGTTTGCGATCAGGACTATGATGTTTTGAACGCTTCTGTTTCCTGCTTCTCTTACTTTGCCTTTGGCCACGACTATTTTTTTGATCACGACGCCTTTTACAAAGCCACGACCTATTGCGGCAGCGGTGATCATCACTATAACTGGAACTCGTAGACAAAACTCTCGCGAGTACGCCGCTTTCGCTTAGAATTACCCATTAGCACGTTAAACGATTTTGAGTGATTCAAAATACAGTTAATTAGTTTTAAATATGGCAACAATAAGTTGCAATATTACAATAGGTATTTGTTAAGTATTTACGGTGTTATAAGGAACAGAAAATACACAGATACGTTCACGTTATTCAAATAATGAAATCACTTCTATTAGCGACTATTCGAATATGAATCAGTAAAAAAAGCAAACAACTGAATTGAAAAACCTCCTCCTTTTTGTTTTAGTACACTTCATACACTACAGTAACCGATGACTGAACAAAATCGTCTGTACTGAAATTAAGTGGTTTCAAATGTATACTTTTTCTTAATCCAAAAATAATCCACCACTACCTACTTCTCAAAGATCACTTTTAAACGTTATTGTTTTTGAATACTGTTTGCCGTTGCATACAGACACTGTTGATAAATGCAACACGATTTCAAAATCGAAAAGGAAGTAATGCATTAAAAATAATCTCTGACCTCAAAATGTCCTTTGTCCAGGATACCGCAATATCAGGCACGTAGATACACTTTAGCGCACTTTAGAATTGAAAGAAAGTACACACAGGAATACTTGTCCAATCACTTTTATTACTGGCTCACTGTATTACCTACTTAACTTGTGACTCGAGTCTTCCTTTGTCGTCTACAGTCGTTTTTCATTAGATGTTGAGTTACAGCTCAATATTTGATCGACCCAATTTAAATGCAACGCGCAAATTTTTGTCAAAGGTTATGGGTTGCCAAAAATAATACATGTATTCAATCTTAAAAATAACAGTGTTGCAAACCTCAAATAAAATAAACTAAATTCTTAGTTCATGATTGTGTCTGCTAACATTTGGGTTTTTAAAAGTAACTAGCCCTGCGATGGACTTTCAAACACACTCAAAATATTACAGAATCTCATATTGATGTTTATTAATAGGATATATTAATACAATATTTAATTACAATGAATCTTGACCATTTTTCCATATTACATTTTTAAGAACGTCAAACGAGGCTGCCGTAAGCAATTTTTATCGTGTGCCATAATTTTGAATCCGTCTCACCCGGCGGTTCATCTTCTACTTAATAGTTTTGAAAAAATATCATATTTTTTCAGTGTGTGACGTATAGACAACGGTCAGTACATTAGTATGCTAAGGTTTGTATTGCTGTGAACGCGCGGTACAGGCCTTATATGCCTCTGTGTGTGTAAGAGATGTATGAACACAGAATGCACACCTCAGAATTCACACTGGCGTCGAAGGAAACAACAAACATAGCTAGTCGCTTTTTCACACTCACGTAATTACGTATGATCTTAGTCGGTTCATAGCATTGCTAAAATTCACAACTTTAAATAAGTTCCGATAGCTGTTAACGTATCGTATAGGATTAAAAAATACATAGGTCTGAGTTCCAATCATCAGATGAGGCCTTTTTCTTCTTTTTAACCACAATCTTCATCAATTCTTTTATTATTAAATAAATTAACAAACGAGAATAATAATGTAATAATATTGTTTGTTATAATGTTGTTATACTTTGAAACATTTTTATTCGTTATAATTTTATATAGTTTAAATAAATAATCTTCTAGTTAAAACAGTTTAATTTCTCATAAAGAACAATTTATTGAAGTTAAGTAGCTAATCAGTAAACTATGACCATCAGGCTTGAAATATTATGTCTTAGTATTATAATAATATTGTGTTTTAATTACTACTGTGCGTGGGTACTCTAACAAACACAACTAGGTAAATCTACCCACGTAAATATAACAAGTGCAGACTCGTTGTCACAATAGAAGTAAATTTTCAGTAAAACTACTTCAAGTCTACTGCGAGTGAGTTCGTTTTAACTTTAAGTTGCCTATCTCAAACCTCTAAGTTAACAAATCGTATTCATTAGGACTTACTGAGGATATAGCTAAAGGAATTCATTTTCATTGCGAAAAGAAGTTTGAAACTAAATCTCAAAATAATCCGTACACACAATATCATTTTAATAATTTCTATAATTCTTTATTGTACACCATAACAGCTTATATTAATTCAGTGATTAAAATAGTTCATGTACAAAAGCGAGCTTAACTCAAAAATGAGTTTTCTACCAGCAAATCTTTGAGTGATAGAGATAGATCACAATAAAAGGGCAGGATCCAGTGCGCAAATTTTAAATATACCTACATACATAAACATAATAATATATATACATACATTTCTACAAATATTATGTAATTACGAAAGTAAACGCACTGCATTAACAGAGAAAGATCTACCGTAGTGTCTGGAAGTGTGATGCGGAGTACGAAAGAGAAGAAAAGTGGCGTACGACATGGTTTACCCCTCGGGACGAGGTACTCAAAGCGTTCACGAAGGTATTGAGGAGAATTAGGAGTGTGCAGGATAGTAAAGAGAAGGGATAGGATGTGAATTTTTCGCCGACGCCGAATTGGCAGCCACCTCAGTTTGGTCCGGAACTCCGATACGTGGTCGTATTTCCGGAGACCAAGAATAGAATGCACAAGTTCTGCAGTCGCTCGAGTTTATCTAGGAGCGCCTTGCATCTAAAAAACAAACATTGGCGTAGTGTATAAGTGTTAGAAGAAGACATTGAGCAAGACTGACCTTAGTGCGAAATGGTAAGAATTTTTGGAGATGTTTCAGAGATTGAAAAGTGTAGAATACTAACATTAGCAACATGAACTTCCCAAGGGAGGTGAGTGTCCATATAGATGCTGAGGTTCTTAGCGCTTTTAGAATGCACTACTGGAACTACTGGCACTGAGTCATACACTACTGGCGTCAGAGCGGAGATTTAGTTGGGTTCAGCAAAAGTCCAAAGTACTTAGCCCACGTGTTGATACTTGCAAGGTCATCATTGATGGCAGCCACAGCCCCAGCCAGTTCATCCATTTAAAATGACGATATAGCTGCAAGTCTACTGCATAGAGATGATAGTTCGAAGTAAGGACCTTTGTGATAGCGTTTATAAAAACTGAAATCTTTTTTACCAAAAAAAAACCGACTTCCATATAAAAAACACTACAAAGTATAAAACAACTTTCATTTCGGCAGTCGGTGTTTTTGGTTGTTTTTTAGTTTTTTGACGTGTGTGAATGTGTTTTATTATTGTTTTGTCAATGTAATTTATGTTAATGTTTTTTATTTTCCACTTTTTATTGGTGATACTTCAATAATAATAAATTGGAATTCTCACGGTAGCATCTCAATTTATTTTTGCAAACATATTATATATTAGGCAAAATATACATTTGTACACCAAAACCAGTGAAATCCATAACTTTAACACTAGAAACAAGCACAAATTACATGCACCATCCCATCATCTTCGAAGGGTCCAAAGCTCATTTGTGGGGCTCGGTATCCGTTTTTACAATAAGCTACCTCTTTCTTATCTTGAGCTGCCTTTTAACTCGTTTAAAGCTAAAGTTAAATCTAACCTTTGTTCGAAGGCATACTATTCAATCAATGATTATTTAGACGATGATAATAGTTGGTCGCAGTGTTGAACGCAAGACATACTTCGTTTTTAATGTTCTTTCATAGTTAGCTTATGACATATGAGTTCATATATTTGTTAATTTATATGTCCGTAGAGGTCAATTATTTGTTATTTTTTTATGTATTGACTTAATACTCTCATAACAATGTTTTATAATGAGTGTATTGCAACATGTGATTAACTAGTGACTTCGACAGTTGTATGATTTTATTCTATCCTGAGCAACCGGCAGCAAGTTCGTCATGCTCCCTTAGATTTTACTGCTTGCGGTAGCGTCGGGGGTCGGGTTACCTCTTTCCCTCAAATATGGCGAGGGGGGTAATGGCTGATCTTTGCGTTATGCTCGTGAACGGGTGCTGCTTGTGGTGAAAGGTCGTCTTGTTAGCCATGGATTTTACTATTGTTATAACGATTATATGCTTAATGTTTAATTTTGATGGCCCTGGTTTATCACTTGTGGCGTCGAGTCACAGATCTTTTTATTAAATTCTACCCTCTGCACGTGTAAGCGGGCACACCCTTTATGTCTGGAGGCCTATTTAGTTTGATTTGATATTGTTTTTATGCTTGAGTTTGTCTGTTTATGCTGGCATAATGGAGTGTGCTAGCTTACAAGTAGCGAATTATTAAGTTTTATGTTTTTACGTGTTACCTTTGTTGTATTGTTTTCTTTGTAAGAATACTGACTATTTACATACCTTTGTATAAGTGATAGTTCTTATAACTCAACAGACAGATGTGTTGCTGGGGAGTTTGTTGCGCCACTTCTTCTTCCCAGCTAAAACACTAGGAAGTGGTGACGGGCGGGCGTTTTGAGGGACTGTCTTTATGTAGAACTTTGACGTTCAAAAAGTGCTGGCACTCAGCCTAATTTGAATAAATGACTTATGACTTTTGACTTTGACTTTTGACTTTGAATACTTGAATAATTTCACTTAGTTGTGGGGACGACTAAGTGACATTATTCCCATAATGAGTGGTTAAGGAGTTTCTTTGTGTGCCTTCGCAGTCCAAATTCACACCAGCTCATAGTTAAATATCTACTTTGCTTTGGTACTAGTTTTTACTAATTTTAAGGTGAGGAGGTCACTGGTTTATCTTTGAAGTTCCCAGTACAGTGCAAATGCAATAAAGCTATAACTAAACCCAATGTAAAAGTAATCATTAAGATCGGTTAATAAACAATAAAGTTATGCCCGAATAGATAATCCCAAACATGTAAATTCAGGTTGACTTGTTTGCATCTGCCTTCCACCGCTTCAAAGCCTACCGGCGTGATGCTATGTTATGAACTGGTGTAATAAATAAACAGACATGCGATTTTGGCAATCCCGGGAGATTTGCTATCATTTATTGAAGAGTTCCGTTGCCTACCTCCTCCTTCATCAGATCTTCACCGAATTGCAATGGAGCCAGTTTGGAAAAATATTTTTTCAAACAAAAAAAGAATCATCCAAATCGGTTGACAATTGGAGAAAATATCGCTGATCTAACAAAAGTCCTGGGATCCCAGCATCAGATCCTAACTTATACCTTCCATTATCAGCTCAGCAAGATGAGATGTTGATTACCAGGCACAATTATCTGAATTGCGTTAGAAAATATATGAAAAACAATGTATGTGCCTTTAAAATTTGAGGGTTTCCCTCAATTTCTCTAGGATCCCACCATCAGATTCTGACTTGGTGCCAATGAGGCTACTTCAGAAGTATAGGCTTTCGAATAAAAAAAGAATCATCAAAATCCATTCATAATTGACGGAATGATCGCATAACAAACATACAAAAAAAAAACATACAGTCGAATTGATAACCCCCTTCTTTTGGAAGGCTTTCTGTACACACACTTGGCCATGTCACGCTTTGCTGGTTTTTATTGCTGGAGCTAGCCATGGTGCAGGAAGGTGCTTCACTCTTACTTTTTTTAAGGGGGCATGTGCCTCGTATAACTCCAAAATAGTCCTGCTAAAGATTGACACCACAATGTCCACATCGTCGCAGTTGTACTCAGAAGACCAGTCAATGTCATCAGCGTCAGCTCTTAAGCACTAAATCAATGTTTTTAAAACAACCAAGAAAGAGTAATTTGGTTTAAGAGGTCGAATCTTATAAAGAAAGGTAAATGAGGTCATGATAGGAAAAGGAGCAGGAAGCTGTCCATAAATTGACAGAAGATACAAGTGATTGGAGTTTACGGCTGTGCTAGTCTTCAGCAGACAAGTATTGAAATATCCGAGAATAAGCGTGTGCACATATGGTGGGGAAAGATTTTCTAGTTTCATTTCGAAGGAGGAAGTTTGAAGAAGGAGTCAATTTGACAGGAGGGACTATAATAGACTCCCAATAGTAGCTTTGTATGCTTCAAGTCTATTTCAACAAATAGGTGTTCAGCAAAGTTAGAGTAGACACTCGGAGACTGGTCAACAATCTTGTAAGTGATATCACCACGGAGTTAAATGGCAACCCCTTCACATCCCTTGCCCGTTCTGTCATTGCAAACGATTTTGTATCCAGGTAGAGAATACTGCGTGGAAGGAAGTGCAGGCTTGAGAAAAGATTCGGATACAAGGACAGCGTGAACAAAATCTGAGTCGAAATAAGACAGCAGATCAGAGTAGTAAGCAGGAATGTTTTGAGCATTTATGTGCATAACGTTAAAAAATTTAGGACAGCTTGCAAAAGTAGAAGAAAGGAGGTCTCGAAGATTCAGAAAAGTATCATCGCTAAAAGCACTGGCAAAGCTCTGATCTGACGCACAAGAGGATGGACACGAGAAGAAACTGTCATCACGCAAATCTTCAGACATCATACAATATAAATAAAATAAATAAATAGGTTAAAAATGTAAGTTATCTAAATATTAAACTAATCTAAAGGAATTAAAAAAATATATTTTCCTTACTCTAACCTCGATGCACTCGGCGGTTAACATAACATAATGAAAAATTTATAAAAAGCCATTAGGCCAAAGTAAATCTTAAGTTTCCGAATGAAACTTAAAGTGACATAAGCGACAATTACATTAACGCTTAAAAGTCAAAACAAAACAACGAAATAAACTACAAAACAAGAATCGAGTGACCGACATTCTAAAATTAAATTATATATTTATTTATTTATTTATTATTATAAACACACACTATCTTTACAGGCAGACCCAATACAATAGTGGTTTGCAAACACACACAAGATAATTTGAAAATAAGTTACGACTAATACTTACTATAATTAAAACACTAAACTTTAAACAAAAACTTGTAAAACACAAACAAACAAAAACAACAACACAAAAAAAGTAAAAATTAAATATAAGAAACAAAATTCAACAAAACTCTTGCGAATTCACTCAAGTTGCACGAAAATATGTCTGTCCTCTCATGCACTTCATTTAGTACACGTAATGTGCGGGTGAGCGGTGTTTTTGACAGCAGGTTGGTTTTGGCAACAGGCACGGCCAGCAGTGGCGGACGCCGCCGCCTCCACACGTACCGGTCCGGCACACACAGCTTCAGATGTCGCAGCACTCCCGGGTTATGTGCAACTCCACGCAGGAGCTTTAGCACATACGCCGCGAGTGTAAATTCCCTGCGCACTCTGAGTTCATTGTACCCCACCATACCCAGCACAAACAGTGTAGGATACATCAGCGGGTAAAATGGGAAAACTCCATAAAGTTTGAAATACAAGTGTCTTGTAAATTTATTCTGTACTCGCTCCAGCATGACATTGTATTTCGCTTCATGAGGAGCCCAAATCACCGCACTGTGTTCTAAGTGACTTCTCACCAACGCGTCATAGAGCACCTTAAGCGTGGTAAGGTTCGAAAATCCCTGCGACTGTCTCAGGACGAAACCCAGGTTTCTGTACGCCTTCTTGCAAATCTTAACTATGTGATCCCGGAAAGTAAGATCCGGGGTAAGCAGTACTCCTAGGTCTCGTACCTGAGATACTCGCTGCATCGGCGCCTCCTCTACTTTATAATCGTAGACTAAGGTAGTCTTCGCGCGCGTAAATGTCATTACAGAGCATTTCGCTGTGTTGAAAAACAGTTTATTTCTATAGCTCCATTCTACCACTCTATCTATGTCTTCCTGCAATTTCTCACAGTCCGACCCACTCCTGACCTCGAGCAGCAATTTGAGGTCATCTGCAAACAATAAACATAAACTATGTTTGACCACGTCTGGTAAGTCATTTATCATTAAAATAAATTCAAGAGGACCCAAATTGCTGCCCTGGCTCACGCCTGACCTGGTGTAGTATGGCTTGGATTCGAACCCGTTGTAGTCGACATACTGTTGTCGATCTTCCAAGTAGCTGGCAAAGAACTGTAAGAGGGTTTGAGTACAGCCAATTTTTGCCAACTTCATTAGCAGTACATCATTGTCGACGGTATCAAACGCCTTTTTGAAATCAAAATATGCCACGTCTACCTGTACACCAGCATCGACGGCCGGCACCACCCTCGCCATAAAGTTAAGAAGATTAGTTGCAGTGCTGCGCGCCGGCCGGAAGCCGTGCTGCGCGTCCGACAGCTGTGCGCTCACTTGAGCCTGCACACAGCGTTGGATGGCAGACTCGAAGACTTTTGCCGGTGTTGACAACACTGCAACCGGTCTGTAGCCACTGATATCCGGACCTGACTTTCCTTTGGGAACCGGAATTACTCGAGTGATTTTCCACCTAGGCGGAAACGTTGCTTGTTTTAAACAAGTGTTAAAAATATGATGCAGAGGCTCAGCGAGCACTCTGCCACAGTCTCTAAAAAGAAAAGCTGGAATGCCATCGGGGCCAGATGAGCGCTTTGGCTTCAGCTTTATGAGCGCTTCCCTTACTTCTTGAAGACTGAGGGTCTCGATCTGTACTCGCGCGCTGTTCGCTTCCGCCTCCGCCTCCGCCGCCCGCGCCTCCAGTCGCGGCCGCTCTTTATTATACACCGACTCAAAAAATGTTGCAAAATGTCGAGCACACTCCTCATCCGAAAGATGTTGACCATTCTCTATGATAATTTGCTTATTTAACCTACTACGTTTTGACCTAATATACTGCCAGAAAGATTTTGGATCTTTTGAAAATTGATTTTGAATTTTAATCTTGTGTTCTTTGTGTGCAATTTCTATTGATTTTTTGATGCGAGCTCTCAACTTTGAAAATTCAGAATAATCGCTATCCAGCTTTGTTTTTTTGAAAGTTTTATGAAATCTAGCTTTATTCTTTATATCGCTTATAATATCTATACACTTATAGAAATGGCAGAGTCGTGAAGTCATTTTGCCCCCTTACGTGTTCTCTTCTTGGGCACTTGCTTTAATGTTACGGCTGTGGACTCGGCAACGGGGATCTTAGCTACCAGTTATCGATATTCCAAAGCAGACTCGGTCTTCCGTCGCGTACTATCGGAGGCCTGGATGACGATCTTCCCCTCAGACGTCCAACACTTATGTATCCCGTAGTACTTACAAATATGTTGTGTCTGGGCCTTAATGAGGAACTCGGACAGCGTCACACCGGACCCTTTCAATTTGCTCTTATTTTACCACATATGCGGCTTTCAAAGCGAACCAAGAGGGGACGAGGCTTGCTGGTGTTGCTTCCGAGGCGGTGACAGGCTGGTCGATCAGGTGGATATTTTTAATTTCCAGAGGCTCTGATAATATTTTAAGGAGACCAGTGCTAGGATCAGCAACCTTGTCCTCTTTTAAGTCATGCAGTAGGAGAACTTTCAAAGTCAAAGTCAAAACGTTTTATTTCAATTAGGCCATTAAACGGCACTTTTGAACGTCATCGTTTACAGTTCAGTAAAAATAATAAAATTACATTAATAAAGTGACTCTACTGTCCATTCGGAAAGGTATATATATATTATATTATTATATAAATATGTTGAAGAAAGTTCTTCCACACAACTTGACAATTTCGAATATAGGTCCATGGTAGTGAAGTGCAGTGCTAACAGTGTAAAAAGTATTGTGAAAGAGAGTTGATGAACTGGCTGAGTGCACGAGAGGTTAATGAAATACTTAATTACTTTTTTTGCATTTAAAAAACATTTTTTTAAATTTTTATATTAATAATTTAAGAGCTCAAAATGTTTGTGTGTCTTACTTGGATGTGTGGTGATGTTTGGGTGACTACACCCAAAAAAGTGTGTATAACCCCAATATTCTTGTTTATGTTTTTCCGTCAAATATGGTTTTTGAGCTGGTTTTCGATGCAAACCTAGTATGACGCGGCGCGCGGTTCGTAAGCTGGGGGTCTTCCACTTCGCTTTCAACTGGCAATTCTTCATAATTATCTTTTGACCCAAGGGCTCAAAGTATTTCTCTAAAACAAAAAAGGAGTACTGTTAGGCTTCTAAGCAAAATAGTAATATGATTTACCTACTGTTTAGAAACAAAATTATATCGAAAATAGAAAGGTCACGTAAATAAGGTTATCATCATAAATTTAGTTTGATTTTTCTTCTATTTAGTTTCGACCTATAGCAAATATAAAACGTTTAAAAAATAACTACAAAGATCAGCATTCAGCAGTTATACTATTATTAGATAAATATCATAATACTCACACTCAGTCCCGTTTCATCAGATATTGGTGATTTATAAAGTCCGTTTTTACACAGCGCAATAACATTCGCTTTCATTTCAATATTAAAATTTCCTTTCATTTCAAAATGAACTACACCAATATTAGATTAAACACACGTCACTATCCCATAATAACAACCAAGCAACAACGTTCTATTTAGTCGCGGTGAATGAGTTAACTGTCTACTTTAATCATTTATTTATTTATTTTGCTGTGGGTATAATCATAAAGTTATACGAGTTCAGTGAATGAGACAAACATTACTTGGAACTAGCCAATAGCGTAATTTTTCGAACGTGCTGTGATACGAACGCGCGCCCTACACCCTATTGGTTGAATTTATGAAATACAATCTTTTGAGTTGAAAAAGATTGTGAACATTCACATTCCGACACACGTGTGTCTATAGGTTTGAAGTTAATTTTTAAAAGAAGGTCGTTAGTTAAACCGAAGTGTCAAACTATTGCTTTGTGAGATTGCTACTGCACTTTTGACCGATACCGTACATTGTCTGTTTTTTTTACTGAGTGTTGAAAATAAATTTACGCGTATTATTTATGGAAAGAGTGATCTTCAAAGTAGATTAAACGTAGCAGGCAAGTTTTCTTTTGATACCAAATCCCAAAAATTCTTGAAAAGGGTACCATTGTGGCCATTTTGATTATTTTTTCTAAATTGCGGCACACGATATTACATGCATATATGGTAGAAGACACTTCAACAATAAAATAATGGTAGAAACATGGTGCCCTAAAGTGTCACGCTGCTGAGATATTACTAGGTAAAGTCACCATGTGACAAACTCGAGTGTCCATAAAACTATAGACTTAATTTTAATTAAGTGCTTATAAATTATGATGCACTAAATTAAATGCAAATACTAGTTCCCAGATTGATTTAATCATTTATTGGAAGAAAGTAAAAACAACACATGAAAACGACTTTATTAAGAACTTGACAACTAACTCGCATCGTAATCGCAAAAGAATAGTGTACGGTTAAATCAAGCCGAGAACTATTATAACAGGCCAAGTTCCGGCCTAATGCACGCAGTGTGTATTTATATTACACGAAAAATTTCGAACTGTTTTAACCCCCCCTCATAACTTTGCCTGTCATAATCAGAACGTGATTGAAGATTTCTGGAAAGTTTCAACACATTAGATTAAACCGTTGAGGAGATACAGGAGAACAAAAAATGCAGATTTTTCTACTGACTGACTCATCAAAATTATGGGGCACTATCAGTAAAGCTAGAAAGTTCAAATTTGGTGTAAAGATAGGTCTTAGTCAATAATTGCAGGAAAAAATCGGACAAATTTATTTCTTTACAGTTAAAAGGGTCAGTCCTCATGAGCAATTTTTTTTGTTTGTTACCCACGACAGTAAAACTTCAAATTGTATTAAGATTAATATAAAAATGTTTCTTATTCCTATAATTTACTTGTAAAAAAGACATGATATCCCCCAAAACGTGATCCCCAAAAATCGGTCTATAAAAGTTACGCCAAGCATTTCAGAACTGCAGAATAGTCCATGACTCTAACATGTGTCTTTTGAGAATACCAGTGAGAAGAGAGCTCTCCAGATCTTTCCAGACCATGTAAAAATGATGAAACACCCGAAAAATCGTTTTGTTACAAGTATAACCCTATTATCAACTTGGCAATTTTTTTCTACGACGTCTAATTTACAATAAATTTATAAAAAAAAAAATTTGCTAATTTGATAACCCGTTATCTTCGGTACTTCGGAGCCTAAAATTTTGAAAAAATGTAGTTAATAGTTATTTTCTATAAATTATAGGAAAACCTATATGAGGTCTGGCATAGTCCCCATATCATTTTTTAATTCAAAATCGCGGCGCACATTGAAACATTTATATACAGGTAGTGGACACTTAAACAAACGAAAATTGTAAGGAAAATGGTGCCCCAAAGAGTAGCGTCGCTGAGATATTTAAAGTCACCAAGTGAGAGCAATGAAAATCATTAGAACTGACCAAAGCGAGTCGGACTCGTGTGCAAAGGTTCCCGAACGAATTTCATTTTTGTAACATGTTACTTTAACAGGTAAAGAACTAATATCTGCTTTTTATTTTCAACTTTTAGGTCCAGTAGTTTCGGATATAAGGGGTAATTTTTCGTATAATAACTTCAAAACTATTAATTTTAAAATAATGAAAAACATGATTCGACACACCATGAGGAAGACGATAAAAAAAAAGGATTTCAAGATTCTATTGTACCACTTTGTCGGCGTGATTAATATGTATACCCATACTAAATTTCACCTTCCAGCGCTAAGCGTCTCTGAGCTAAGCCGTAAACGGACAGACAGACGGACATAGCGAAACTATAAGGGTTCCTTGTTGACTATGTAACTCTAAAAAGCAGAATATTTCAAATTCCGCGTTCCCGAAAATCTGTCGCCAACTGGACGCTACACGCGAGCAAATCACCGTGGGTTTGTGATCAGGCAGCCTTGGTTTATACTGACTACAAGTGAACATGTGCCTTTAAAATGTCTTAGAATGTTGTAAATACCACCAGATTTGGCCGGGATATTGGTGATAAATCGAATTTTCGTTGCAGCCAGGATGACTTGGGCTACAAGTTTATTTTATGATCAAACTTAACCGGTATTTACTTATTTTATTTTATATAAATCTGTGCATCCTTGTTCTAAATTTGATTTAATATCCTGTTCACATTTTATAGTGAGCGCGCCACCCCTCGTACCGCTGCCTCACACCCCTCCGCTGCCCACCGCCCGCCGCCGCGCCGCCATCCTGTTGTACACGGGAAATAAGCAATATTGGTTCCAAAAAATTACTTTTGGTGCTGCGAACTGTAACACGTGATTGTTTTGCACAAATGTATCTATTATCTATATAAGTGTGTAATTATTACTAGCTGCCACACGCGGCACCGCCCGCGTGACGTAAAATTACTCGATGGCAACATACTCCCGGGGTGAAAAAGATCCTTATTTTCCAGGACATGATCTAGCTTTATGCCATCTTAATAGCCGAATGGACTTGGATGACAAGTCCATTCGGCTATTAAGATGTTAAGAGGGACAAACAAACGAACTCACTTTCGCATTTATTATATTCGTTAAGACTTTTCTGTTTATCTTTCCTTTGAATTGCGCTTGCCATGTTCTGTCTCTGGTGCCTAAGGCATTTTGACCGCCTTTCTAATGCAATGTTTCTTACTTGAGCATAGTGTTACAAATAAAAATTGTGAGCCGTCCACCGTCACCGGACGCCTGGCAGATGTGAAAAGTCGAAATTATTTTGTGCAAGTAATATGCATAAAATAACTAATCTGTTCTTTTATGCATATTACTTGTACAAAATAATTTCTTTGACAGCAACTAAATATGGTATAATGAATAAAATACATAACGACTGTATATACCTATAATATATATGCCATGGTATGGCATGGCAACGCGTCGCCACGGCATGCGTCGCCACGCCAACAATTGGTTTTACCCGCGGCTATAGATGTTTCACATCAAAAATACTACTGACTAACTGAGCTTTATAAAAACCTTCCAGCGACTGTCTTTAACTTTTGAATCATTTTCTAAAGTTATGGCCAGATTTTGAAAAAAAAAAAAATTGTGTGCCGTCACGGGACGCCTGGCAGATGTGAAACATCGAAATTATTTTGTACAAGTAATATGCGTAAAAGAACAGATTACGACTGGAACTAAATATGGCATCATGAAAAAAATACGTATAGACTGTATATACAATACCATCGTATAGCAAGGCGACGCGTCGCCACGGCATGCGTCGCCACGCCAACAATCGGTTTTACCAGCGGCTATAGATGTTTCACATGAAAAATACAGGTATTAAGAAAATAGGCAAACACAAAGACCTGTTTTGATGCCAGTCGATCCCGTTTCCAACACGGATTAATTTACAATTGATGTTTTTTCCAGTTAGAAAAACCATCAATTACAACACACGGCATATTATTTTCCTATGAAGCAGTATTGTCCGTGTTTTCATTTATTTTCATATCGATGTATCCATATTGTATAAACGGATTTGCAAAGTTCTTTTATGTTCGAAAGAGGTTTATTCCGAAATGGTCCCACTTAAATTTCGTAAAGATCTGATGAAGAACTTCGGAGATTGACAATTTCATTGATATGGACTAGTTGGAATGTGTGGAAACTCCACATTCCACACATTCCACACATTCCAACCAGTCCATTAGCACTAAAAAGTGAAAAATTAAAAACCTATTTTCAAAAAAAAAATAACCGACTTCCAAAATAATACAAAATATCTTTAATTTTGGAAGTCGGTGCCAAAAAACGACGAAACCAGCATACGGACTTTACTTTCATACTTTGTATGTTAATGGTTTGTATTTGGAAGAAAAGTTTTTTTGATACGACAAGTGCAAGCAACAAGCACAATGTTTTGCGAACGTCCTACCATAAACAGCAATATTTCACACATAATGTAAATGTCATTTACCATTTTCCAGCGTGCTTTAGTACAAATTTCCTTGTTTTATTGATACAAGATGCTTACATGACGGTGTTGTGACTTATCACAACGCCCGATGAATGATCAGGATCGCGGATATAGCTACACAAATACCTTAGGTATCCCAAGCACAGGGTATGTTTTCTATGAAAATGG
The DNA here is from genome assembly GCA_002192655.3 of Mamestra configurata. Classification (NCBI taxonomy): domain Eukaryota; kingdom Metazoa; phylum Arthropoda; class Insecta; order Lepidoptera; family Noctuidae; genus Mamestra; species Mamestra configurata. Next base: position 69,722 of record NDFZ01005218.1, on the reverse strand, counting down.
ATTACCGATCCGACGTTCATCGAAAAAATATTTTTTAATGTACGTTATAGTAAACAACAGAACCTAGAAAGGTACCTAGTATACTTTCAGTATAAATAAGACATCAATCTGGGCACAGACTAGTATTCATACATAGGTGTATAACGACTCGTTCGCCCCCATAAACCCATCCCTTACTGGGTCTGCAGTATCGATTATTTAGCCTTGTCTCGCTCGCACAACCCGGGGAACTTGAAGACTTGCATACTTGTATTATTTTGTAACTGCGTAATATGGTTGTTATTTCATCATAGTTTCTATTTATTACCGGATTTTTGCGGACTTGATCTAGTGTGTAGACTGTGTAGCTATTCTATATTGTTGAAAATATATAAATCATCGATTTGAACCACCTATTATGTATTTACACAGAGTAGGTGGTTCAAGTCGATGCTTAAAAAAAACCTTTTTTTAAGCGGGCTAATTAGTTCATTTGATGTAGGCGTGCTTAAATCAAATGAACTAAAAAATCGAGGGGTTAACTTTTTAAACTGATCCTAAATTCGAAACAATGTTCAAAATAGCAGACAAATAATTGCCTGCTGGGGCAATTATTTGTCTGCTATCCTGCATGCTGAAGGTAGGGAACCTTCCAGGCGCACTTCTCAGTTCCGACTGTCTATGATCACTCTCCTTTGTTCCGTACGAGGTTTAGTAAGGCACGGTAACAAGACGTAGGTACTAGGTATGGAGGTAGACTTCAGTTTGAAAGATACTGTTAATTCAGCAGTAGTTATTTATAGCTGTTCTTATACTGAAAAACATTGTTTATGAAATATTATTATGCCATCATTTAACCAGAAGTTCTTCGGAGTTGGTAAGACAGTGTGTGGTACTTCCATTTCTGATGGAAAAACATGTCCTGGTCCTAAAAATGCTTAAAGTAGAATTTTAAACCTCCTCTCATTACTGTTGGGCATAACCTCCAAAGCTATACGTCGCATTAAAGTGTTACGATTTTTTTCACGATCTGTAAAGTTTAAAAGCTTCATTTACAAAATAAAAATGGTGAATTTCCAAACTAACTTTCTGACCCTTTTTAATTGCTCACCTTTATTATAATGGGACCATATGTGATAAAAATCACGCTTTTCTAGACCTAGTAGTAGTGTCTCGTGAAATCAATGGTATATAAAGAAAACCCTAGGTTTGCGTTGACTGTCAGTAATTTTAAGATTTACACTATAGCAACACAAAGACCAGACCAGACCAGATAGTTAATATAATTTGTTCAAAAGAGTTAATGCGGCCTTGGAACGCAAAGGGCTTTAGAAGGAACACGGGTGGGTTTTAGTCAGTAAGAGTCTGACACGCCCTTCCGCTCCACCCAGAGCGGAAGAAGTCATTTGATGATTTCCCATCCTTAAAAAAAAAAAGACCAGATAGTTATTTCACTGGAAACTTAACATTTCGTAAAAAAAAAGTCAACACTCTGGCTAACTTGCATAAGTTGATGCAATTTATCCGTGATCCAGACGTCGCAGCGTGCTTTATTTAATTCAGGAGCCACTTATTTTCTGAGTGTCAATTTTTGTGGGTGGAGTTAGTAAGAAGGTGTACTGAAATTGAAATGACTTAAATTTTCAGTATTACGCCTAATTATGCCCAAATTCTAGACATGCGGCTAGGTCTTCACTCGAGATAGCTGCCAGTTCTTACATTAGTATAATTACCTTATTAGGCGTTAAAATATTGTTTTATTATTAACAATATTATATAAAACATACATGAAACTCAGCACTCAGACTCTCAGAAAAGTGAGTAATGTTTTTACTTTACTTTAGAACCTAGCCGTCGCGTCGGCTCAATCTAACACACAAACAACAGCAACACACTTACCTTAAACAACTCGATCGAACAGAAAATAAGTAATGTCTGCCCCCAAATGTTACTTATTTTTTGTTCAATGGATATATCTCAGGGAAATTGCTCGGTTAGACTATACAAGATGAACCGATGCCCTAGTGAAAATAGAATGCAGTAACCTGCTTGGTGTGGGAAGCAATATCTGGACTCCTTTTATTAATTTTGCTGAGATGATGATGCAAGTAATGTAATAGTAAGATTGTCATAAAATGGAAAATGACATAATACTGAACGAAACCCTAGAACGTTAAAAAGGAGTAATCCGTCAAATAAACGCTCACAGATTCGCTCATAAATTCATATTCCGTCATAACACTCAACCCTCGTAATGAAACGATCGATTTTACGGATGCGAACTGTGATGTAGTTACAACAGCTACGTAGATAAAACCCAGGCACCCTCAATTTAAGGGGTGGTGGTGGTGGTACGTGCATACTACGTCTAGCCGTTTATACGTACAGGTAGATGTCATCGCGAGAGGGAAAAGGACCTCCTGATTTTGACACGTCATCTGTCTCACAAATATCAAAATTGCACAACTCACACAGGAGCAAAGTGCGTACCGATTGTAATTGATTGCATATGTGTTACCAGTCTGCTGTAAACATAACTGAGTTTATTTTCTAGTATCTATAGAGCTCACAGAGAGCTAGCCCGCCAGGGGAAATTAATGCCCTCTAGACGATTTGAAGGGCACTTGTGCTCTTTGAATTGAAAATGCTTGCTAACATTTTGTAAACTGCAAACTATAATTGAAATATTTCAGTTTGTACATTCTTTTGCAGGATGAAAATCAAAACGAAATATGTAATTTTGTAAATTGGTTTTAATTGCACTTTTACAGTATGATACTTTAAATGAAATAATTCATTTTTTTGATTGGTTTAATTTTTGGAAATGTTTTTTTATAACAATCTAAATTAAATACGGAAATAGTTACCTAGTCGTAGTCAGAGAAGAAAAAGAATTTAACTCTCAGGTCTACGACTCCTTTCAATTTTATTGTAATGGTCAAATCGTATGTCATAGGTATATAAACCTACATAGTTAAAAATGTCTGAGGTCAGTACTCAATCTCATGTGTTTCATAGGAAACTAAAAGTTTTTTTTTGTCTAGGACCGGAGGATGTAACTATGAAGGTGTCCATGATATTATATACACCTGAATTCATAATTTGAAGTCACCAAGTCAAGTATCGAATAAAGCACTGAGCATTATAAGTAACCGCTGAAGAAAGTATGGTTTACAATGTTATTTGAACATGCTCTTGTTTGAAATAGTTCGTTTTAAATATCTTGATTAATTAAAATCAATGGCTGCTTGTATGAATATTTGCTTGTATATTATTACTTGAGAAGGCCTCAACCGATTTGGCCGTATTTAAGGCTTCCGTAGTAAAAAAACAATACGATAGTACTTTATATGTCGCAGTCAACTCGACTAATATGCCGTTTGATTAGCGCCCTAGCCTTGACATTGAACGGCGCCGTTTACTCAAGGGCCTATATGAAATCCAATCAATACATCTAATACAACATTTAATGAACAAGCTGGCGATGCTTATGACATTATAAAGTAGGGCTATGGTGTTACAAAAATATATTAAATACCTTTTTAATTTTGGGAAGTTATTCAAGTAAAATACTTTCATGAACTGGGAACCTTAAACCTGACCTCGATGATAGAGCGGGGCTCCCTTTTCTGCCTAAAGGGTTTAAGTTGACTTATTACTTTTTACTTTAGGCGAAAATGTTCAGATGTTTTTCGATTATTATATCATGCAGGCTTTGCAATTTTGTGTGGTAACTAATATCTGCCAATCTCCTTTTTGCTGCCTAGAAAAACTTTTTTTTTTCATATTCATCAAAAATCGAAATAATTTTAGGTAAGTATCCCATTAACAAAGTAATAAATATATTCCTTTAAGTATTTAAAATACACCACAGTACGTCATAGGATCAGTCGGAGCTCAGAAGTAAATTATAAGTAAACTTACTAAAGATTTAGAACATCTTTCATTTATGTCATTATTATTTTATTATCATAAAAATACAAATAATTAATGTGGTGTACATTATTTGTATTTTTAACACGTTATGTTATAGCCAAGGTTTATCAACTTTCGGTTAATTGCCTAGAAAACGTTCGTTTCAAACTTCCAGTTGTGTGTCATAAACATAATGCATGGCTTCTGGTGCTTTTTTAGTACAACCGGTGATTTTCTTACTGAATGAATTTAATGAAGTCAAAAATATAATTTTCAAAACGGTAGCGGTTACTTGCCACAGTAACCGCAACACCTGTCATATGAGCTTTTTAAGGAAAAATAATGAAACAAACCACCCAATTAATCTGTCGAAGTGGATTTAGGGCTAAAAAGTTAACGAGTATTCAACCAATTTATAAAATGTACCTATAGGTATGAGAAAGCAAAAATTTCGTAAGAATTCTATGACGTATTTTTTGACTTTGTTGTAATTTTCATGATTTTGGGGTTCGCAACTGAAATTGTCATTTTCATGGTTATAGGGGCAACGACGGAACCCTTTAGGTATTGGTTTTGTTTTTATTTTATTTGTAATGCTAATGTTACGTCAAATTTGCACCACAATCGAAAAAAAACCCTTGTTAATTCTTTGATGTACATCAAAACAACTTATATTACATAGTGATTATAAAGTTCATATACAAAGGCGACCACCTCGAACCTTCTCGATTTCATCTCATGATTTTGACATCATTATTGCGTTAATATTCGTATTTATTTACCATCTTATCCAGCAATCACTCAGTTAATTTAGGAAGGTACCAGAGTACTCTAAACACTTAATCGTGATTTAGTAAAGAATATTTGTTTTTTAGTTGATTCGTTTCTAGACTTTTGTCTGAGTCCTTAAATACGACTTTTAACTAGCAATACCTTCGTGCTGCAGGTGTCCATTCTCGTGAGAAATGTGGTATACGGTGGGGTGCCGACCTGTTTGCCTCTTTACAACACAAAGAAATGGAAATATTAATACTTGCGTACAGCCCTATTCTCAAAACTTTTTAGCCATAAGCTTAGTTAAAATACTGATTGACAATTTTTCTGTAAAGAATTTGAATTTAGAATCTGCTAATCAGTACTTAAACTGAGCATATGATTAGATTTTTTTATTTTTTTTATTAATAAACCTGAGTAGATTCAGGTAGGTATAGTGTATGCTTAAAAACCAACTGATTTCCGAAAGTGGTTTTTTTTTTAATTGGTAAACCAAATTTTTGTTCGTCTATCTACATAATTGTTTCATTTTGATTACGGCATATATTAACCAAAGTAGGAAACTTCCTCCGACTGAAAACGAAAATGAAATTAGACCTTATTTGCATTTACGAAAACGTCGTTTTGTTTCATGGTCTATCCACGTGCCAAGTATCATTGAAATCCGTTGAGTCGTTAAAACGTGAAGAAATAACAAATACATAGACAGACGGGGTAACTTTAACAATTTAAATTTTAGTACGGATTTAAAGTCTTGAAAATAGACTACTAGAAAATAAGGTTCACAGTGATCGTGCGACTAACAGCATACGGATAAATGCAGGCAGCAGCAAAATGCTAGACCATTTTATCGTGAATAATAAACTAAACCACTGCTAGAATAGAGCGAGGAGTAGCAAGCCATATTAAAAAGCTACATTAATCGATATTTGAAACGAGTCACGGCTTTTTATCTTGTTATGCTTGTTTACTGTAATGCAGGTTTAGTAATGCTTGTATGGGTAACATTGCCTAAACGTAAATAGAATAAAATAAAATAAATAAAAAAAGCCTTTATTGTTCCGTTGGCACGTTCATTCGTATGAATAATAATGGGTGTGGATAATTTTAGTTTAATATACCATCTGGACATCTCTTCGGGTGAAGGCAGAGATTGGCACTGGTCACGTTCCTTGCGAGGCCTAAACATACTCTTATTATTAAAAAAAAACCATATGCTTAGTTTAACCGCTGAGCAGATTTTAAATTAAAATAAATCAATAAAGAACCCATAAGTTAGAAAGAATATATTTCATCGGTTTAATGTTTTGTTAATATTTCAAAATTCTCAATTACATGAAAAAAAAAATTAACAAACAACGTTTTTTTATATCAGTGGTTTTTGTTCTTGAACATTACTTACGTCGAGATTTTTATACTAGGAATATTTTTGAATAAGAGCTAATAAATAAAACATTATTTTATTTTCGAATTCAGTGACTCCTAATCTCACTCCTTGTCGTACTTTGTCAACATGTGTTTATCAAAAGGGGAATATCCTAGCCCCCTAAAAAAGCTTTAATTAGGCCCATCTACAAGCAGGGAGCGCATTCAGTTTACCGTAACTGTATGCCAATTGCTACCTTATCAGTTATTAATAAAATTGTGGAAAAGATAGTAGTCGGCCAGGTTAGCGAATTCTTAGAGCAAAATAGTATATTAGCGGATGCACAGCATTGTTTTGGGCATGACCGTAGCACCGTAACAGCACTATCACATTTTTCCGAAGATATGAACAGTAGTCTCGACAGGTGCCACCAGTTGCTGGCGCTTTTCATCGACTATAAAAAAGCGTTCGAAATCTTGGATCACGAGTTGCTGTTGCAGGCCATGGATGAGTGCGGAATCCAGGGCCCCACAACCAGGTGGTTCCGGAGTTATCTGAGTGGCAATACCTTACAGAACTACATTTCTAGTGTTGTTGGTAAAGAAGCGGCGGTAAAGCTTGGTGTGCCGACTGGTTCAGTCTATGGTCCGGTTGGCTATGTCATGCATGTCAATAGCGTCAGTAATGTAGTGAGGAATTGTCGGGTGTATATTATGTACGCGGACGACATGTGTCTCATGTACTCCTCTAAGAATATATAAGAGGTTAGGGCTGTGCTGCAGGCTGACTTCGATAATATTACCCGGTGGGCGCACGATAATGGCATCATACTTATCCTAAATAAGACGAAAGTGATGCATTTGCACTCACCGCAAAACTTTGTGGCGAAAAATGTCAGGAGCATAGATATTGCGTGTCATTTATTTTGCTCTCGCCGAGTCATTGCTAACCTATGGATTGAATACGTATGGCCTTACGTTTAAAACCTATCTTAACAGTATAAAATTGCTGCAAATTCATTTTATGAAATACCTTGTTAAGCCACAGACAAAACTTACTTGTAAAGAAATTTATGAGAAACTTTGTTGTATGTAACGTGCTTCCTGTACATGAAAAGGTCAAGTACCTGCTGGTTCTAAAACAGTACTATAGCAACCAATTCAAAGTACAGGAGTAACTATTCAGTAATCTGTGGTACAGGTGCAAAATAGGTACATTACTAGAAGCGTTAGAGAGCGTGGAATCGTGTGCCCACCAGTAAAAAATTACTATGGCAAAAGGAGAAGTTTTTGACGCCAACTCTTTTCAATAGTTTCGATTGGCTGAGAAAAGATAATACCAAAATAATAAAACGAAAATAAGTAAAAAACTGTTTTCCTTAATGAGTTTGCCGCAAAATGTGAAAATACCCACTGACTTGTTATAGTTTAAAATAATTGTTGATAAACCTAATGTAAAAATTGTAATGATGTGCCTACCTATATCTATAAGTCAGAAGGATTGCGCACCTGAAGTGCGACGGCTAAGTGTTTGTAATTATGGATAATTGTGGTGGCCCGCCGCCGCGCGGCTCGCGCTGCCACAATACTTGCTGTCCGTTTAAACTACGTATACCTACACATATTTTTTATACTACTACTGTCATTAGATTGTATGTGTTTGAACCAAATGACGTATTAAGACGAGCGCTAATCCCGTCGACAAACTGTTACGCAGTTTGGTGGGTATTTATAGTGTAAAATTTTTTTGGTCCAGAATAAACAATTTATTACTATTTTATTACTTACTAGTTGTTGTTTGAAAATTAAAAAAGTATTTTGTTAAATGACTCTTTCCTTTAGTTTACCAGTGATTGGAATAGGCTGAGTATATTTACCTACAGTTTCTAGAACAGAGACAAAAATGGGAGACTGTTCTTAATAGTATTGTACTAGGAACACAATGAATGGTTGCGATGTGTATGTTAAATCATTAATAATCGTGACTACTTGACAAACTGACGTAACAGATACGGCCTAGGCGATGTTATAACTTACAAATAACACAATAATTACAATAAGTATGTCAATAATTATTAATATGGCCAGCACCACTGGGTATCGTAGAGGCGATCGGCAGCGGCGATTTTCGCGTCCGGCCCTGATTCAATCCATAATCTGGAGCGAAGGGGCATGGGAAGCAGTGACATCCTGTCTTCGAAGCAGTAATGCTAGCGAAAGAGGAGGCGGGACGCGTAAAGAAGAGGCGAAGCCCCAGCCGTCGCAGGGTGATTCCCGACCACCATAGGCGCGGGCTTGCGGACTTTACGGTGGGTTCCCAAAGCGAAAGGAAAAAAAGGACCTCTGGGTGGTGCAGCAAACTTAGCAGTTCGTAACTAGCCACATATACCAGCGCGACGTCTCTTACAGTCAGCCTGGTATACCCGACCATGCCCAGGATGATTAGACCATGCGGGGATAAAAGGAGTACCATCATTCTTGCAAATACGGAAACTTTGCAAACACAACACATCATTCATGTTTTTTTTAAGGATGGGACATCATCAAATGTTTTCTTTCGCTCTGGATGGAGCGGAAGGGCGTGTCAGGCTCTTACTGACTAAAACCCATCCGTGTTCCTTCGAAAGCCCTTTGTATTCCACGGCCGCCCTCCAGGTGACTCTTTCGAACAAATTTCGCAACCCTGGCTGGTTCTGGCCCTAGCTGGCCCCGTTTCCTATGCTGACGCGCCATCGACGTTGGCTTGGTGGTGATCGGACAGCGAGCCCCCCAACGCTCGCCATCCGCAGGCCCGCGCCTGCGCCGAACGCCCGGAGCGTCTTCTTCTGTAGCGGCGGTTGGGGCGAAGGCCTTGTCTTTCCCTCGCCCGGCTTCCTCCATTGCTAGGATTACTGCGACGCAGAAGGAGGTGACCGCTTCCCAAGGCTCCTCGCTCCGGACCATGGATTTAACCAGAGCCGGACGCGAGAGGTCGCCGCCGCAGATCGCCTCGACGAGAAAACGGTGGTTTCTCCGCCCAAGCAGGGCAGACCTCTACCGTATGCTCCATCGTGTCCTCCGGGCGATCCCTACAGTGCTGACACCCGGGTGTGGCCTCACATCATTCATTTTGGATTGGAACATCTACACAGTCCCAAAACCTGAAGATTGTTAGATAACTGGTTAGACACGAATTATCGAAAGAGCGAATGCAAATAGATTTGCCAAAAAAAAATTAAAACTTTGGTGACCTTTGACCTTTAACGAAGTCAGATCAATTTATTCTCCTACATGTTCCTTCTCCTATTTTTTTGAATTCGAGGTTATTCCACTTGTATTCTTGACGGTCCGCTGTGTGTTTAATATTGTTCAGGCGTGATAAACCTTTTCGACCTAGTCTTCTGTCTGTCTATGGTAGGTTGGGATGGCATTCAATCGGTCAACTGTTAGTCGAACTAGTGTTCTGTCGACCAACTGAATGTCGAGATATCGTTCTCTCGAGGACTACATCGGCTTACTGTTCTGTAGGTTTACTGCAGGTCGGTAAAATGATTTGTCGAGATAGCGTTCGTCGGGATTTTGTTTATCGGAGTAATGTGGTACAATCATTTAAAACATGTTTAATTCCATCATACTCGGGGGAAAAACTACACAAGTGCAAGTGAGCAGCGGTGTGGTGGTACTCTTTTTTACGAAGGGCGACAATGAGGGCATTGTCACCGTGAGTTGAGTCTGCAAATACTCAACTCAGGCTCACTTCTGAGCCATATCCAAAAGCTTTTTCAAGAGATTTATTTTGACGATGTTCAGCCTCCCGAATGCGTCTGTTTCCGAAGAGCTAGCAGCGTAGACTATATATATATATGCTGTTGAGTTTGTGTGTTACGAGAAACTTTCGATTCAATTAAGACTTTGGCTGTACTGCAGTCCCTCCATCGGTGTCAGATTGACTATCGTAAACGTCACCTCTGCGAAACTATTCACAGCTGCAATTGAGATATGCTATTTTCACGCTCTTGACTTTATGATTCTGAACTGGAGATGGTTAGGCCACTGGCTAGTACATCATTGACAATCAATTTGTCGACGACATCATTTGCGTCATGGCTGAGACTATAGAATTGCTCAGTGCAATGCTCGATGTCTACAGAAGAGCTATCGGAAGGCATAGTGGAGGTGTGGAGGAAGTCTGAAAAGGCTACGATCGGAGTTTCCTGGCATCGTCGAATCAGGAATGAAGATAATTGCTCAAAAGAACCAAGGTTACCGATATAGCCCGAAAAATTGTCAACCTGAAGTGGCAGTGGTCAGGGTATATTGCTTGCAGAACAGATAGTCGAAAGGCTCTGGAGTGAAGACCATGTACGGTGACTCGAAGTGTAGGAAAGCCAACTATAGGTGGACTGATGAACTGAAGGCCGCGGGAAACCGACACTCGGGGGAGGCCTATGCTGCAGCTGAAATGATGATGATGAATGATTGCTTGTTTAAGGACTGCAAGATCTTCACACACCTGCCTTCTATGAGCTTCAGACTAAAAAAGGAATACGACGGGTCTTGAAGATCTGTGTTGTTGTCATGTTCCGAGTATTTAATTATATGAACTGTTTCCACTAACCCATCTTTATTATCTTACCGCAGTGCTCCCTAAGCACTCATGCTAAAGTTTGAGCTTATATTGAGTTTTGTATCTAGACCTGTGTTGAATGGAGTTAAGATATCATCAGTCGATTTTTCTAAATTTTTTGGTTTTACCGCGTAGATCACGGGGACATAATTGAATAAGTGCTTCTTAGTCGTGGACAGATGAGATGGATGGATATTGAAGTCAATCTCAATTTTAGCTGACCTTGACTGTAAACAACCCATCGAAATAAAATCTGTACTAAAGTCATTTCTGGTTGCTAGTAACCAGTAGTTTGAGAAAAAATGTGTGAACGAAGTTCCACAACAAATACGTTTTCACAAAATTTACACGTGTCTGTAAAACCGTGAGTTGAGGTTATATGATAAAAAGAGACAGGGACAGAGAGAGAGAGAGAGAGTTGCGCACCCGTCTGCACGTTGACGAAGCTTCAGTTGACAGGGATTTGCAAACTAGTTTAAAAATTTATACAAAACTGGAAAGCGGAACGAGGCAGCGGAGCGGGGAAGAAGAGAAAGAAGCGCAGCAGGTACGTGGAAAAACCGGTCACCCACTCAACTTAGTCCTCGGTCATAGCTCAGCACAGTCCGCAACTCAGCTCCGCATTACCTGACTCTGCATCAATGGACAGACACAGTCCACAACTACGCTCCGCATTACTCCATCGCTCTGCTCCGCTGCCTTGCTCTGCGTCAATGGACAGGCAGCCATATCCTGTAGTTGTGTGTCATTTAAAGCACTACCGTTACTGCTTTACCTCAAAATATCACCACAAGATAAGTTCTATCTTCTTGCCAAATTCCATGACTCTAGGTCAACAAGAAGTTATATATTTTGACTCCCTATAGATTTTGATTCCCTTGCGCGCGTCAAATAATGCACCATAAACGGCCTTATATTTCGATTTCGTTGACTTAGAAGTTTGTTTCTTTCACTGCTCCAAGGGGTAGCAGTCTTGATGTTAATTTCAGCTTGATTCAACCATGCGTTCCTGAGAAAAAGGTCTTGGTCTTGACAGATGTACAGACAGACAGACAGACAGACGGACAGATAGATAGACAGACGGACAACAAAGTGATCATATAAGGGTTCCGTTTCTGCCGACTGAGGTACGGAACTCTAAAAAAAAACTGTCGTTTTCCTAGCTGACTATACCATTTTTTTAGACCTTAGAAAGCAGTTCCTAGTTATTTAAATCTTATCAAAGGCGATGCCGTTTGGTTGAGTTTGTCTTTAGCTAAAGTCATGCCCGCTTATATGTCGGGGCTTGCTCCATAAAAATATCAACCTTTTTGTTTCCATAAAACTGTATCTACTCTTTACAAAGCATAGTAAAACCTGCAAGTTTTTGTGTGAATCTCTCACTAAAATTCGACTATCCTCTCTCTGTCACCGCTCAATAGCTTGTCGTTCATTCTTCTAGCTTTATGTTCAGCACCAGCACGTTCGTCAGAAAAGATTCTTCCAGCAAAATTCTTTGAATAATTAAAGTAATCACTTTCATTTGCCCACCTAGGTTACCTTCTTCATTTAAACTGGAATTTCATCTAGTCCTAGTATTTACTTTGCCACTTTGCATCTATTCGGTATAGGTGCATTTTTCAAGAACTATTCTGTTAAAAATTTACAAAAAGTAGATATTTCTGGTGTGGTTTCTTCGTTTATTGACACCGACTTCCAAAATTAAAGTTATTTTGAACTTTGTTGGGGTTTGTATATTTTTTAAGTTGGTTATATTTTTTGTAAAATTTTTTTTTTTGTGCTGCCCCAACATACCAACCAGTCAATTTCAATTTAATTATTTATCTCCGAAGTACATCATCAGATCTTTACGAAATTTAAATGAAACCATTTCTGAATAAACCTCTTTCAAGAACAAAAAAAAACCGTCAATACGGAGTTAACCCAAAAATACATAAAAAATATATAAACATTCGAATTGATATCCTCCTCCTAGTTTAAAGTCGGTTAAAAATCGTGTTGACCATGACTTTCATTCTATCAATAAGAGATAGGGGGCTTTTTGATTATTTCAGGTAAATTAACTGGCTATGATACTTACTCATCTGTATAGCGGAAAATATTTACGTACTGCTGTGTTTAAGGCTTTAAATTGACTCATATCCCATTATAGAACAGAACGCGAAGACGTGCACTACGATGAACTTCATATTATTAAACCAGCGCAAAGCTAAGACATCATCGTTCTAATAGAAAGCGATCATCGAATGAATACGCGATTTTCGCATTAATTTTCACGGCAGCACTGGACGGCGCCCTCTGACGGCGACAACAAGTTCGGGTTTACCGCGCAAATTAATGCGAAGATCGCGTATTTTCGCGTTGATCGCTTTTAGTTAAGGTGAAGCCTTAAGGACGATGTTGCAATGCAAGGGACTATTTATTCTTGACAACTTTTGAATAGTTTTTAAATAAAACAATGTTTGCATAGTTAAGAAAGTATATTGGATAATAAAATTATGATGGTTACATTCGCATAAATACCAAAAACAATTTAATTAAATAGATGGGTAATGGTTAAAACTACATTATATAAAATAAAGTCTCTCACATGTTTAGGCTGAAGGCATCTGTAATCGTTGTGCATATAGCTGTACTAGTATACTTGGGGCCTCTCCAGCGCAGGTTATTATTGATACTCAGCAGCCTGAACGTGTGAGAAGAACCTGAGTGCGCAAGCCCTCACTGCATGAAGTGGTCCCTACACCTACAATATTATTGCGCAATACCTATAAGGAATTAAGAATGTTTTTTCTTCACCATTCAGAGTTAGAATTAAAGTTTGTGTACTGATTGAACAAACGATTGCGCGACTTTCAGTTTCATTGCACAATATTTTTACTGTGTTCAGCCAATGAGACGTCAATGATTTTTGCGAGAAAGTACAAATAGTTGAGCAATGCACAGTTAAAAAATTACGCGTATAAGTTATTGTAGGCGTAAGGGCTACGGGACTCTTTGAATTCTGTTTTTAAGTTACATATAAGTACTGACAAGGTCATTTATTTAAAGTTTTAAGAACATTTAAGAAGACATTTTTAAATTTTAATTTTTTCAGTCGACACAGTTTTTAAATGCCAATATAACCACCGTTAATTATAAATTGATTAAGTGTTATATTTATCACAAGAGAGTGATAGTTTTAATAATAATATACAATATGAGATTATATAATTATGATAAGAGAGTATATAAAAGTCGTAAGTAAATGTAATTATTAGATAAACAGCACACATTTATAACTTATCGCACATCTTCAAACGGTTTAACTCAAAAATTTAGATTTTTTCGGTAAATTCGTATACGTTTTATACCAATCAAAATTTTTGGTTGCGTCAAAATAATAGTAAGTATTTATTCAGCAAATAATTTAAGATGTACGATATAAAAATCATTAAGCGTAGATAAATGAAGGTACATAATAATTAAATTATCGGTGCATTCGCGAGAAATCGCTTATTTTTTGTTAATCCTTCGCATTGTTTCTAAAACATCACAATAGTTTTGGTATGCACGCCAGTATTAATTGGTCACCCCTTTGCTTTGGTATAATAAGATTATAAGTTTGATCAGTACTAAGAGGATCTCAATCAATGGAGGCGTCTATACTTTTAATTTTAAAAATTTATCACAATAATTCGCTTAAGAGTAAATAGCAGATTACAAAACTTATGAATATAGAGTACACAATTGTATAAGGTTAAATATTATATTAGCCTGTGGCTATTACAACTAAGTTTGGTTCAAAGCTTGTTTAAATTTTGTTAATGAACCTCAATAATGTTTTAACACTTTCGTCACAATTTATGTAAAATTGTATAAACTGAAGACCAGGCCTCATCTAGACGAGAAGTTTTTTAAGTTGAGAATGGGTGTTATAGAGTCATTGGCAAAAATCGCCAGAAAAAAATTAGCTTCGTCGCTGATCGGTCACTGATTGTACATAATGTGAATGACCAAGACGCGCTGTGCGTGACGTCTTTGATATGATGGAGTGTGTGGCCGATGTCCTATGATGCGACTTCTATGATACTTATCCCGATCGGCGACGTGATGGTAACGTAACTGATGTGTATATAAACACTATGGTGTGATATGTATCTTTAAGCCGCGTTTACATTTAACTTGTATTGCATTTAGAAAATCAAGTATTTTTTTCCAATTTTGGAACAACAATCTCTATTTGACACGGCACAAAGTTATAATTTAATTGCCGCCCCTTTTAATATTTAAATTAGCTTTGAACCTTGCAAAAAATCCTAACTCTGATATTTTTTTTAATCGTGTATTTGATCTTAGCCTAATAATATAAAAAAATAAACATTTTCCATAACCGGGTCATTCTGAAATAAACAAAAACGCGTTTATTTAAATAAAAGCTAAGAAAATCGAGTTATCACTCATTTTCTTTTTACACTTTGTGAAAAATAGATAACACTAATTTATTTGGACAGAATTTAACATTTTTGCCCTGAGATTTGTCTGTAAAAAAGTAAATACGAAATTTTGAAAAAATAATTTAGTAGACGTGTTTATTTTTTTTAATTAAGTCAGATATGTCCTAAATATAAAATCCTATTTAATTCTGTTACATTTTCGCCTGAATTTCTATTGCTAAAAAAAACTGATAAGTGCGGGATACATTTCGACATCTTCCCTGCCTCTACACGTTATCGACAAAAAATCAGAGTTAAGAAGTATTGTGAAGTTTGCCTTAATTTCGGCGTAATTTGCCTGGATTAAAATTCGATATTTGAGTAAATGGAGATGGATTCAAAATATCTCGAATTATAATTTCAAGCATAGTTCACATCACTTTCAGGTTGTGTTGTGGTGTGGGGTAAACCAATCAAACGAATCTGATTAGGCTTACGACATATCGTAACGAGTTTTGTAGCCAATCAACTGTAACGGAAAGCGCCATGACGTGACACAAAAAAATCATGTTTACGAGGTTAAGATATTTTCTCAATCATCGATAGGTCAGAATTGGATACTAATACGCTATAAAATTAAAATGAGCGTTTTACTGTAAGGAAATATACACATTTCAATACAGACAGCTCGAAAAAAATGCTTGCTGGTTTTTGGCCACAAAATTCGCATGACGAATAACGTTTACAAGTTTAGAATGGACATTTACGCCCAGCGATGGTCGGAAAACATTTGCCGACATTGATGCCATCAATTTGTGCATAAGCATGGTTAATATGAGTGTAAACTATCATTTTATAAATAAAAAATAATATCCGCATGGATAAAAATATTATAACTGAAATGGTTTCTATAGATTTGACGGTTTTTGTGGTATTCGTAATTATCATTACAAGGGTTTTAAAAAATAATTTGCAGCCGGAGTAGGGGACTAGTATGAAATAAAAATTCCATTTTCTTGTCAATTGTAGTTTAGTTTACAAGAGAAGAGAAGAAAGAGTGGAGAGAATTTACTTGCGAGACTTCGCACTCAAGTTGTGTTTATGATCGTTCGCAAATACGAATGGGGCATATAAAAATAAAATAATGTTTGTTCCAATTATATACGTCTTTCAGTCAGATTACAGTGAAGGTTTAATAACAAAAAAAAATAGGTAAGTAGGGTAGGTACGTAGGTAGGGTAGGTATGTAGGTAGGGTAGGTATGTAGGTAGGGTAGGAAAGTAGGGTAGGGTAGGGTAGGTACGTAGGTAGGGTAGGTATTTAGGGTAGGTAGAGTAAGTAGGTGGTAGGTAAGGAGGTGCCGGGAGCACGGGCACAGCTTGTGCAAAATAAAATTGATTAATTTAACCAAAGTTCTTAGAAAAATTAGGAACTCCACGACCACGACCACGACCGCGACCACGATTCCTCGATCGTGGAGAAATGGGAGGCGGCCTTCCTCTTTGTCCGAGCGAAGATCCATGTTCAGACCTAGCTGCAGGAACATCCCCATTATTTGATCCGGCTTCAGATTGAAGTCTTACTACGGGAATGTATCGCTCGTCTGGAACTAAGAAACGCGATACGGTTTCTTCCATATCATGTCTATCTATCAGGCAGCCGTTGCTGTCAAAAATAGTATTAAGATTGAATTCATAGCCTATCCAATAGCTAGACGAGCTAGGGGAGCTTTGGTCGCTATTCGACGGGTCAGGGTAGGTTGGAGAGTTTTGCGTTGAAAAATCAGACGTATCTGGGGCGCCGGAACCAGCCATGGCTGATGCGAGATCTGAGGCACTGTTGCCATCTAATTCTGGGACGCTGTTGCCAGCAAATTCTGAGGCGTTGTAGCTTGAATGGCCCGTATAACCATCAAATCTTGGGTTGGTAATTGTGTTGGGGTCGGTAAAGCCATAGAAGCCTGGGGTTCTGTAACCATTTACACCTGGGGCTCTGTAGCCATAAAGGTTTGCGGCTCCGTAGCGATTATAGTTTGAGATATCATAGCTTATCGAATCTTGGGCACCATGGCCTCGAAAACCATGGCTTCGAAAACCATGGCCTCGAAAACCATGGCCTCGAAAACCATAGCCTCGAAAACCATGGCCATTCGTAACAGCGTCATAAAGTGAGGCTGGAAAAGCAGAAGCCTCATCACTGGATTGCGCATCATTGACGTTTCCAGACACGTCTTGATAGTTTTGGTGCTCGTGAGCAAAGTAATTAGCGAACGGGGCGTTAGAATAGCGCAGAGTGTCGCTGTAAAACGTACCTCGTTGGATACTAGGTGTGAATTCATTCAAAGGAACCGGAATCTCGTCGCCTGACGCATAAACGGTAGAGCTTGAAGCTTGATTGCCAGTCTCATTTGGGGCAATGGAGTTGGTCGATTGCAATGTTTCAAAGTCATGATTGTCTGAGGAGCCGTTACCAGAATTTTGCGGCATTTTAAAGCAAGTATAATCAATATTTATGTCGTTTACTTTTGTGTTGTTAGTTGTATTATCGTTTTCTTTTGTGTCGTTAGTAGTATTATCGTTTTCTTTTGTGTCGTTAGTTGTATTGTCGTTTTCTTTTGTGTCGTTAGTTGTATTATCGTTTTCTTCTGTGTCATTGGTTTGTTTATTGTGTGGTCTAGGTTCATTATCGTTTGATGTAGAGTCATCTAATTGTGTTGGGGCTACGTAGCCGTAGTTGTCTGTTGTCGAATGATTGTTAGTTGATTGGGAGCTTGTGTTGTCTCGGTTATTTATGGAATAAGAGCCTGAGTAGTCTAGATTGGTTGAAGCAGTATCGTTTGTTGTTTGTTGACCTGTGTTGCCTTGATTGTTTGGGGTCCCTAGATCCTGGTCCTGGATTGACCCTGGATCACTGGTGTTTATTTCGGTGTCAGATTCCATTTGGGGTGGGCCATAGTACCCATAGTTGGTTGGGGCGATATTATTCATATGGTATGGTACTACAAAGCGTGGAATATTGTAGTGAATACCTGGGAAACTTCGATAGATTGGACCGCCCCTAAAATTTGCTGAGACATAACCTGTGTAGCCTCTGTAGTCTGGGATGCCATAGTTCATGGGATAACGGACTGCATAACCATAATTGTTTAAGTTGTTCTTTGAATATTGGCCTAAGTACCCAAAGTTGTTTAAGGTATGGTACGGTATTGAGTGATAGCTTGGGTAATTTCGGCTGTAACGGGCATTGTATATGGGCGAAAATAGGCCTAGGTTTCGGTAACTTGGAACGTTGTAGTAGAGATGGGGAATAGTTAAGTAAGGCATGAATTGCACAGTGGCATAGCCAGGGTTACCTGGAGCATTGTAGTATGACGAAAGATGTTTTTCAAAAGCAGGTGTATCTGAGTTGCCGTAGCTGGATTGTGTGGTGTCATATCCGTTGCCTGTGGAAACGTAGCCGGATGTCTGCGTGAAGCCAGGAACTCCGTTACTGGATAGGTAGCCAGAGTTTGCTGGCAAGTCATATGTAAGTGAATCTTCAACTGGTGAGTCACGCGCTTCGAAACTTCTTTTGATAGAAGGAGATGAGTGCGAGATTTTGGAGGTGCCTGAAGGCTCAACAGAATCATCATCGCATAAGATGAAAACGCAGTCAGATGAATCACCATCATACCAGTTTGGATATTTTTGTTTTAATCCAAGATGGCAAGACGCTCCGATCATAAATTGTTCAATTTCAGGCATTTTTGAAACACCTTTCACTGCGTCTTTTTCTTCATTGTTTGATGTACCACCTTCATAGTCTTTGGACTGGTCGTTTTCTGGTTTGATAGGTGTACCTGATTGCGTGTTGTCATTTTCATATTCACATTCAGAAATGTCTGATGCACTTGCTGGAAAATCGTATATGGTATTATTTTCAGAGTAGGATAAAGCATTTTCTTCGTCTCCATTAAAACTGCTTAGATCACTTACAGCACCTCTCATGTATTCAAAATCATTCCAATATTGGTCATAAAAAGCCTCGTTTGGGCTTTGCGAATCATTATCATCATCGTTATTTTCAATAATTAGAGCCTCTATATTATTAACTGGATTCATGACAGGCTCTACGTTGCGTGGCAACTCATCGTCACTGTCCGATGACTCATCATCTGCGTGATCAGAGTCATCGAATATGATATTTCTAAAAAAGTCGATTTGTGAATCAGATCTGCTTAGGGGGGCATCATCACTCTTGTGCGGGCTAGTTTCTAAATGCATCTTGACTGTTGTAAAAATAACCGGTGCTGCTAACTTCTTATTTACATATCTGTAACAAAAAAAAAATGTTTATAATAATATGAAGACGTAGTTATAGTTACACAAACGAACAATAAAAGGACACCTTACACAAATTGTACCTAAGGATCTAGGTCAGAACCAAAAACTATGTGTAAAATATTATTAAGTATTTATTGTATTGTGTATTTATTTCCATTTACAAAACAGTGTTTTTTTGGGATTCTCAGCGTCCGTATGAAAAACGGAACAATTGTAGGATCACTCGTGTGTCTGGCTGTCTGTCTGTCACATCCAATTTTCTTCAAATTTACTGAACCGATTTAGTTGAAAGAACAAGACCTAAAATCACATCACGCCGTATGTAACGAAAAATCGCAAAAGCGATATAAATAAGTGCACAAATATGTCATATTTCCAAGATAATAGAAATACGTAGTAACTGATTATCTCCAGCCAAGATAGCACCAACAATAGAGGGGATCCGGCGCTCGGCGGCCACTGCCTCGCCACGCTCGCTTGTCACTATTCTAACCTAACCTAACAGAAACCTATCAAATAACTTTATATGATATGAGACGCACCTAACGCACCGTTCTTGAGAAAAACAAATTATTATAACCTATCCTCAAAACATTAAAGTTGCTTCTGAATCGTCTCCGGCGCTGCAGGAAGTGAAACCCCTTCGCCCTTACGTAACAAAAAATAGGATGCTCAGCTGGTTTTTATATTTAAAAGACTGTGTGAAGTTAGGGTGCCGCGATTCGGTTTTGGAACAGATTTGACTTCGAATTCAAATGTGCAATATAGAAAATGTTATGGTATCAATATATATTTTAAACGATAGGCCTAATGATTTTCGATAAAATAAACGTTAGGTATATCCAATTATGTTATACGAAATAAGTTTGAGACTATGTAATATGTTAAGAAATTATATCAACAGTTGGTATATCTCACGTTTATTACATTATGTGAACGTTATTGAAATGAAAATATACCAAATAACTTTATATGATATGAGATGCACCCATGATCATCAGTCAGTGAGTGAGTGTAGAAATCTGGGTATTTCAGATAATCTTTAAAGTACAAGCTGTGCCCGCGGCTTCGCTCCCTTCACCAAAAACCGTCAACCCTTACCTACCCTACATACCTACTCTACATACCTACCCCACATATCTACCCCACATACCTACCCCACATACCTACCCCACATACCTACCCCACATACCTACCTCACATACCTACCCCACATACCTACCCCACATACCTACCCTACATACCTACCCGACATACCAACCCCACATACCTACCCAACATACCTACCCCACATACCTACCCCACATACCTACCCAACATACCTACCCCACATACCTACCCTACATACCTACCCTACATACCTACCCTACATACCTACCCTACTTCCCTTTTTTTTTGTTTTAAAACCTTCCCTGTAATCTGGAGACCAAAACAAAAAAAAAATTTGCCAAATCGGTCAAGCCGTTCTCGAGTTTTAGCGAGACTAACGAACAGCAATTGATTTTTATATGTATAGATTATTGCTATATATTTGAAACTTGGCATGTTTCATTCATATTTTAAGAATTTGGTGCGGTCCTTCTATAGTATGCACATACTATTTGTCATAAATGTCATAATGTGTGTATCATTTTGGAATTCTTTGGGCTTAGTGCGTTTTTTTACGTTCTCGATCGCGTTAGTGTAAACGTCAACTTGTAGTGAAACTGAATAAGCGCCGTCAATACAAATTTTTCAACTTTTCAAATCGTTATTTCTCAGAAGCGGTGACTCTGTAGCGGCATCAATGCCGTGAAAAACTAAGAAATTAAATTTATACGGAAACAAAGAAGAACCGCAACGCAATATATCCTGTCAGCGATTAACTACCAACTAAATCCTGCACTGCATATAGATAATGGCACAATCTACAATTTTAGTTTGACCTAGTTTTATGATACAACTTACCGTTTGGCTGAAAAACGCAAAAAACTCATTTGCGAACTTTGTTTTTTTTTGCAAATGTCGGATCGATGGAAACTTGTGTATTTCGTTTATATTGGTTTTTAGAACATTCGTACAAATTTTCAGCTCTATGCGAATGTCACTTCACCGGGCTACAGGCTTGATTATTGCTTTTAAGCAGTGTAATTACGAAATTCATTTCAGTCACTGTTAGCAATTATTGCAATGCATTTATTACTTTTCAGGTTCCAAGCTAAGAGATTATGGCATATTATGTCGCAGTCAAATAGCTTCATCACATGGTTAATTGGCTGCCTAGCTTTTACATTTAGCTGCACGATTTTTTAGCGACCTAAGTGACATCTTTGGTTCAATAGGCTTTAAATGAAAGAGCAGATTAAGTTAGTTGGCTGCTACGTATACATTTTCAGACAGTGAGTAGGCCAATCATTTATCTGATCTGATTTTTTGGGACGTTGTTGGAATAGATGCCCGTAATGTGTACTCAATTTTTCAACTTCGATTAACCTGTGTTAACTTCGTGCTGCTTGGAAAACTTCAAAATTTCGATATTTTATCAGATTTTGGCCCATACCTTCTAAACGGCGAATTCTACGTTAAAAGACAATGCAAAGATATTTGAAGATCGAAAAGTTAGCTGCAATTTGCTCGCGAGCTACTCGTGCGCTGCACGCATGCAGTTACTGCAATTGTTTGGTGCTCTACTCACGCAACTCACGCCAGGCTTGCACAACGGGCACGCGCGACGCGCGTTCTGCACGCGCAGCTCGCGCGCTTGCAATTCTATAGTAATATCGGTCTTTTAGATCTTACAAAACGACATCTTGTAAACGTTTCAAATAATCCCATACAATTTTCATCTGTCCAATCGTTGATATAACATCTATTCAGCCTCCGGCAATCAGAAACAGACTGAGCGGATGAGTGGGCGGGAAGAAGTACGTGCAGCAAGCGGGGGGCACGCGCGCGGCTCTTGCGCCGGTGCATTCGCCAGATGTGGACAAACCCTAAGATACATAATATACCATTGGTAAGAGTTTTTAAGAAGACCCTTTACTAATAATTTATATTCTCAATTATAAGTCCCTTTGGTGTAGATTACCGAAATAGGCAACAAATTGGACACCGAAGTTAAGGTTTCTGTTCTGCGCCCAAAAGCCGTGAGCTTCACCAATAGAAAGTGCTTTTCAAGAATAGTCTTTACTACCTACTATAAAGACTTTTGCTAATTGTTTATTTGATCGTAGTTAATCATCGAAATAGGTAATCTAACATATGACATTAGATTTACAAACAAACATTGTTTTCCGATGCCTATCTCCGAAGTTCTTCATCAGATCTTCACCAAATTGAAATGGGACCACTTCGAAAAATTCTCTTGCAAATAATATCCAAATTGCTTCAAGTGTGCCTAAACAATTTGAAGAGTTCCCTCGATTTCTGATGTCTCGATCTCATCATCAGATCCGGACCTGATGACCATGGGACCACATAGGAAGTGTACTGTAATACAATTTTGAGGGTTGCACTTAATTTTCCTGGGATCCTTTTATCAGAACCGGTCTGATAACTTTCATAATTAGCTCAGCAACATGAAATGATGATTATCAGACACAAATATCTGAATTTTGTTAGAAAGAATATGAAAAACATGTATGGGCCTACAAAACTTGAGGTTTGTCCTCGATTTTCCTGGGATCCCATCATCCAATTCTGACTTGGTGACAATAAAACCACCTCAGAAGTACAATATATCCAAAAAAAAAAACTTCCACAATTTGGCGAAGAAATCGTTGACCATACTTTTAAAATATAGACATACATAGAACCTCCTTCTTTTTTAAGGGGGTTCACAATATAATTTCTTTCAAATAGAAGTTGGTATTGGAGGAAGAACAAAAAATGTACAAATCCAATCTAGTTACAGTGTATTGTGGTGTCCCTCAGGGATCTGTTCTGGGACCTATTTTATTTGTACTATTTCTGAATGATTTCATTAAGTTAATCAAAAAACGATTTTCAGACACAAGTCTAATTATTTTTCCTGATAACACTAACGCAATAGTGTCTGCTGATAATTTAAATAATTTATAATCTAAAATTTATTAAAGCTTGTGCAGTGCAGCTTTTGAAAATTGCTTTGTAACAAATACTCTACAACTTAATGTAAATAAAAAAAAGTGTTTATTTTCAATCGACAGTCTGGAAGAACGCTTGTCTTGAGGTTATGTCTTGTGGTAACAAAGTGGAAGTAGTTGACCATGTCAAATTCCTCGGTGTTCACATTGACGTGCTGGAATTGGAAGGTTGAGATATTGGCTTTGACAAAGTCTGTTAGCTCGGCATGCAATAGTATTGAGTTCTGGGGTAACAGTTATAAATACAATATCCAATCGGCATTTATAATTCAAAAAAGAGCTTTAAGGACTAAGCTCCGCTTGAACCAGACAGAACCGTGCAGGGACCATTTCATCAGACTTAAAATTTCAACTATGCCATATCTCTATATTCTGGTGTTGAGCAAATTTGTTAAAAAAAAAATACAATTTTGAAACTGATGAGCAAAAATAAGCTAGAGATAGGACTTGTAGGAAAGACTTACCAAACTTAATCCAACCTTAACTAACCGTGATATCAATATACCTTTAGAATTTAAAAGTATAAATAACTCAAACCTATTTTAACATAAATTAAAGACATATTTATTGAGGAAGGGCTATTATAGTATCAATGACTTACATTCATTATCGTGTATCATCACACTCATCACACACGATAATTAATGTACTTATTTTGAATTTATTTTATGGTGATTGTTGATTATATTATTATTATTTCTGTTTTATCTTGATTTTATATGACATTAATAATCCATCCTTATTTCAATTATTATTTAATTATCATCTTGAAATTCTATTTTATTATTAAATTATTGGGTACTTATTTCTTTTTTTGTGAGTATTGTTATTTTTGTTTTTAAAAGTAACGTTTTGATCTTGATGTTTTTAAATTACTTATCAATTTCTGCACCATGTATGCTATTATGAAATAAATGACCTATGACTAAAATAATTTCGACCCTTCCGGAAAAGTTACCTATGTTTGAAGTGCTCTACCTCAATTCCTTTTAAGCCGTGCTACGGTTATTTTTTTTATTTACAATGTGTTGCTAAAATTTATGTACATAATAATAGTAACCCTGCCTCTGAAACTAGGCTAACCTGTATTTTAAGAGACAGCGTCTAGCTTGTAAATTTACCATTATTTATACAACGTCGATCTACCGTATAAACTTGACAGCAGTGATAGTTGTGCGTGTACGAGTAAAATGTGGAGGGGATGTGTGGTGGTGTGATGTGGCGTGTGCTTGTTGTGGGTTTGTGTTTATGAATATAGGGGTGAGTGTGTGTGGATGTACGTGTGAATATGTATGTTAGTGTGCGTTCTTTCAATTAGGCGATGTAAGTGAGTAAAGACTCCGTGTAGGTATAGTCTTTCTGCAGTAGCCACTCTGTTACTGTATGTTTTAATGTGTATGTATTTAAATCTAAAATGTTTAGTTGTTTGTGCACTTTTTTGTAAATGTGTCCCTCAAGTTGTAGCTGGTGTATTTACTTTAAAAGTGTACTGATTCGCTTTTTCCGTGGAATGCACCGTTTTGAAGATGCCTTTATCTTAAAATTGACCAAAAGTTAAGAAGTTTTCCGAGCACCACGCCGTTAGCACAGGTTTTTCAAAGTTGAAAAATTGGTTGAACACTACTGGCATCTATCTCAACTACATCCTGAATGAGCGCTTGTCAACAGATGTGGATCAACAGATACCTTCTACTTCTGGCTCCACTCCATTTAAAGCCTGTTCTTGGTGGAATCCTACTGTTACTCCAAGTATAAACAAAAACCAGCAGTGTACGTTGTGGCCCATCACACTAATATTTAGTGTTTAGGTAAATAAAACATTATAAGCAGTGTGTTCGGTGTTTTTTTTTACTGTTGGTGGGCACTCGTTTGATCACTATTTCACCTGTCAAGCTTTGGCTTTGGTGGCCAATCCTAGTAACGGGTGTTATATATTATTCTATATTGGACTACCACATATGGGAAAATCCGAAACAGAAATTTCAGTAATGCTTGGGATATTGTAGTATATTCATTTTACGTAGCCCCTGAATGAATTTTCATTTTTAACCGACTTTAAAAAAAGGAGGTAATCAATTCGACCCATACTCGATTGTATGTAATATTGTCAGAATTGCACAGTCTTTGTATATGTATGTTAAACATTTATGCCAAAAGGGTTCGAACATATAAGAAAACAAAAATACTGAATTATCACAATTTTTTTATTAAAACCTCTAACCTTTATGTAAGTTCAAAATACTAAAATTCTTATAAATTCCTATCTTGTTCACGAGGGTGTTAGATTTCGTAAGTAGCTAGGTAACTATTTTTAGTGTCTATCGCCTGACCATTAATAGTTGAAAAGATTTCGATAGCCGGGCAGATAATTTTCAAAACTGTTGACCTTTTCTACAGTTTTGAATATTATCTGCCCGGCAATTTAAGGAAATTAGGATTTGATGACACAGTCTTTATGGATCTTTGGCAGTCATTACGGATTGTCAAAAGCCAGAAAATCTGACTTCAGTCTTGCCAAGACACCCAAACCCCGTGTTACCCAGTTAATGTGTTGTGGAGGTCTGGTAGGCAGCCGCTCCACGTAAAATACTGGTATTCAGCTGAATCCGGTTTGACTGGAAGCCGACCCCAATATAGTTGGGAAAAGGCTAGGCAGATGATGATGAGGATTTGATGAAACATTAGGTTCACTCGTGTTCACCAAGATGTAACCAAGTGGTTGGATATTTACAGATTAAGTTCCTTCAAAGAGGTCTCAAACTGCTGTTCTTACTCTGATTATTTCTTGTAACAAAACGTTAAAACACATTGCTACAGTAGGTCAGCCAGTCAAATGATGGCGAACACGACGTTTACCTAATAAAAATATGTATTTCTATCAAAGAATATTTGTTTATTTGAGAACTACTCTTACCTTAGTTTCAATGCAGGAAGAGAGAGGAATTAGTCCCCGTCTATGTCAGGATGGATGCCACCAGAGAAGTCCTAAGACAAAGAAATTTATTTTTTTAGAGATTATTTACCACACAAATAAACTGGAAGATTTCCGGATGTGGTGTTGTTTAGGTAATGGCTATGATATCAAGGTCCATACCTCAATCCAGGTGTCCAAAAAACAATCCATAGTAATATTAAAATTGTAATGTCCATATTTGATCATGTTTGTTTACTTATTTATACAGTACACAGCAAAATCACTTTAGTCTTTTTACACGCTAACGACGCCGGCTAGCCAGTTCAGTGTGCTGCCACCACTTTGCTGCTTTAAAGTTTTGGGGTGGCAGTCTTTGGATTAGTAAAACACCTTCCACACGTATACAGTTCACTTGATTTTATAAATATACTGCCGGGTACTTGGTACCTGTTGCCCGGCAACGTGGACCTGTGGAGCTTCTGCGCTTTCGACGTCCGAACACAATCAAGTTATAACTACGAATAGCCGGTTGGTAACGTCGCACCTGTCTAGTCTGGCGGGCTTGGATAAAACGTAGGGTTGTCGCAAATGTACTGCGCAGTCTAAGTACCGAGAAAAAATATATTATTAAAGTAAATTTTTGTTTATTGATTTTTTGCCTATTTTTGTGATTAACGCTGCTGAATACATTATTGTAAGTTTTATGTTTCACTGATGATGTTTTCTATTATAAAATTGTTCCAAATAAATAAAAATTTAAATGATAAAATAATTCAAGACGATTTGTTTATTGTTATTTTAAGGGTTCCGAACAGAACCGTACGTAAGAAACAAAACCCTAATAGGATAACTTAAGTGACTGTCTGTCAGTCTGTCCGTCCGTCTGTCACAGTCAATTTTCTCCGAATCTACTGGACCGATTCTGTTAAAATTTTATATACGTAATTGCTTCTGTGATTCAAACACGTACGCGTTACGTAAATAAATACATTTTGGGAATAGTGGTCGCTTTTGGGGAACAACTAGAAAAAATGTTAAAAAAAGGTTTTCATACTGTACCGTGTGACATAATACTATTATCAAATAAAAGGGTTTTTTTTT
The DNA here is from genome assembly GCA_002192655.3 of Mamestra configurata. Lineage (NCBI taxonomy): Eukaryota > Metazoa > Arthropoda > Insecta > Lepidoptera > Noctuidae > Mamestra > Mamestra configurata. Next base: position 42,228 of record NDFZ01005218.1, on the reverse strand, counting down.
TATTGTGAGGTTTTAATTGTTTCATAATTCTAAAATAAATATTTTTGAAGTGATCCAAGACATAAGACGAAAAAAGCTACTGAGCTTAAAATTTGTAAAAATGCAGATAATTATATAATTTTTAATAATTGTATAATAAAGAAGTCCACAGTGAAAAAACAACATGTTCCAAAAATGAAATTCGAACCCTCTGCACGCGAGTCACACTCGCACTTACAGTTTTTCATTTTGTGCATATCAAAAGTGATAGTGCAATACTTTTCCTTTCTTTTAGATCATCAGGTTTTCCACAAATGGGTGCAATTGGGTTTGCCACGAAACCCCGCTGCTGGAGCCGTGGGTTTCCTCAAAGTAGACATTTCGATCATATTCAGAGGAGACATTCAAGTTATGCCTGTTGTGGTAAACGATCAGAGAGTTGAAGAGTAAGTATTTAATCGAAACATTTTAGATTATTTGATGACCGCTACATAATTTTATTAATCCATTTAGTTTATCTTTACAAATTTGATTTTTTTTCTCACCAGGGGCCAGTACACACTAGCAGCGGAAAGATTGATGTAGCAAATAATTATTATTTTAGATTTTTTTTCAGCTTTCTGAAGCAAAGCATAGCATAAAACAGTGTCCTCAACTCTGTCTCTTTTTTGTGTAAGATTGCAAAAATGTGTGACTTTTTGGCGCCCTTTATACCTATGCAGATCAATTAGATACCTACTACTACCTTATTGAGCCCAATAGGGTTGCGGAATTGTTCGAAAGAGTTTCCGCGGCTCTGAAACGCAAAGGGTATTTGAAGGAAATGGGTGGATTTTTGTTAGTAAGAGCCTGACACTCCGTCCCATTCTGCACGGAGCGGGAGAAGTCATTTTATAATTTCCCAGTTAAAAGCTTTAAGCCCAGTCTTATTAACAATGTTCTTCTTTACAATTTTTGCCCAAACAGTATGTGGCCACTAGGACCGCTCTCTCGTTAGCCACATTCTGGTCTCGGAAGGTGCAGGTGGTTACGCAAAAAGGGTAGGAGAATAGGTAGGCAATATTCTGCTAAGGGGCTCAAACTATGTTTAAATTGGGGCTATGTTTAGGTTGACAATTTAGCCTGATTGTGTCTGCAGCGGTCAAAATGTCTTAACCGATTGAGGGCCTACCTCAATCGGTTAAGACATTTTGGTTCGTGTCCCTCCGGGACATAAGCATAAGGCGTAGTTTTCTCCAATACCTTTAATAATTTTACGGTGTTTCTGTATTGTTATCATTTATGTTTCAGCAATCTTCTTTTACCCAGCGGATTAGAACAACAGCCAGCTAACTATGTGGTCACAATATATGGAGCTTTCAATTTACCTTTTAGTGGTCACGCACAAGGCGACAGACGCGGGAAACTGCCCACTACTTTCGTCAGAGTGACTTTTTGCGGACTTTCGGTAGTTTAAAGATTATATCTTAAAATTGATAAGTTATTAGAGTTTACTGGTTATTCTGCAGACTATGCAAGATAATTTTCAGACTGAAACTGTCATGTCAAGGACCTATTCTGTGAAATCTAAACGCAGAGTAGAAATCTTAATATATTTTGAAAGTTACGGACAAAGATTAAAAGTTCCATATCAAGTCGAGCCAGACTCAGATAAATCAATGCCGGGTGGCATTGATTTATCTGAGTCTGGCTGGCTGGGTTTAATCGAATTCGAATTATGACAAAAAATCAACTTGTTGTTTAACCTAATAATACTACAATAATATAACGTTGACTGTTTCTTTTGATGCCTATCAAAAGAAACAGTCAACGTAGATTAGGACTCCCGCAGTAAGTCAGACTAGATGAAGTAACGATCTTTGCAAGGTGGCTGTCCCCCCATCCTATCAGCCGAAAGACGTCCACTGCTGGCCATAATTACCACGCTTGGCAGGCGGGTTAGTGATGGCAGTGTAGCTGTTGCAATGCACAGAAGCACAGAGAATGATGCTGCCCATTCTCTGGTGATCCCTTAGTCGCCTGTAACAACACCCATGGGAAGTGATGGGATGTTCTTTTACGTCCAACACCATACAGAACAAGACGGCTGTCAGCTTTAAGTTAATGGTAAAAGTCTGGGATTGAACTAAATGGAGTGTGGTTTAAGAAGCCCATGGCCAAAACGGAAATGCTATAAGCTAACGATGATGATGTATGCCAAGGATAAGTTAACGATAAACTCATTATAACCGATTAGAAAGTACCTAATCAACTTGCAGGCTAAGACAGCAGTGCAGATCCGTACCAACAATCCATCTTACTGTGAGCAGATATCCATAGTTGAAATGTTCCCAAGTATGAGCGATATGATTCGGTTGGAAGTGTGTTCAGGAGATGTTTGCTTCAACAAAGTGCTGGCCAGCGCACATTTGAATCTTAGGCAGATTTCACACGATGGAGAAAATGGTAAATGTATATACTTTAATTTAGGGCTTAAAGCGTATTCCGTGAAGACTAATAACAAACAAGTCGTTTACCGTCGTTAAAAACATATTTGCATATCGTTACTCGTTAAAATTTATTTAGGCAGATAGTTTTTATCTTAATTCAGTTTGACGAGCGTTGATTTACCTCAAAGATCGGACCATGCTGCAGTTATTATTTACCCACGAGCTTCTCACGATTGAAATTGACCAGAGAAATAAGTCGATCATTGTGCATTCAATGGGAGATTTGTAGTTTTTTTAAAAACCACTTGCAACTAAAGTTTAACCATGTCTATAAATAAATCCATCATCTCATCTAATTGCATGCATTTATTTCCCAGGCTTTCTCCCCACGTTTGGGCCTTCTCTTCTCCACATGTACGGGACTACAACTTCAAGCACTTTGGCTGCCACGGGTGAAGATGGACCCTTTCATCGTGGTGCAATGCTTGCTTCATTTAGGACCATAGTACCTTTCTATCAACAAGGACTTAGAAGCACCACCGTGGAACCTGTATCTCCTTTGCTACCGGTAAAATAAAATTTAAGTACTTCTAGGCACGCAAGTTTCATCTCATCGGTAACATTCAGGTGAAGTTACTAGTCAAACAACAAGAACTATAACTGGTCGTATAAAATTTGAGATATTGAATCAATCGACGCGAAAAGAACAAGATGTAGAATAACAACAATAATAAAAAATCTAATATTTTGAATATATCTGCCACTTTAAAAAAATCGAGCCGCCATATTGTCAAACAATACTCTATTACATTATTTGGTAGGTATTCATTCTAAAGAACTGGATCATTTCGTAAATCATATCTATACGAACAAAACCACGGACAAAAAGAAATATATAATAAATTATAATATAATGTACAATAAATGAAAATTGAAAAGCGACAACCCTAAACTACCCCTCGCGGGAGGGATATAAATCAATAGCTTCTCTAGCCCAGACGAGCTTCGATAGGGCGGGAAGGGCAGTAGTCATAACAACGATTTTCACATTTTTTACCTGGACTATGGCGATTAAAAAGTGATTTTTTTCAAGACCTTTAATTTATTTTAGGCAACAAAAAAAACCGACTTCCAAATAAAAAACACTACAAAGTATAAAATAACTTTAATTTCGTAAGTCGGTGTTTTTCGTTTTTTTTTCCTTTCTTTTTATTTGGAAGTCGGTTTTTTTTAATTTTCCACTTTTAAGTGGTGATACCCCACAGCTAAGTGACATTGTTCCCATAATGAGTCGTTGTACTATTTGCCGCTTAGGAGTTTCTTTGTGTGCCTTCGCAATCCAAGTCTAGACACGCTTATAGTTAAATATCTACTTTGCTTTGGTGCTAGTTTTGACTGATTTTAAGGTGAGGAGGTCACTGGTTTATCTTTCAAGTTCACAGTATAGTGCAAATACATGTCATTATAGCGATTACTAAACCTAATGCAAAAATAATCATCATGATCGGTTAATAAACAACAAAGTTATGGTCGAATAGATAACCCCAAAAACATTTTAAGTCAGGTTGACTTGTTTGCATCTGCGTACCCCTAAATTGAAATGGAGCCAGTTTGAAAAAATACTCTTCCAAAAATAATAAATATGAAAAACATTGTATGTGCCTTTAAAATTTGAGGGTTGCCCTCGATTTCCCTGGGAACCCATCATCGAATTCTGACTTGGTACCAAGGTTAAAAAAAGAATCATCAAAACCAAGAGATAAGAGATGGAAAGATCGCAAAAAAAAAATACAGTCGAAATTGACAACCTCCTTCTTTTGGAAGTCGGTTGAAAATAAACATTACTTATTGAATCATTTCTCAATCAATGAAATCTACAGACGCTGTAATTATTTTAAAAGTGATTTCAGTTTGCATAACGCACTTCCGGCTTTCGAGTATCAAGGAGGCGCGCACGAGCTACAGCCAATCAGAGGCGTGGCGATGGTAGCGAACCTGGCGGGACGCTACTAGTACTACGTCGATTTATAAATTTTGTATGCAATTCTCGCTTTTATAGCCTGTTGAAATAACTATCAATGTCCTAGTACATCACACTGTTTCGCTTTCTCTCTTACACCCGCTCAGGAATTACATCGAACATTGATTTAAGAGCCCCAGACGGAGCTTGTTAAAGCGTCATAGGCTTCTTTCAAAAGCCTTCTCCAATAACCTATTAATACTTATTGATTTCTACCGTGTCTTGGTATTGATGAAGATGAAATGGGATTTAAATGAAGATAAAAAGTGAAAGTCGATACATTGTACTATTGTTTGTTTTCATTTTCTTATCCAGAAGTGGAATCGTTACGTTACGTTTTCTCCAATGAGATTAGGAATATATTGTAAACTGACACTGACATTGACAGTGGGTATAAAACTTGACTATTATTAATATGCGTTGTTATTTTATAATATTATAATAATTAATTACTATGTATTGTTACGTGGAAGACATCTGTTTTGTCGAGATCTTACGAGTATTTAAAATAAAATATTATTATGAGCTAACATGGGCAAATAATTGCGCAATCTTTGGCAAGTGAGAGTAAAATGATGATGTCTTAGTACTTAACACTGTTTTTAACAGAAATTGTGCAAAATTAATTGCCAATGTTAACTCTCCATCAGGTGTTGTTTCCTTACCTGAATAAGGTGTAGATGACGTTAAAGATGTTAAAGATGTTGGTAGACTCCGCAGTTCTTACTGCCGCTGGTCAGCGAACGCTCGACAGTAGCGACTTCGAACCCGGCCGGTCCTCGTGGCGTTACCCACGCAGGGGGCACACAGCCTCACAAAGAAGCTAGAGTGCCCGCTTCTTTTCCAAATTTAGGCTTCCGATAGTATACGCTACAACAAAGAAAAATGGCTTTTAGTACCAAGAATAGAATAAACATAATATAAAATATAGTTCAGCACACTCTGAACCGTCTAACCCATTGACTGGCTCATATTTTAATCACAACATGAACATATGTGGTTTACGCCGACTGATAGGAGGAGCTGGAGAATCAGCATTATGTAAATGAGTTACTAAAACAAGTAAAACTGCAACATATTTCAAAATTAAGACAACTATCTTCTATCTTCAAAATGTTTTACTGAGTTTTACGTTTTGTTAAAAACCCGTCCTAACTTTCGACCTATAAAAGCTTTTGAATTCACTATGTGTTATATACTCGTATGTCCACATATGTACGTATATCTTTACCTGAGCCGCCAATTTATACCCAAGATAATTAAACTAGGTAGCAACCTATCTGTAGGTTCGACGCATCTGCGCACTTCAGAGATATATATAGAATTTGTCGATGTATCTAGGTTGATGCCGGATATCACCCCCCTGTCTGCGTTGGTACTCTTGCTTTGTTGGTTTTAGGGGGTATATGGTATATTTTATTTTGATAGATGTATCTAGGCTGTAGCTCCGTCGTACAAGCATTGATTGAAAATTATACGAGTAAGCAACTTGGTTAATTTTTAATTTGACGTTCGTCGACTATGTGGATTGTCATTTTCGCTTCTTAATCGTAGCTAAAATCTGTTTTGAAAACAATATCAAAATTTTATTTGAATAAACAACTGGTGAAGTGCGAGTCGGACTCGCGCATGAAGGGTTCCTTATCCAATATTGAATATTGAATACTATGTATTTTTAAATCCTTTTTATAATTCGTTGTTATAGCGGCAACAGAAATACACGAGAGTGTATATTTCTTTCAGAATGCTCTTACGGTATCAAGAGATACAGCTTGCTGAGAGATAGACGGACGGACATACGGAAGGACATACGGAAGGACAGATGGACGGACGGACATACGGAAGGACAGATGGACGGACGAACATACGGAAGGACGGACGGACGGACGGACATCGGACGCTCAGTAATAGAGTCCCGTTGGCTTTTGGGTACGGAAACTGGTCTGGCCCATATACACGATTCGGATCATAAATGTAACCAGCAAAAGTCCACGCTCCGTGCGACCCTTAGATGGCGTGATTTTTCTAAGCGATTGCAATTCAATAATCTATTTCAAGTTGGACTGGAGCAAAATCAAACTTAGTTGAACAAAAATAGTTGACCTGTGACATCCTAGGCGGATGTCACAGGTCAACTATTTTCGTCTGCATGCAGCAGCTAAATAAATATGACAGGAATACATGTTGCGCCGAAAAATTATAATTGGGAAAAGAGGAGGAAGATAGTGATGATTATTAAACGTTTATCAAATTGCCAATGTCAATTCAATGACAGACAAAGAGTGTCACGTTGCATTAAGCCTTACCTTAGTGGTTAACAAATATTGAGCAACATTTGATAAGTATTTGTTTCCTATAATATTTGTTATGCTGGAAAAAATATGAATAGCATAATTTACTATTCATGTAGTCTGAACTGAGACGTTTTTCTAAGAATTCGTAGGATAAAATACCTTACAACATCTTAAAGCTCGACCCCACGATATGTAAGCTTTTTTCGTCATTTTAAAACATATTGCACGCAACTTGAAAGAATCCCATTGTTTCTTGCCCGGTTTCGAACCAGCAACCGTGCGATTGAAAAGTAGGTGCCAGCTTTAACCACTGGGCCATCAGGACAACAATGTTGCGCAATAATATATAAAAAAAAAAACTCAATAAAAAATGGTCGACACAGGTTGGTTGAGTTGGATGCCGATAGCAATCTTTGCAATTTCAATCAGCTTTATTCATAGAAACCGCAGACACTAAAATGGAAAACACATAAAATCTGCACCTACCTCTCTTACCTATATATATCTATATATATATATATATAGCGAGCATTCACCGCACCGCAAGTCCAAACTTAAAAAGTACCGTACATGCAAAGATTTCAAAGCTAACTCACCGTAAATTGGCGATATCCGATGATGAACTCCAGATATCGAAGAATAGATCACAAAAAGTCAATAAAATACAAGAAAAAGTCGGTTCACTCAAGCGCGTACGAACGGCGAGCGTGACACGGCTATACTCGTCAACGGCGCAAACTGCACTGAATAGGCAGCGTGGGGGTGCAGTGAGTGGGAGGCACGGGGTTTGCAGTGAGTGGGCGGCGTGGGGGGGGGTGCACTCGAGGGTCGAAAATAACTACGTCCAACTACCACCCTAGAACCAAAACGTTTCGACGGTTTCGCGTCTACCTAAACTTTACGCACGCGCTTGGCGTGCCAGATGGCGTTAGTGTCGTTTTGACCGAGTATTACACAGCACTGCACCAATATTTTGATGTTTGAAAGAATTATAATGCGTAATTTAGAAATTCAGTTATAAATCTAAGTATTTTTCTGTATCCTATCGGTATTGTAATAGAAGGTATATTTATGCATTTAGTTGGAGAGCTATTTATCACGTTGTGAAATTGAAACTTTGCTACTTACTTTTCTTATACATAAAGTCTTAGGTTTGGCAAATTTTATTTTGTAAAAACGTCTCCTTCCTATTTCCGCATCCCGAAGACATATTTGACTTACAAAAGACATGACAGACATAACCGTCTGACTATATTTGCCAGTGACGATATGACGTCCGGTAATAATTTATGCCGAACATTATTTTTGCATTCGGTCTTCTTAGTGTTCGGTGTGATAGACATTCAATAAAATTGAATTGCGCAGCGGCGCAGGGCGGAATTGATCGATGCGTCAAATAACAGCCCGCCCACCTCCCCGGTACCTCCGTATGCAATATTGTGTTGCAAATACCACGAGCTTAATTTAATAGAACGTGTTTGATATTTTGCTTTACGCTAGGATTATTCCCGAAAGGTGCAGAGATGCATTCGATGGTCAGATTTAAGCCAAAACTGGTGAATATTTTCGTCTACAGACAAAGACCCAGATTTCAAGCTGCTACCAAAAATTTACTGATAGAAAAACCTCACCAGTTTTGCCTAGGTAGGTACTTTTAAGAACCTACAGCTATTTAATTGCTGCTGCAACTTGCATCATCAAAATCATTTTCAGAAACCACAGTAACATATTAACCATTATGCCAAGAAGGCCATGAACGGGGAAGTAGACTGCAACCCTGCCCATATTTTCTTGAATCAAGTACTACTATGCACTTCCCATGCGTGCAGCTCCGTGACTTATTGACAGAAAAGCAAAATCTAATCAGTCCAAGTTGGGGCGCTCTACATTTGTTGTGTTCGCCTGCCTCGCTCTCGTACAAGTTGTTATTTTTTTCTTTTTTGGTTATCACGCCACTAGAGCTGAGTATTTTTTTTGTGATTAGTTAACGGTGGGCGGCAAATCCTGGATGGCCTCCAAAACGTCCCCATTTTCTTTTTCTACTAAGTGTCAGGAGCCCGATAGACACTCGTACATTCGTATGGACACGCGACTGGTATTCGCCTGCCACGCTGACTATACGAGATCACCAAATGCGGCCCATGCAACAATCGCAGAACCTTTTAGTCTACCTATGCAGTATACGAAACTATGTTTTAAAATAGGGTGAGGTGAGGCAGAACCACGGACATGATTAAAGTCCTCTCAATTTTGCGAGTGTACCTATGTGTGTTTATTAAAGATAGGTAGCATGGTGGCGTGGTGCGGTGGGTGGCTGCGGAAGGAAAATCAATATCAATGGGGTGTGCGTTCAGGCCCCCACGGCCAGACAGGGCTTAATGAAAAGGATGAAATCTATGGCTACTTTCATTATGTTTTGATAAGTTCCGGCTAGCTAATTATAACAGAGATTTTATTATTTTACCGAAATAATTCAGTTCATATCTCCTACCCAAGCTGTAGTTGCAAAAATCAAAGACTTCTTTTCGCTACATATAATGCGGTCAACTTAAATTTTAGGAAAACTTATGGTTGCTGGAGGATTTCTGCATCTTCTGTCCCGTTCTTGAAGTTTCTATGTTGGACAGACACGTTTCCGGAAAGTTTTGCGGTATAGCTATTACTGTCGGTGAACTGCCCTCTGATGATCAAGGAGACGAGGGTATGTATTTGATTTCAATTATCATGATTTCAGGAAACATAGTTTTGTTTCTAATTAATAGAAAGCTCGGTTCTAATACTATTTTGTCACTTGCAACTTACAATTTTGATACATTTCAACAAAATATTAAGTTTTTATATCATTTTCAGTTTTTGCCCGATTTTATGTTTTTTTCAATAGCCCAACTCAGTACCCATAATAAAACTAACATTCACATCAAGAAAAAACTTTCTGTTCCACAAATACGCTTACTAACGAACTGCATTTCATTTATATGTGTATTTTTGTTGCAGAGTTTGTCGCAATGATGACAGAGATAAGTAAGTCTTACTTCCGCCTCATTACAAATAGGAAAGTTTGCGAGAATGGACAGATAAATAGATTTTTTCATGAAACTTACAGTATAGATGCTTATGAAGTAGACGTACATCAGAATAATACATACGCACCCCCCCCAGTTCCCCCTTTATAATTCCCTTTAGAACTAACAGCACGTGGGGGCGCCGCGAGGGCCGCTGCGGACGGCAGACAGTACATAAATACGTTTATATACCCGACTACATTCGATTTGAGATATACGTATGCCACTATAATGTTGATAGGTACTGCACTTGGCGTATTTGTCAAAATATTGGAGTCACTTTTGTAACATAAAATATATCTTATGACTTCGCCAAGTAAAGTGTCAGCCAGGTATTCCTTAAAGTACAAGCATTGGTGCACCCTTCTAAGACCGTACCTAACCTTTTCATTTTTCATTTGAACCAGAACAACGAAAGCTTTACTACACTGGATCGATGGATGTGTTGAAAACTCGACCTGTCCACGGCTACCTTGAGTTCGAGAACACTTTCCCTGTGCTGCAACTGGCCACTAGGCTGCCTGATTTCAGGTTCAGGATGTATAGGAATAATATGGTCTACGGCATCGTTACTGATTTGGTAAGATCCTCTCTCATTATGAAGCTTGATTTTACGTCATAATTTGCCCCATAGTATTCGCGGAGTTAACTGAAACCTCAAACAATCTAACATCACTTCAATATTAACACCGCTGAAGTCAGGTTTTGAAAGAAATTCATTTCGTATGTCATTCGATAGGAAATCGAGAATCATTATTAAAAAACCAGTCAAGTGTGAGTCGAACTCGTGCGCCGAGGGTTCCGTACCTACCCATTATACCGCCATAATAAAATTGGTATCATTTTTATTAGTGTCAACTTTTTTATTTTTGGTATTTTTCCTTTATTTGTGCTGTAAGACCTTGCTTTTAGCCAAATTTCGTGATTTTAGGTCAACGGAAACTACCATATAGGTTTTCGACCCAAAACCTATAAGTTACTTCCGGTTGACCTAGAATTGTCAATTTTGGTTCAAAGCACAAGTAAAGGGACAATACTGAAAAATTTAAAAAAAAATGAAAAAATAGGTAAATTTTGGTACTTACGAAAGTTTTAGCTTTTAGCTTAGTTTTCACGAAAATCTAAATTTGCCCATATCTTTTTAGCATGTTGATTCAAGACCGAATGATTTTTTACATCTAATGGGACTATATTGCTAGGTTCACCCGTTCCTGAGAAAATCAGTGGTGACACACGGACAGACAGACGAACAGACAGACAAGAGAGTGATCTTATAAGGGTTTCTCTTTTACCTTTTGAGGTACGAAACCCTGAAAAACAAAAAACACGCTTTTATCAGTACTTTACAGAAAACCACAACAACAACGCGTAGTTAACTTAATTTTTATGCTATTGCAACTGCGCATTATTTAGTTAGTTCACAAAAAGAGATACGTGCTGCTAAAGTTGTTGATTTTCAGGAAAGCAATCAAACCGTTTAGCTGCACGTATCTATCTTTTAAACGACACTATGGTGAAAGTGGTTGTATCCCTTCACCTCGATTATTTATTAGGTGATTATGTTTATGGGTCACCTTTCTAGGTTTGCCACATTAGCTACTGCGCGCTGTTTATTTTAGTGAAGCATTAGTCCGTGCTTATTCATGCCGTGGTTTGAGATAAAGATGGCAATTCCACCTTCATTTTAACCGACCTTAAAGAAAAGAAGGTGGTTCTCAATTCGTTTGTATGTTATTTTTTTGTATTTTTCTACCTCATAACTCCGTCATTTATCGGTTCAGTAGTTTGATTTTTAAATCACAATAGCTATAAAAAATATATCATCCAAGTAAATTGAATTACTTATTTTGCTTTACAGGAAAGCAAAATACTTTTCAGTGGTGTTGTAAGGTGATACCACTAAAAAGTGAAAAATAAAAAACTTTTTATAAAAAAATACAACCGACTTCCAAATAAAAAACACTACAAAGTATGCCATGACTTTAATTTCGGAAGTCGGTGTTAAAATACGAAGAAACAACCAACATCACTGAAATTAAAGATATTTATACTTTGCAGTGTTTTTTACAATGGAATAGAAGTAAATAATTTATATTATATTCAATATTTTCTTAGAAAATGGAGCGTACACTAGCGAAGTTTAGCCGTGGGCGGCTGTAAAGTAGCGCTGATATGTCTTTATACTTTGTCGCTTTGACCTCCAGACTTTTGTCGTTCATATCGAATCGTTCTATATAAAAGTTCTAAAATAACTTTAATTTCGGAAGTCGGTGTTTTTGGTTGTTTCTTCGTTTTTTGACACCGACTTCCGAAAGTTATTTTATACTTTGTGGTGTTTTTTTTTTGAAAGTCGATTGTATTTTTTTGTAAAAAAGTTTTTTTTATTTTTCGCTTTTTAGTGGTGTTACTCAATTGGCATTATTCCCATGATAAGTGATAACAATAAAGTAAGCCCGAATAGTTAATCCCAAAAACATGTTGATTCAGGTTGATTTGTTTGCATCTGCGTACCTACTCCTTCACAGCAAACCGGCGTGATGTTATATTATATTAACATTGTGTGTGCTTTTAAAATTTGTGGGTTGCCCTCGATTTCCCTAGGATCCCATCATCAGATTCTGATTTGGTGCCAATGGGACCACCTCATAAATTATCATCAAGAATAAAAAAATAATCATCAAGATCCATTCATAATTAACGGAATAATCGCATAACAAAAAAAAAAAAGAAAACATACAGTCGAATTGATAACCTTTTAGAAGTCTGTTGAAAATAAACATTATTTATTGAATCATTTGTCAATCAATCAAATCTACAGACGCTGTAATAATTTTAAAAGTGACTTCAGTTTGCATAACGCATTTCCAGCTTTCGAGTATCAAGTAGGCGCGCTCGAGCTACAGCCAATCAGAGGCGTAGCGATCGTAGCGAACCTGGCGGGACGTTGCTAGTACTACGCCGATTTATGATTTTGTATGCAATTCTCGCTTTTATAGCCTGTTGAAGTAACTATCAATGTCCTAGTACATCACACTGTTTCGCTTTCTCTCTTACATCCGCTTAGGAATTACATCGAACATTGATTTATGAGCCCCTGACTGAGCTTGTTAAAGCGTCACAGGCTTCTTTCAAAGGCCTCCCCTCATAAGCTATTTTTAACTTGATACGATTATTTTGTTCGATTTTTTTGTCTTTCGTTCTGATCTTTTTTATTAATACTTATTGATGTCTACCGTGTCTTGGTATTGATGAGGGATTTAAATGAAGATGAAAGTGAAAGTCGATACATTGTACTATTGTTTGTTTTCATTTTCTTATCCAGAAATGGAATCGTTACGTTACGTTTTCTCCAATGAGATTAGGAATATATTGTAAACTGACATTCCTTTATTCTCAGGTATATCATAACTTAGTTTTCCGCTGTAAGGCGCTGCTATACACAGTGGGTATAAAACTTGACTATTATTTATATGCGTTGTTATTTTATAATATTAAACTTATTAATTACTATGTATTGATACGTGGAAGGCATCTGTTTTGTCGAGATCTTACGAGTATTTAAAAAAAATAAACAAATTGATTACCTCCTTCTTTTGGAAGTCGGTTGAAAACAATAAATATGTTTCCAATATTTTCGATCATCTAACTGGTGGACTAAATAAAACAAACATAACGCGAAGTGGTTTTGAAAATGTGAAAGTACATAGTTACTGTTAGTTACTTACATACTTACTTTTCAGAACTCAGACACTTTCAATGATTGTCTACATAACATACTAGCGGACGTCACGTGGTTTCACCCGCGTAGTTCCCGTTCCCGTGAGAGTGTGGGGATAAAATATAGCTTATATTACTTGCTGATAATGTAGCTATCCATTGCTTAAAGAATTTTTCACATCGGTCCTGTAGTTTTTAAGTTTATAGTTACATACAAAAATAAAAATCTTTCCTCTTTGTAATATAAGTATAGATATAGAAAAAGAAGTTCTTCTTCAGAAAGTGTTAGCCTCAATGCTGTTGGTTTCGTGGTTCACGTTTACCCCAATATTTCAAAGCTGGGACAACATTCTCGGAAGCTTAGGTCAATTTTGCTTCTTAGCAGCCTAAGAAGCTCATTCAGGTAATATTAATCTCATTTCTGTTGGTTGTTGGAATATTTTGTCTCATCCTCCTTTACTCTACTGGATTTCTCAACGACTAATATATTTTGAACTTTTCCATCATAAAAACCCGTTACGTACACAGCATCACGTCTGACAACGTCTGAATTCCAATATTTTACATGAAGGCGACTGCTTACCCGACCCCCAAAACCCAGTAACTGAGTAATTCTTTGCAAGATTCGTGTCAGTATGTATATTTTCTTGGAACGTACACAAAACTAATGTTCTTGTGTCATAATAAGACGAACCTCTTGTCTAATGCCGTCTATGCATCATTACTTTTTTACTATTTAGGCACTTTAGCTTATACGATCATACTGCTGGACTAAGGGTAAAAACCTTCTTAAACCCTTGAAATTTTCAGGAGCAAGCTTTAGCCGAAGTAGAACGTCGTCTATTGAACTCCGAGTACAATTCGCTAAGAGAACTCACGGACGAGATGAACAGAGCAATCGATGATGCCGCGGGGAACATCCTAAAGTTTCTGGACATCATCCAGTACTCCTGCCCTACCAGTAGTACTGAGAACACCATGGTCAAGTACAGTACTGAGCTGGATATCAAACAACTGGCTTTGCAGAAAGAAGAGATTGTAAGCTTGTTTTTTACTCAAATCAAATGTAAGAAATCGACTTTATCATTGGCAAATGCGGAGGACTGACTTATGTGGATAAGGAAAAGGTAGGTTTTTACCTAGAAGTGGGATATAGCAGGCTACTCTGATTAGATAAGACTTTATGCATCACACGCCCCAGCCGGCACTAGTCTCCGATTTCTTTGAAATTTCACGAGGATATAGTCTCGAAACTGTATTATTTAGTATCTCCATAAAAAAATGTAAAACCCAGAAGTTAGCAGATTTTTTAATTCAAATTTGAGTAGTAGAAACCCAAACGTTGGTAGAGAATGCCTAAAGGCCAATAGGTACAATGGTACATATTTTGTAGCATAGTCGCTAGAAAATTTGCATATTTTAATGAAGTTTTGAATGAACACTTGGAGATGCGCAATATATCTCAAGTGGTTGTTCTTACATACAAACCCACGAGAACTTTAAGTATGTATTCGTCGATTTATTTTTTTAATGGATGTACTAAATAGTACAATTTTGGGACCATATCCTAGCGAAATTTCAAAAAATTCGGAGACTAGTGCCAGGCTGGGGCGTGCGACGCGACTTTTTCATTAACTTCCAGTTTTAACTTGCTCATAATATTCATGAAATTTAAGCTCTGAAACGTAAACATAATTAAGGGTTTAAGAACAAAATCAATGAAAAACTTGTACCTACCTAAAGCATTTCTGATACAAACACGATTCAACTAATATTCATCTTTTTAACAAATAGAATTTGCCTAGCAAGCTTTTCCTAACTTTATTAAGCCCAGCTTCCAGTTCAACTAGATGCAGCTGAAAACAAGTGTTTTACATTGAACAACTTGCACTTGACCTACACAACTCAGGTTCTGAGTTACGCGATACCTCTCAATAAGAACAGTAACTAAACTATGAAATTTTCTATTGAAATAGGCCACTTTGGACTATAAAACCGTCAGTTTGACTTATAAATTAAAATTAACTTTATATTTTAGCAATGTAAATGTGCCGAATTTAGGTATTTTTGGATTTGTTGGTTTTTTTAAACAAGAGGTCTAACGTGGATGGACCATACTTCTCAAACAGCCCGCAATATCTTTAACGTATTTGGACTTAGCACTGCTATTGCACAATGTGCGTTATTGGTTTAATCCTTTCGTTCGGGAAATTTTGTTCTGGAATAAAATTAACATGATTGTAATAAAAAATTAAGTTGCATTGAAAATTTTGATTCCAACCGAAGTTATCATTGTTCAAAGTGGCCCGAGAAAAAAAAACACAATTTCACAGGTGAAAATCCATTATTCGCTTAAAAGGTATTGTTGTTTTGTTTAGGAAAAAATCTACCAGCAAATTACAAAGAGATCGCAACGATGCTCTTCAACAATAAGTATACTTCCGTCAGTAATAAAGTCTGAGATGCACTGCACAAGGAAAGACGTCAAAGTGATGCTAGCCGACAACAAAGTTATTGCTGAAAACCTGAAGAATCTTATTTACAAGGTACTTTCCCCCTATACATTTTTAAACTCAAGCAAACTAATTTATAAGAAAATCTAAGTATATGATTAGTTTAAATACTAATTAGCAGATTTTAATTCAAATTTGAGTAGTAGAAACCCAAACGTTGATTAGTAGAGAATGCCTATGGGCCAATAGGTACAATGGTACATATTTTGTAGCGTAGTCGCTAGATAATTTGCATATTTTAATGAAGTTAGGCCGATTTAAAACAAATTTATGAATTCTGCATAGTTTCTTATTAATTAATATCTCGTTTATTGTCAAACCAAAAATAAAGGCTCAATAAATATATAGTTTATTTCGATATTTAGGTCCAAAAAAAAATGGTTTACTCTTTGGTCGATTTCACAGAACAGTGTCCGCCCACCCGATACTTTTTTCTTATAATGATACAGTAATTAGAACACCTTCTACTTTGCCTATATTTAGTTTATTATTTCATGTACTATTGATTTATTATCTATTGGTTTTAGAGTTCCGAAGGATGGCCCGATGTAGTGGTATGGCTTCTCAATGAAGGATCACGAGTGGCTTTCTACAAATTGTCAATAGCTGACATAGTATACTCAGTGATTCCTGAACAGAATGGGAGACAATGTGGACGAATACAAAGCGTATACTTAAAGGTAAGAAATTTGCTAAGGAAAATAGTGATGTTCGCAAGAAAAGCAATGGAAAATTAAAAATTCCTAGAAGCAAAAATATGAATACAATTGGCGTCTAACAATTGCACCCGCGTGGTAACCTACGAGAGCAATCCCTCACAGATCATATATTTCTAAAACTAAGTTTGCCTTTACACAGTGCGACATTTTAAAGTTAAATTTAAACAAAGTTAACTCACCATTAAAAGAAGGAAGATAGTGCATGTAGGCCGATAGACGCCCAAACACAGTAAGTGACTGGTACGGTAAAAGTGACCAAAAATCAAGCGTGACCGCACGTTTAACTCCAATAAAACACTTATTCTGTCCACTACTACTTAATCTACACTTTAAAATTATGAACACTGATATTGTCGCCTCTATAGACCACACTGTTCCAGCAAGCGCACCCGCCACTAGTCGCCAGCATTGGCCCCTTTTCAACTGGTGGCAACTTCTATAACTGAACACTTCTATAGCTGGCACTGATCACTAGTGTGCAAAGCGTGTGCTTCACTAGACTGCAGAAATCTGTGTGAGTAATCGCTTCGCATATTCAACGCTGACATATCTTACATTCATAGTGAGAATGGAGGGGATCTCAAAACAAGTCTCGTAAAGGCCGACCGTAACGACTAAAAACTAGGGCTCAACCCCAACACAAAGTGCCTAAGGCACGGGGCCCCTGCGCTGAATGCATTATGAGCTTTGTTGCTTGTTAAAATAAGCCAATACTTGTTATAGAACGAATAAATACATATTATGGTTGCTAAGAAGACTCAGTATTATAAGCCAAATAATGATATTTGTTTTTCCATGCAACATAGTTAAAGATTCTATACTTAATTTGATCGTCCTGAAGTCATAGGATTAACCTGACCACAACCTGAAACTTCACTCAAGTAATAATATAATACAGTGTAATGGTGGGTCCAACGATACAGACTTCTTTAGAACTTTGTCTGTGCAGACAAATGTCGGTGTAATAGTTTTTTTTATTCAGAGTTAAAAGTCTCTATGGTGTGGACCCACTATAATGTCCCTGTTCCGTGTTAGTTAAAATTATTTTTACTAAATATCTTGGCATAATCATTCAATGTAATTTACACTCCTCTTGCTCAAAAAGTTCGTCATTGTAGCGTACCAGAGCGGGGATAAATTACCATATTATCCAGTCCCTTTTTAATTTTGTAAGTTACCAACGAGCCTACAAAAACAAAAGTCTTTATTCATAGTTAGAATAATCCTGCTAATATTATTAATGCCTAGGATAACACATAGGCAAATTTTTATCCCGTTAAATATCATGGCTTAGTGAGGACTGAGGAAGAAGATTATATTCGAGGTAGTTTTACTTTCGAGCTTTAGCGAGGGAGTAAATAGACACCGAGTTATAATGGGTTTTTAGCGCCGTGTGTATATATTACATATACACTATACTTTTCACTATGTTTGCGAGAAAATAAAACAAAATGATCTAATACAATATTAATTCGTTTATTTTATTTAAAAAAACTATCTTTGTAATATATCTTTGTAATAATATCTTTGTAATCTAACTATTTTAGTTACTTTCATAGTATAATGTCTTACGGTATCTTATTATGGGGACGAGCTGCAGACATCGAGTCTATATTTGTTCTGCAGAAAAGAGCCATCAGAGCCATATACCATCTTGGTCGGCGCGATTCCCTAAGGGAACTGTTTAAGGATATTAACATCATGACGGTACCTTGTCAATACATATACGAAAACATTATGTATGTTCGGAAAAATATTCATCTTTTTAATAAGATTAGTGATAGGCATAATTTTAATACTAGAAATAGGAATAAATTAGATCAACCCCGATTCAGATTGGCTAAAGTACACACTTCTTTTATGGGATATTGTATTAAGTTTTATAATAAAATACCACGTGAGATTCTCGAACTGAATGAGAAAAAATTTAAAACATGCATAAAACGCACTCTATGTAGACAGGCATATTATAAACTGGAAGATTATATCCTTGATAAAAATGCTTGGCTAAATGCCGGTCCTGCTCCACAGCCTCAGCCGCTTGGTTCCACTAGTTAGGTTTTATATTTGGAAGAGATGCTCACCCTCTTTTATGTCTAATAATAATACTATTCCGCATAATCTTATATTATGTTTGGAATAAACTTTTCTTTTTCTGTATTTTCAGATTGATATTCATAGTTTTATATAATTTAGAAGCAATTTTTATTTCAAGTTCTGTAAATGTGAGAACCCTGGACCATTATGTTAATAGATAGTTTCCTTGTTTGACATGAAATAGCAGGGGCAGTTGAGGGTGTGTCATGCTCACTCCAATGTCTCGCTGATGGTGGCGCGTGTATCGGATCATTCAGTTCCCTTCAAAATGGTTGAGCTGAATGGTGCTGATGCACGCGTCATGTTCGTGAACGGGCGCCGTCAGTGGAGACTGGTCATCCCTTGGTTGCCACTGCCTCATTTTAATATTTCATACTATAAATTGTTTTTTTTCTTTCTTTACATTGTTCTCATATATAGAAGCAACAAGGTTTATGTAACCAGGATTTTTGTAAACATAAAATGATTTAAAAGAGTGTCCGTGGAGTTTCTTGCACGTTCTTCTCCATAGAGATCTACGCTTGCGAACGTGCAAATAGCTTCATGTTTTTGACGGACTGACTTTGACAATTCAAAAGTACCTGATAATGGTTTATTTGAAATAAATGCTTTGACTTTTTGACTTTTGACTTTTTGACTTTTGTCCGTGACTTCGTTCGCGTGGATGTCGGAAAAAATGTACGTACAGTTAATACCTTGCATAACCTGACCGTCTCACCTCTTCCGTTTCAAATGCCGACCAGTCCCGACATCTCCTGTTACCTCGAATCAAATTCAAGAAAGTATACTATATCGAACGATAGGACACGGCACGAAACAAAGCCCTGCCTCGCTAAAGCTCAAAAGTAATGAATGCAATTCAATATAATGGTTCATTTTAGCCCCTTTCATAACAATCTACTATTATCCGACCTCATTTACTTTAATTTGACACCAAAGATTGACATGGAAAAGAGTTATTAGTAACCTATTTACAAAACACGTACATTGTTTGCCGACTGAGCTTCCAATAATGAATAGAAATTTAATTAGGAAGCAAATAAATGTACATTATATAAATACTAGATGACCCACGCAACTTCGTCTGCGTCACATTTTTCATGAATGCTGGGCGCCTATTGGCTGTAGCGTGATGTTATATAGCCTAAAGCCTTCCTCAATAAATAGGCTTCCCAACACTAAAATATTTTTTCAATTGTATTTAAATTTCTATTAAATAGTCAAGAATAACTGATCGAATGGTAAATGATCAATTATCGACCGCCGAGAGTAGAAAATAATTAAAGTACTAATATCGCTATAAAAAATAAGGGTTGATGGTAGAAGGGTGAACATTTAGGGTAGTATGTATTTTTTAATGCCACATTATTAAAAAATATAAATTTTTGTCCAAAAAGTCCTACTAATATTATAAACGCGAAAGTTTGTAAGCATGGATGGATGGATGATGGATGTCTAGATTTTAGTCTGGAATATCCCGGGAATATGTTCCCTTGGGATAATTTTTGATAATCACGCGGGCGGAGCCGCGGGCGGCAACTAGTAAAAGATAAATGTTAGGGGCGGACAACAACCCTTATCACTTAGGGGTATGAAAAATAGTTAGTAGCCAATTCTTAGACCTACTGAATATGCATATAAAATTTCATAAAAATCGGTCAAGCCTAACTAACTAACATTGTGCCTCGAGAATTTTATATATAGGTACGACGAGAATTTGATATATAGATGATACAACAGTTATTAAATCGGTTAATTTTTTGCCAATCATTTTAATAGTATTGCGGTATGGGCGTTACTCGTAAACGTAAAAAGCTTTTCTCTGTAATCTAGCTCAATTTAGGAAGAGTTAAAAGTTAAAGGTCCAGCAATTGTTAATTCCACTGATAGTACTAAAGATACACTGTGAAATTCCCAGGGATCCCTTTATAACCGACTTCCACAAAAGGAGGAGGTGCTCAATTCCGTGTACCATGTCCCTTGCTAGCAAATTTAATTTTATCTCCGCTGGTATTGCTTTGTTGTACCTAGTAGTATATAAGTGTGTGCTGTATATTAGTGTAATGTTGGGTGCATTGTGCTCACATAATATAATCAATTGATCAATGGACCTATGTATATACAAAATATTGTAAATCTTATATTTGAAAAGAGTACTATGGAGTTTCTTGTCCGTTCTTCTCCATAAGGATCTACTTTTTGCGAATGGACAACTAGAGTCACTTATATTTTAATTTTAAACTGTAAATTAGACGTTCAAAAGTGCCTTTTAATGGTCTAGTTGAAATAAATGAATTGACTTTGACTTTGACCGTGTGTATTTTTTTTTTATGAATGTGTGCACCGATTACTCCGAGGTTTCTGATCTGATTTATGTGGTTATTTTTTTGTTCGATGCGGTATACTTGCCATTTGGCCCCGTTATTAAAAAAAAAAAAAGTTTGGCTCAGCCTTTTTATTTAATGCAAAATAGAGGATCAAACAGCATTTGTTGAATCATACGTAATAAAACTAGTTATTCTCCAAAGTACTTCTGTTTTCTAATTGAACGACTGACTGTTCAATCTTGACTATATTTGTCCGGGAAATTGCTTTTGGCACACCACGTTACGTGTAGCTCTCTCGACGTTTTCATTTCCCCTTTAAAATTTTTGTTTTGCCTATTTTTAATTTGTTACGTATCTACTGTATGTCTCAAAGGATAATACACATATTAGTACCTCTATATATTTAAGGTAAGACTTTCTTTGATACTTTGATCTTTTTCATTTTCATGTTCTGACTTTGTGAAATCTTACGTAGGTACTGCTTTCAAGTTATACTTACTTTTTTATTAACCAATGTTGACCCTTTGTTTGGCTCAGGTCTCATAGCCTTCCAATTTTACCGGTGTGTACCTTCGCCGACCAATATTTAATTTTAAATAGTTTCAGTAGGAAGTACAGAAGTTTGCCAAATTTTATTCCAATAATATATTGTAAATAAAAATATCAGAACTGTTCCACTTGAAACAGGTAGTGAAGTAGAAACTTGTTTGAAGTGGAACAATCCTATGGTACAGATCATCCGGCTTTCAGTAATAATAATCATGCATGTTATAAATCTAATATACTCATCTTAGTTTAGCATATTATTAAAAAAGTGGTTGTAATTTTCATGTTAAGATAAAGATTATTTCTAATATTCGTGCTCAGGATCAGTTATTTAATTGAAATAACATGAGATAATTTTGAAATAACTACCTCAGCACAACTCAGCACATGATGTTTCAAAGTGATATTGATATTAAAGTACTAACTAATAGAACTAGCTGGCCCGACAGACATTGTTCTGTTCTGAGATCGGATATCCCATACAAAATAACTTTAATAGTGTTACCCTACATTTCCAATTTTCCGGGCAACTTTTATTATACCCAGTTTTATTTCGCTTAGAACTAGTTCTGTCCAACTGGGAACATAAGTACAAACATTCCTTCGGAAAATGCACTTTCAGGTTTCAATATTCCACTTTTCTGAAAACTTTCCAAATTTTCTTACACTCAGTCCGTAGACTATTACGAACCCAAAGAGAGGAAAGAAAAATTCAATAAGAAATTCACGTGGAGTCATCCGCTAACTACTTTAACTTTTATTTCTCATTTCATCCCTTGTCATCGTTTCGATAGACTAAAAATAAGTAGAGTTATGACTCGGTTAGTCTAACAATGTGTGATACCCATGTAAACAAAAAAACTGTCAACTACGGTCTTGGACAAAAGTCGCAATATTCGTGAAAGCTGAATGATGAAAATGGCTTTACCTGGATGTGATCATATCGTATGCCCGAAAAGTGACCTAAGCATGCTGTCCAGTTGATTGTTTTACCTGTGTGGAATAAAGCGCGATCGGAAGACATTGCCCGCCCACCAACACACACAGGTGAAATTTACTCAAAAGTTGGCCAATATTACGTAGTGTGTTTAAGCCTATATAATGCTGTAGTTTGTCTTAAAATAATAGTTTGAAGGTGTTTTAGAAAAATAAAACTTTATTGTTACTATATTTAATTAATATATTTTAATCTGACTAATAATAAAACTGAGAAATTTTGAAAAAAAAAAGAATACAATTATGATAAAGAAGTTATTATACTTCTGGTTCTTTTAAAAGATTTATTACTTCACTAGCTGCGCTCCGCGGTGTTAGCCGCAGTTTATCAGATACTCCGCGTGAATGTCGAAAATTATCTGAAGGGAACATACTCCCGGAATAAAAATTAGCCTATGTGTTAATCCAGGATGTCAGCTTCTTGCATACACAATTTTATCAAAATTGGTTCAGCCGTTTGTGCATGAAGAAGTAACAAACACACACACACACAAAAACACACAAAAACTTAAGCTTTTATAATAGTGTGATATTGTGATGAGGATAGGACTTATCTTATCTTTGTAAAAGTACCGTTTTCTGAGACTTGTAATGTGAGGATCTGATGATATTAAAAGTTGGTGACACAAACCTCCATAGTCTGTTTCCTAGAAAATTTCCGTGTGAAATCTATACGGCATACAGTATTTCTTAATATCTTTGTTTTTACTTTCTTGGGCATCTTCTGGTTGAAGACCTATGGGAACTACCTGCATTCTGTATTATAATATACCCATGGATTAATATTCTGTGTATGGTATGGCATATTATACCTTGGATACTATTTCAAAAAGATAACAGCGGTTTTCAGGGTGTATATTTTTAACTTTTCCTCATTTATTGCTAGCCCAGTAGACATTGTCATCAAAATTATCCATAGTCTATAAATTAAATTTTTGATTATGCCAGTTATTTCTGCAGATATTTCGTAATTAGGGAAAAATCGTCGCGCCGTATTACTATCATTGGTACTCCCACATACCCAGTTTAGTTTTAAATTCCTGCTGCACTCTTTTTTTTCTCCAAATCTATTATAGATTTATGCCATGTTCCTTTCGCTTGCCATTTACACAGTTTCAGTTTGTACAAGTTTAACATCTATACTAATATTATAAAGCTGAAGTAAGTTGTGTTTGTTTGTTTGAACGCGCTAATCTCAGGAAGTACTGGTTGGAATTGAAAAATTCTTGTTGTGTTGCATAGTCCATTTATCAAGGAAGGTTATTGGCTATATAACATTACGCTACAACCAATGCGAGCGGAGCATAAATGAAAAATGTTGCAGGAGCGGGAAAAATGATTCCTTTTTGAGAGCTTCCGTTGTGTGCGCTGCGTAAACGGTTTAAGTTACGCAAATGTCATGAATGATGGAAATGTTCCTCTTTAAAAGTTAAAAAAAAGTCCATGAGAGAATAATTTCTCTTTTAAGATTGACAAATTTGTTCGAAATTAATGCATTATTTACGAAGGAGTTTTATCAACATAATATTAATCCTTATCCAAATAAATATCTTATTAATCACAAGTATTTAAATGTTACAAAATTGTCCTTGACATCACTTGATTTCAATCAACATTTAGGAGATTATATAGGGATTTGAAAATTATTTTTGTGTATGATAGCCACATTCATGAGGAAGGCTATATGTTATACGGGAATGGGAAATTCCTACGGGATCAGGATAAAACGGGATATGCACGTACAAAGTCGCGGGCAAAAGCTAGTCCATTCATAAAATCTGATCCAGCAATGGAGTATTGACAGACCTAGCAGTAATAGCTGTTCATCTATAATTACTGATTTTGGTTTTCCTAATTATGTTTATTTTTTGTTTACTTAAATAGTAGTTCAATTTGTTGAAGTCCTTCACTGTAACACCACATAAGTTGCAAGAAAAATCGTTATGAGTATTTTTTTAATTCATAGACATTGTTGAGTTTTGCTCTATTTTGTTTAGGTGACGCAAGTAAACGCAGCTAAATTTAGTGTCATATGAAAGCTACTGATATGTTCTTTCAAAATATATAAAAAACTGGCCAAGTGCAAGTTGGACTTACTCGTACCATAAGCCGCAAAAACATGTTTCTTGTATCATTTTTATTATTTGTTGTTATAGCGGCAACAGAAATACATCATCTGTGAAAATTTCAACTGTCTAGCTATAACGGTTCATGAGATACAGCCTGGTGACAGACAAACAGACGGATGGACAGCGGAGTCTCTCGGACCCTAAAAACGGATTGAGTGCAATTGAGTATGAACTTATTCACTGTGTAAAAAAACCGAGTGATTATACTTAATCACTCGGTTAAATACAGGGCTATACTTAGCCCTGTATTTAAATCTATGCATATATCTATACAATCGTAAGTGAAGCGTTAGCGTTTTAGTTATTCAGAAATAATATATTTACCTAAAGGTATAGATAGACTCCATTATGTTTTACACTTAATATCAACTAAATAAAATTTAAACGTTGTTGTTTAAAAAATGTTCAAAATTGTAACAAATTGCTCCAAATATAATAACTGTTTCAATCGAGTATTGGTATCTGAATAAAAAAAGTGTCAAACGTTTAACAGATCATAAATAGATGGGCGTCATATATCTTGTTCCTAATTAAGGTTACTATTTTGATTCAGAGTTACTATTTTAGTATCAATATTGGCCAACTTTTGAGTAAATTTCCCCTGTGTGCAACAGTCGAGGACGATCGGCCTCGCGAAAGTTCGGCGAGTTTGCTTCGTGTCGCGTTAGTGCTTACCTCCCGTCTGGTACGCAACAGACGTCTCGGTCACTCTAACGTTCACATTCTCGTTGCTCGCTGAGGTTTGTTCAAATCATAATATTGACTACTCATACTAAAAGTAAGAAAGAGGAACAAATTTGAGATCTTGTTTCTCTTTCTAACCTTGTGATTTGTTGAAACACTGATTGGCACATTATAATTTTAATGTTCGATGGAGAATTTGAATTTAGAATCTGATAAGCAGTGCTTAAACTAGTCATAAGGTTAGTTTTTTCATACTCTAGCAGTTTTAGAGTATAGTTTCTAGTCTTGATCTTTCGGTGAATATTATTTTAGCGGAATATCAAGATTAGCAAACATATTAATTTGTACTTTGTATGGCTCTATCCTTTAATTTCGAAAAGGCTTTTTTCTATTATCTTTCCTTTTACTTTTTTGGTTTACTTTATGCTATTTGTTTAGATAGATATAACGGCAACTCAGTTTAATCCAACCATTTTATTTTCGGAACAACATGATATTATTATGTTTGTTTACTAGTTCTTGTGTTGGCAGAAAACTTACCAAACAAAAGAAAATTCAAAGATTATGTTGAGAAAATGCCTTGTAGGAAAGTGTTTTTCAAAGCCATCATAAGTCACACAGAGTAATTGATTTAAATTACCTAACCTACCTAATGTATGATTTTTTAATTAGTTTTTTTACTTGTGCTACAGATTCTTTTTAACGCACGACCCATAAACGACGGGGTGTTATAAGTTTGACGTGTCTATGTGTGTGTCTGTTTGTGGCATCGTAGCTCTCCAACGGATGACCGATATTGATTTTGTTTGAAAGGTTAATTAGTCTGGAGTGTTCTTAGCTATGTTTGATGAAAATCGGTCCAAGATGGCCGCCACCACAAAATACATATTTTTTCACAACTCCCTAAATATGGGTATCAAATGAAAGGGCTTGACTAGTAGAATAATGTACACTATTTATTGTAAGGGAATGAGGAATATTAACAGACGAAATGAAAATAAATAGATTTGTATCTTTGTATGTCTATACCTACTAATATTATTTGTCTGATCAATGCTCTAGATTGATGAGGAAAGTAGAGTGTTGACTGGTACCTAGGACCTAGTGAATTATTTTTATTTAGCTTTTAGTACATATTAGATTTAGGTTTTAGGTACAAATTAAGTTTAAAATGCATGAAATAAAAATAACATTAAAATTTAAAAAAACCCCCGATAGAAAAACTTTAAAAAGTAAAACATAATCAATTCAATCTATTATTATCTGTTTAAAAATGCTTGAAGGTGTGAGTTCGGGTTTGATGCTTAGATCAGGAAAACAACATGGATAGAACATTATAAAATGCTGGTCACAGAAAACGCTTTTGGAAAATTAAAAATTTTAATGACTGTGGTAGTGACTGTGTCAGCCGTAAAATGATCATACCCATCCTTGATAACATTCTTCCTGCTATCCTTTATATCCTCAACTCCTCTGTTTCCAGTAGTGTCTTCCCGCAAGCCTGGAAAGATGCCCAGGTTATTCCTCTACCTAAAAAATCTCATCCTGCATCTTTCTCTGACTATCGTCCCATTTCTATTCTCCCATTCCTATCCAAAGTCCTTGAAAAACTTGTCCACCAACAACTCAGCACATTCCTTTCCAAGCACAAACTGCTGAATCCCTTCCAATCTGGTTTCCGACCTGGACACAGCACTATCTCAGCACTCGTGCATATTACGGATGATATCAGGTCTGGCATGGAAATGGGGAAGTTAACGGTTCTGGCACTTCTTGACTTTAGCAATGCTTTTAATTCGGTTGACTTCGACATTTTGCTCGGCATTCTATACTCTTTTAACATATCTCCTTCAGTACTTGACTGGTTTCATAGTTACCTGTTTGGCCGCCGACAGCGTATTTGCATTGAGGAATCTTTCTCTTCTTGGTGTGATGCCTCTGCTGGTGTGCCGCAGGGTGGCGTGTTATCTCCTCTACTTTTCGCACTTTTTATTAATTCCATCTCTCAACGACTTTCTTCTTTCTACCACTTGTATGCTGATGATCTTCAAATTTACACTCAAGCCCCTCTCGGGGAGTTATCTGATGCTATTGAAACGATAAATAGGGACCTCGCTCGAATAGGTGACTGGAGCACTGAGTTTGGGCTGAAGATCAATCCAACTAAAACGCAAGTCATTGTTGTCGGTAGTTCCCGGACGGTCTCTAAGATTGACTGGTCGAAACTGCCCCAGGTTTCTTTTAATAACACCACCATTCCTGTAAGTCACGTTGTAAAAAACCTGGGGATTTATATCGACAGCACTCTTTCTTGGACTAAGCAACTGCAGGAAGTAAGTCGTAAACTATTTGCTTCAGCGGGCTCCCTGAGGCGTCTTCGCAATTTTCTTCCCATCACCACTAAAATTGCGATAGCACAATCTCTTCTTCTCCCTATCCTGGACTATGCTGATGCCAGCTATCTTGATCTCACCCAAGACCAATTGGACAAGCTTGAGCGACTTCAAAATCTCTGTATCAGGTTTATATTTGGCTTGCGCAAGTATGACCACGTATCTGAATTTCGTACTAAGCTCAAATGGCTTCCTATTCGCCTTCGTCGGAATGCCCACATACTTTCTCTACTTTATAATGTACTCTTTAATCCTTCTACTCCTTTCTATCTTAAAGAACGCTTTCAGTTCCTCTGTGACACACATTCTAGGTCTTTGAGATCATCGGAGAATCTAAAACTAAGTATTCGTATGCATTCCACTTCCTTCTTTGACAAATCTTTCAGTATACAAGCGGCTCGTTTGTGGAATGCATTACCCTTAGAAGTGAGGCGTGCCCAAACGCTACCAGAGTTTAAAAGAACGGAGAAGGAGCATTACCTTTCACTTTAACTTTTCCGCTCCTGTCTCAATTATATATTTGATATTTATTAGTATACAAATTGGTATTGTATTTATGTATTTTATATTATTATATCTAATTAGTATTGTTTAAAACGTTTGTACACTGACAGCCCTAAATCTATCTCCCTTCGTTCAATCCATCCAAAGGTCGTCTGGAAGAGATTGCCTTGTGCGATAAGACCGCCCATTGTGCACTTATTTTATGTATGATTGTCCTGTTCTTATTATGAGGTGTACAATAAAGTATATATAAATAAATAAATAAATAAATATAAAAATAACGTAACTGTACCTACTTAAACCAACAACTTGATTCATCTATGAACTAATTTTAGACACGGTCAACTGTCTGGTTTAAGGTAAGCTTAAATAATAATACGTTTGTGAGTATCGTCCAACAAAGGCACGCTCGTACGTATTATTTTTCGCAACGAGCTATGCAAAATCTGCAGAGTAAGCTTGCCCTCTACACAAGCTTGTGCATATCGACGCTTTCCGCTACAAAGGGTGAAACTCCAAATCCCATACTTTTGGCTATGAGCAAAATACTAAAAAAAAAACTTAAATAACTCATTTGTTTTTATATACTTATAAAATTGAGCTTTAAGATGAAAGTTCTTAAATTTTGGCCGTAATTACAATTATGGGCGAGAGTTATTAATGCAGTTAGCCTGGAGTTACACCCCTGAAAACCAAAAAAATGTACCTCTATAGCTTTTGGGGGAGGCCTATGTCCAGCAGTGGAAGTTATTCGGCTGAAGATGATGATGAAGTTGGGCATTAGAAATGATTTTATTTAATCCTCCATTTTATGATAATGCCAGATTTATGAATTTTAAATGAGCAATATTAAGGTTGGTAGGAAAAACAGTCATATTTTTTATTTAAAATTTGTAAAGCTGGTATAAATTATTAGTTAGTGAATAAAATATTATGATATCCAGAGCCCAACTTGATTCACGGCACCTGAACTTACAATTTGATTCAAATATGTGCAGAACATTCATATTACGAATTAACAATAAATATGTATTGATTTTTAAAATCGTTTATTTTATTTTTACTCAATTTATCATTATTTATATTAAAAATACCTACAACCCATCCTTAAGGATGGGTTGTAGGTATTATACCCATCCTTATAGTAAAAACTTTATTTTTCATCGTAGCGCAATTTTAAATATATGTACAGATAGAAAGAGCATGAAAAACTAAGAAAAACTGCATCAAAAAGTAAATTATTCCAAAATGGCGTTTACGCCTTTTGTAGCGGAACGAGTAGATATTTGCAAATTCAACTGCATTAAATCGATCCCAGACAGCTGCACAGTTCATTTTAAATATATTTATCATTCTCGTTTTTACTTATTATAAGGATCAGCCCTAATAATCACAAATTGTTGAATACACCATTCAACATTTTCTGAATGCAAATTATATGGACGGCCAATCGGACACAAAAAATTTAAAAGAAATTTTGCAACATTATTAAGGTACATTAGCAACGGATTTTCACATGAACAACTGAAGTGCTTTTGTGTGGAACAAGTTTCTGTAACGGCGCCGTCTGGCAGATCAGATTCGATCTCATTTGTTTCTGGGGGAGAGAACATCTTTTAACATTGTCCGGTATTATGTGCCTACTTTTAAACAAGGGAGCAAAAAGTAGCCCCCTTGCTAAATTCATTGTGATTGACATGATTTAGGATTATCTTAACAAAGAGTTGAATGCAGCTGTAGCTGTAGCGGTTTCAAAGCAAACGAGAATGTCCGTTATACCGGGGTGGACTTGCGTCCAGTGGAATCACAGCCGCCCTAAACATAAATCATTTTCGTCAGTCCGAGACAGCACTTTCCACAGGCAGGATGTCTTGTGTGTACCGTACAAAAGACATCATGTGTGTGGAAAGTAAGTTTTTTTTATAATACAGTACATTTGAATGAATACGATAGAATTAAATATTCTCATCTTGCGTCATCTATGTTTTACGAATACATAAACTCGTTTATTTACGTGCAACGATAGTGTTAAAGTAAGGGTGTGTACAAAATGGCCAATGTTTACTACAAACCATCAACTTTAAGAAGGTTGATATTTTCCTATTATTTATAACTTCAATATTCCATTTCTAGTTCGTTTTACGTCATGGAGTGTTCTTAAAACGATCAGTATTTTTAAATCCGATAAATTATTTAATAATTAATTTTCCACAGTTTTCCTCAATTAAATATAACAAGGTTACTATAATTTTCTTTAGCAAAATATGAAGCTTTTTCTTTTGATTTTTCAGCCTTTAAAATGTCCAAAGCACATGAACACTCTCGCGACTGGTTGCTGCTGTATCGCCGGAAAGGTGGAGCTTCTCTTGTGGATGGGGCTGTACCGGCAGATCCAATCCTTTGAGAGCTGTCTACCCAAAGGATACAAGCTAAAGGTCAATGACTATGAAATGAGCCTGAAGACTTCTACTATGGTGAGTACTGCATTACTTTCTTTTATAATTAACTAGCAACCTGCGCCCGTGCGATGTACTGGTGCGACAACACAGCGAAACACAAATATTTTAAAATTAATATATAATTATATTTTTTGTTAATGTCGATGAAATTTGAATCAAAATGCATAACTTTGTGTATCTACTAGTTGCCGCCCGTGGCTCCACCCGCGTGATTGTTGAAAATTATCCCAAGGGAACATATTCCCGGGATAAAAAATATCATATGTGTTATTCCAGACTATAATCTGCCACTGTGCCAAATTTCATCAAAATCCATTCAGTAGTTTTTGCGTGAAAGAGTAACAAACATCCATCCATCCATACTTACTAACTTTCGCGTTTATAATATTAGTAGGAATCTTTGGGCGGCGCCGCGAGGCACTCGAATGTGTTTTTATATGTCACTTATTATTTTATTTTATGCGTGAGTACCTGATGAACTTTTTTAAATATCAATTTTCTTTTTTTCTCCTGGTTTTAACGAATCGCGACTTTGTTTAACTAGCGAAACGCACTTTCTTTGCACGGCTAAAAAGGCAATATGTTAATTAATCCTCTAGAATTCTAAATTGTTTTGCTATATTTAAATGAAAATGAATAATAAATAATATGTGATGTATACTTACAAACATTTTCCGGAATAAATAAAGCTTTCAATGATGGAAAACGAACGAAAAAAACATTATATTAATTGAAAGATCTAATCAGACAAATTTAGGCACGAAAAGTGACTTTATTTAATAATTAATTTTAGTTATTTTAATGAATTAAATTATTAATTAATTAAAATAACTAAAATTTTGGGTCTCAATTCCGTAAATTGTTTTTTCATTTTCACTGGAATAGAAAAGGTTTCACGAACAATATCGATATTGCGTAAAATATCATGTGTAACACGATTTACGAGATTGTACGCTAGTTCTAAATTCTAATCGACGGTAATTTATTGTTTTCGTCGATTTGTAAATAACGTTTTGGTGAAATAGCAGGACTGTACCAATAAGACGCAAGGAGGCTAAACATGGTAGGGATCAGTAAGAGCACACATAGCTCGATTCAACTAAATATCTACTTTTTTTAAATGATACTTCGATTGCCTTAGCGCGATAATCAGATTTTTCTCGAAACCCCTCGAATTTTCGTGAAAACTCTATGAGATTTCCCTGCAGCACTCAGCGCGGTGCAATTGCGAAATTTAAATCATCGCATCAAAATGTATATTTTATTTTGGTTAAATATTAATGTAGCGCAAAAGCCTCCCGAAAAAACCAAGCCAAATCAAAAGTGCAGTTTAAAAGCGTTCACATACTTAATAGTTTTTTTTTACTATGGATAGACTATCGCGACCTAATCATGCTGCATATAAGTTCAATTGCGATACCATAGTTATTAGCGCCACATTATTGAATCTAGATTTCTGAGTTTTTTTTTTTGTTAATAATCCGCGTCAAGTTCATTATTTACTTAAAAAGATCCAAGCAGACGCGTCTTAACATGATCAGTGTCTTATATCTGCCCCTGCTGCGCTTGGGTGCAACAGCGAAATTCAATAACGTCGATTTACCTACTGTGCTATATTTAAATTAAAATGTATTTTACATAAACAATACGAACACATTTCCTAAATGCTTATGATAACTTTGGGGTTGAGAAAAAGTGCTGTCACATACTCAAAGACAGACAAATAAGCAACCATTTCTTATACTGTTACTATACTGCAATGGTGACCATATTTTTTAAATTGTTGATAGTACTTGAGTGGTTTATTGTTTAGTTATCTTTATTATTTTCTTAGCCTAGAATATTCCACTGCTGGGAAAAGGCCTCCCCTATATCTTTCCAGACAATCGTTTCTTGCGCCGCCGCCGCCGCCACCGCCGCTTTTTTTTTAAATGTACCTATGCTAAAAACTAAATCCCATTAACTATAGTTAATAGCGCCACATTATTTAGTCTAGATTTCTAAGTTTCTTTTTTATTTTGTTAATAAACCGCGTCAAGTTAATTATTTACTTTAAAAGATCCAAGCAGACGCGTCTTAACATGATACGTGTTTTATAGCTGCCCCTGCTGCGCTTGGGTGCAACAGCGAAAGCTTTTTTTAAGTTATCTTTATTATTTTCTTAGCCTAGAATATTCCACTGCTGGGAAAAGGTCTCCCCTATATCTTTCCAGACAATCTTTTCTTGCACCGCCGCCGCCGCTTTTCGTTTAAATATAGGTATGCTACAAACTAAATCCCATTAAATGTTTTGGTAAAAACTGCATCAAATTCGAAATTCTATAGTTTAGAACACTTAAGCTCTCCCGATCGTACACGCAAACACGGAGGCAGCTATTTGTCAAAACACCCAGATTACCCAAGTTATTAATAATTAATGAATCTTATGTTATTACTTCGATAATTGCGAAAGTTTGTATGCATAGCAGCTATATCACAGCCCAGAAGGACTGAACGGATCTGGACGAAATTTGGCAAAGAGATAAATTGTAGTCTAGAATAGCAAATAGCCAAACCTCCTTTTTATTCCGAGAGTATGTTCCCTTGGGAAAATTTCCTCGGGTGATGCCGCTGGCAGAAACCAGTTCTACATATAAACCTTCCGAAATTAAATTTGCTTGAATTTATACTGAAAACCACATCAAAATTCAATGTGTAGTGCAATATCGTTAAGTGGTCACACAGACTTTATATTATAACGCTACGTATAGATGTAGTTTGCTGCCGGCGCGAGGGTCTTGTTTTTGCAAAACAAAATGGCGGCCATCTGCACCCCTTTGCGATGATATTTGAGTCTGTAAAGATGTTTGTAGAACCATAAATAGATGAACAAATGCAACGCCATGTAGTATATTACTGAGATTGTAGAAACAAATATTTGTGTAAAGTATTTGGTATATATATGTTTCCAGATGCTGGAATACCGTGTGTTCATTTACAAAGCAAAACTAAACACAACCACTGATTTCAATAACTATGCACATCCATTCGTAAGGATCAATACCCTGAACGCTGTTAAGGAAACGAAGGTACGTATTTTTTGTCAATTTTAGGATTCCGATCATCCATGGAGAAACCTTACCGTATAGGATCACTCGTGCGTCTGTCTATCTGTCCGTCTGTAACAGCCAATTCACTCCAAATGTACTGAACCGTTTCAGTTGAAAATGGGTTAACATATAAACTTCGGTAACCGAAACACGGACGTGTAACGTCCATAAATACATTTTGAAAAAAAACTTTTTCGCAAAGAAATAGGTGTTTTTGGTTTTGGGTTTTTTGTCACCGACTTCCGAAATTATAGTTATTTTATAGTTTGTAGTGTTTTTATTTGGAAGATGGTTGTATTCTTTTGTTTTTGTTTTTCACTTTTTTGTGGCGATACCACAACTTAATTAACTTTCCCATAA
>NDFZ01005217.1:166269-407170 GCA_002192655.3 Mamestra configurata | reverse complement strand
ACCCCCCCCCCCCCAAACGACGATCCTAGATCCACCCCTGAGGTCGGCCAATGATCTGGTAAGGTCGTGGATGCGTGGACGGTCAATGTGGCGAAGCTAAGGGGTAGACCAAAGGGGTAGATCTATGTCCATTAGCACTATTTAGCAGTGGAAGTCTTTCAGTTGAAATGATGATGATTTTAGGTAATGCAATAAACTGTACCTGTTTTCCTCTGCTGTCGTAACTCTGATAGGTCTTCAGTTCATTTTCCAGTGCATCTATGGTTTTCTGCGATGTTTGCCATAGTACGTGTAGCGAGTCTCTTTCCTGAAATTGAGATAGAGAAGAGAAGGATAGAGAATAAAAACTTTTTTCAACAGTTGGAAAAGGAAGTGGTAGTTTTTAAATAGCAATGAGTACCTAGGTTATATCTAGCAGTTAAAAGACCCTGCGGCAGCTTAGACCGAGGCGAATATCGTGGGACGAACTTGACGCCTATCGTCAGAATTGGTTCGACACAGATTCACACTTTCCCAAAGCCGGGAGGGATGGAATGAAGATCGGGAGGCCTTTGACCTGCAGTGGGGCAAAACGCCCTGTAAATAAAAATGGAATGCAAAATACCTTTGCCAGCAAAGCGACTTGTTTCTTCAGCTCCTCCAATTCCTTGCTGTTGTCCTGATTTTGGTTGTTTGCTCTGGCAGCTTCCAGATTCTCTTTGAGCAGCATTCCAACCTGTTGGGACAGCTTCTGATTGTCAGCGATCAGTGATCTTATTTCGTCTTCCACAACCGTTTGATTTTGCTGTAAATTTTTAAGTTTATTATTCTCGAGTGGTAACCAAGTAGAACTAAGGCGTTGGCATTGCGTTGCTGGGGAAATCATGTGTACCTATAGTGTGACTTGTTGATTTGGTAAGAACCTACCTACAGAGGTGAAGTGTCTTTTAATGTAGTCATAAATAAGCGTACAATAAAGTTAACAAGAATAGTCGCAAAAATTATAATTACCCTGTAAAAGTCAACTTCAGATTGAAGTGCTTCCAAAGTAGTATTTTCCATAATAGGTATATTCATGTCAAATGGGAATCATAAGCACTAATGAGGACATTTTGAATACTTATCACCTGTACCTGTGTATAAGTATGTACTTAATAACAATATTATAAATTATATGAAAACTTAATAATCTGATTTCCGGAACACGTTTTGTTTACATTTCGCGCTCTGGGAACGTCACCATTGGTTGCTTGGCAACAGGACTTCTACGTTCAGAAATTAGGAGCATGAGCATTGGCTTCTCCTTTCGAAAATACTAATAATGAACTTCCTAAAATCCGTGTAACCTGCTCGTTTCGAACTCTTTGCTCGACCGTGATCTTGATACGCAAGACACACTTTAAGATGCCTAACTTGTCGCGGCGTATTGAGTCTCACTGAACAGCGTAACACTCATAGGGATTCACCGTAAAACGGACGGCGGGTGGAGCTCTCAAAACGAGCAACGAGCGGCTCGTAGCTCGTTTCCACGATGCTGCACACTGCATGCTGACTGCGCGAATGCTCGCTTTGTAACATGTTACATTACGCCCCGTAACTCCGGTGCTCGCTTTGTAACATGTTACATTACGCCCCGTAACACCGGTCAGTACCTACCTTAGAAACTTATTGAAAAAGGTAGTAATCTGTAAAAAAAATTACCTCAGCGATCAATATTCAAGTTGACATACCGCAGTTTCCGAACGAAATTTTGTTTTTGGCACTGTCAAATTGACGTCCGCGAAAATCGAAATTGCGTTTCGCGGAATTGTCGGAAATTCGTAGCAGAAATGTAATATTTTTAAAAGTTTAATAATGAATTAAATTAATATAATCTGTTCATCATGACAAGGTTTGTGAAAAGAAATGATGCTTTGTAAAATTATGTTTTTTTTTTGTCGTTTTGTCTATTTACAAGAATAATCAGAGTCCGTCATGATGCAGTTATCATGACGAACTCAACAAAGTTTTTTAATGATTCCAGCTTATATTTCGAAATTAGGGACGAACAGTGGCCTCTGATATATGACGCCAATTACAATGTGTCTTTTTTGGGTTTGGAAAAGTTTCATGCGTTCGACTCTAAGAAATGGGGCAACATTATACAGGTGTGTATTATGTCTTGTAATTATATGTTTTTAATTAGCTCCGATAAGAAATCTATGGATTTCTGGAACTGGTATCTCTCCAACTGTCGAAAGTTATTGTGTACCAATACATGGGTACTATGTGGTAATGTATTAAATGCATGTGCTCAGTTAGTGTTCGAGTAGATAAAACAGTAAACATTACAGAATAACTCTAGAGCCAGTACTGTACGTCCATACAGTTCAGTTATGTTTGTTTCCGCTCTTGGCTCACTGTCGTGGTACTACCATGAAGGTTGATCATATTTAAAAGGGTTCTCTAAAAGAAGGATACAGAATTCACCTGTGACACCTTTGGTATTGGCACTGGCAGCAGTGTCTACTTACTTTGAGGTGGACGAGACCCATTTGCTTCTTTGCCACACATAAATAAAAAGCAGCAGAGACATTATTAGAACCCACCCAATACAGAGATGCTATAAATAAACATGAACTGATACAGACAACTTGCTCTTTGATAGTTTGTTTCATCTTGACTTACTGCTATGATTTCAATAGTTATGATCAGTGGCGTAGCAATACCAAAGGGGCCCTGTATCAAAAAAAAATTTAGGGATATTGTTTTAAAACAAAACAGGCTTTTAACTCGAGAACTGTCTTGGTAAGCCACGAAGGAGATGGCGCAACTAAATGTATAGCTTTGCGTCTACACGTCGGGGCCCTTGTAACCCGGGGCCCCGTCCGGGGACCTTTGATACGGCTGATATGGCGGTAGCTCCGCCCCTGGTTATGATTGATAGTTTTCATACATTTGACAGTACCTGAAAGAAGCCGAATTCATAACAGATGATAAAATAGTCAAACCTTGTGAAGCACAGAAGAGTGATCTACTTGTTGTTCACACCAAGAAATATCTAAAATCTTTAAAGGTGAGTCACTTTTGATACTACATTACAAGTCAATGAAATTAAGTATGTATGTATGTAACTCGGGCTGGTTTCCGCAACTCCACGACTAAGCGCATATTTTGCGTGCAGGTGGGACAAATGTGTCATTCGATCCACCCCAGCTCCCCAAGGAAGGCCAGCAACGCCTTGGTGTTACTAACTATCTCACAAAGGGTACCTGGGTTACCGAAGTACTTAGCCCTGTAATCAGCGACTACCGGGCAGCTTAGTAGCAGGTGTGCTGCTGTCTCGTCCTCCTCCATGCAGGCTCTGCAAAGTGGGCTGTCGGTGACTCCTATGACATAGAGGTGTTTATTAAAAGACCCATGGCCACTTGTGACTGCTGTGAAATTAATAATTAATCTGCCAAGTATATTCCCAACTTTACAGGGGCTAGCTTCCAGGATAACTAGATGTAGCTGTGCGATTTTCAGGAATATTCTTGTGCTAAAAAGCTGTGTTTCATGCATTGTTCCTTTTTAAATCGACGGATATGTCACCAGAAAATTGCAAACTCCGTAAAATTGTAAAATATTGTGTGAAATTGTAAACTATTTTTTCTTAATAAGACATATTGGAAATATATTGGAAACTATTGAATTTGGATGGCATTTATTGTATAAAAACCTATTTTTTCATAATATATCAATAAATTATAATCTAATAAAGATTTATTACAATCTAACGGAGTCTGCAATTTTTCAGTGACGATCAGTGTTTATATACTCAAAATTTTCAATGTGATCTCAATATTATCTCATTCACTTTTCAGTGGAGTGCAAAAGTAGCAGTGATATCGGAGGTCCCAGTTCTTGCCTTAGTGCCAAACTTGCTGGTCCAGTACGCATACTTGAAGCCTATGAGGTACGAAGGGGCATGGTTCATTATTAATTTATCCTTACTATTATTATAAACACGAGTGTTTGTTTTTATTTGTCTGTTACACGGTCACGCCTAAATTGCTGAACCTGTTTTGATGACTTTTGGAACAGAGATAGATGGGACGCTGGAGATGGCCGTAATAGGCAACTTTTTGACGAAAATCTAAATAAACGCGAGCGAAGTCGCGGGAAAAAGTTAGTGAATAAATCTTCTGAATAAGTCAATAAATCTTTTTTTTTTAGCCTTTACTTGTGTCCCATTGCTGGGCAAAGGCCTCCCCTTCCTTCTTTCAAATCTCTCTGTCTCTGGATCTCTGGCCATGTTTGCCCCATAATTACGGTTTTGTAAATAATAATGGTGTAGCATGGCGTTATTAACTCCGTACTCGAACGTGCCCTATGTGTGGCGATTGCAAGAATATATGCCCCGCCAGCGATTCCCGCCAACCTTAGTGGACTCATCACCGCGAAAATCAGACTACCTTCCCCGAGACGTTCAGTTGATTTTCGACTCTGTGTGTGCTTTTTACTGTTTTACCATTTACACCTATTATATATTTTATCACCTGAAAACGTGCCGAACTCATTCAATAAATAGCTCATAAATTCATCCCTGAGAAACTTTCTTACAATAGTCAAAATACTTTCCGAGCCACAGCCGAAACGCCAATGAGCCTATTCTAATAAAAGTGCTTCTAAACTTTTTTTTTTTTCAATTTCAGGCTACAAACCGGTGGCTCAATTCTAGCGGGAAAGCTGGCCCTGGAGCGCGGCTGGGCCATCAACGTGGGGGGTGGCTTCCACCACTGCAGCGCCGAGAAGG
The DNA here is from genome assembly GCA_002192655.3 of Mamestra configurata. Classification (NCBI taxonomy): domain Eukaryota; kingdom Metazoa; phylum Arthropoda; class Insecta; order Lepidoptera; family Noctuidae; genus Mamestra; species Mamestra configurata. Next base: position 402,414 of record NDFZ01005217.1, on the reverse strand, counting down.
GAGGCGGATTCTGTCCCTACGCCGATATCACGCTACTCATACACTTCCTCATCGCACACCATCTTATACAGAACGCTATGATCGTGGATTTGGATGCACATCAAGTAATGTTACAGTTTTTGACTTTTTATTGCTTGATCTTATTTATTAGGGTACCGCACTTGTATATGGAAAAACGGAACCCTTATAGGATCACTCGTGTGTGTCTCTCTGTCCGTCTGTCACGATTTTTCTCCGAATGAACTGGACCATTTGTAATTTGGTACACATAATACAAACTTCCGTGAACCAAACACGGACGTGTAGCGTAAATAATAAAATTTTGAATATAGATAAGGTCACATTTGGGGGACAATTTAGAAAAAAAAAAACATCCAACTCTACCCTGTGACATTATTATATTCTTGGCGGAGCTAGGCTGGCTAACTTAGCCAGGACACCTACGTACAACGGCCCGAATGGGAGTCTAAGTGCGGAAAATGGTGTCCCTACTTTACCCTACTCTACTCTACCCTGTGACACTATCATATTCATCCGATCATCTCCGAAACTGCTGAGCCTAAACTTTGAAAAAATACATCTACCTATAGGTTACAGGAAAACCTAAAAGTAAAGTTTTAAAGCAGCATGTTGAGAAAATATGATATGAACGCTGTGCTCGATTCCGACTTGCACTTAGAACTTCCACATCATCCGCAGAAAGACTCTACTACTAGACACATTATGTCATATTCTGTAAAGCGTTGTCAAATCGATTTTTTTGTATCGCATTCAGCACATTCCGGCTATCTTCGCCAGATTATCGGTCCACCTTTTTTTTTTAAGGATGGGAAATCATCAAAAGACTTCATCCGCTCTGGGTGGTGCGGAAGGGCATGTCAGATTCTTACTGACTAAAACCCATCCGTTTTTCTTCTAAAGCCCTTTGCGTTCCAGGGCCGCAGTGACTCATTCGAACAAATTCTGCAACCCTGGCAGATCAGTCCACCTTGAAGACCTTCTAACGCTGCGCTTGACGCTACCACAAATAACTGAAGTAACACATCATTTTTAAATTCTTTCTTTTTATGTTACAGGGTAACGGCTACGAACGCGACTTCATAGACGTGCCCGAGGTGTACATCATGGACATGTACAACAAGAACATATACCCTAAAGACAGAGAAGCTAAACGCGCCATCCGGAAGAAGGTGGAACTTAACCATAAGGTCGAGGATATGGAGTACATGCTCAAGTTGAGGCAGTGAGTGTTAACAAAGGGGTTAAAGCCTTTGTGGCATGGCCCTCGTCCGCCGCCATTTTTGTTCTTCAAAGCTGCGGACTTGCGTCGCACGATCTAACATGTATAGGTATGGGTAGAGGACACTTCAACACCCAAAAAATCTTTGGAACATGGTGCCCTAAAGTGTCACGTTGCCGAGATAGTTCGAGTCAAAGTCACCGTGTGACTATCATTAACAATTACTTGATTTTGTTCTTATATGCATTAGGCTATGCCAGCTTCCATAGAAAAATGTTTAGCTTTTGCCTGCGGTTTCGCGTTCTAGTCTATAATCGTCCAGGGTCCCTTCTATCTCTGTACCAAAATTCATTAAAATTGGTTTGGCTAACAAACTCACTTTTGCCCGCGACTTCGTACGCGCATGTCACATTTTTCCCGTTCCCGTTGGAATTTCGGGACGATTTATACACCTAAACTTTCCCCATGAATAATCCCATCAATTGGTGAAAACCGCATGAAAGTCGGTGCAGGAGTTTTTGAGTTTATCGCGAATAGACAGACAAACAGACGAGGCGGAGGACTTTGTTATATAATATGTAGTGAAGTTAGCATTCTCGCGTTTAGCCACAATATGGAAAATGATGGAGGACGCTTGCCTAGAAGTAACCTATTCAGTCTTGACTTAAAGACCCCTCGGTATCAAGGAAACACACACTCTGGCAGCGATTTAATGGATATAGTTGTTATTTTCAACTAAATTAAATAAGCAGGGGTTATCAAACAAAGTGGTGCCTGTATCTTGGTGTCGGGGTTGCGTTAACATTAAATTAAAACACCGTTTCACCAATTATATTAAAATATATTATGTGAGTGTGGAGTAAGAAAATAAAATGATGGAAAAAAAAGTTACTTGTTAAAAACCCGTTCGCAAAAAAGGGCTAAAAAGTTCCAAATAGCTCACTTTTCAAATAGTCTGATCCAGTCGATGGCATTACTGGCATTTATTTTAGTTTAATCACAGATTTAATCTTTGATTGTTATAAAAGAAATTGCTCAAAGAGAGTTAGTAGTAGTTCGTCGACTTTCATTTATTTTTCTTTTTCTAAATATGGTGTCTGGTTGCTGCCGAATTTTGATAACTGCCATGTGTTTCAAAGTCAAAGTCATCCATAAATTACGTCACATGTTAAGGGACATTGGAGGGGTCGACGAAGTGTGACATTGTGTGACAAGGGGTGGGAGGGGTCCTAAATTTCGTGACGTCACATTTAAAAATCAAATATATAAATGAGTATTTAAACAGGTTATTTGAACAGTTAACGAAAAACTTAAAAATATTTTCAGCCCTATATGTATGTTCATAATGTTCAAGTTGTTTGCTGTGTTATTTTTTAATGTTAGATTTGAATTAAAAAATAAATTAAATTCTGAACATACATAAAAAAATTATGTCGTAAGTGCCGTTTTATATTTGTGCAAAATATGTGACGTCACACTATGGAGGGGGGAGTCTCATAAATGTGACCAGCTGTGACAAGGATGGGGAGGGGGTCATAAACACATAAAATTCGTGTGTCGTAATTTATGGATGGCCCCTAATAAACGGCACTTTTGCATGTCATAATTTACAGTTCAGTAAAATAATAGTATTCAATTAATAAAGTGACTCTGCTGTCCATTCGGAAAGGTAGATTCTTGTGAAGAAGAACGGACAAGAAACTCCATAGTTACTCTTTTCAAATAATGGTTTTACAATATTTGGTATACAAACATTAATTTAATATTATGTGAGGATGATGCACCCAGAGTATGCTACTTATAGGAACAAAGTATTACCAGCAGAGGTAAACTTATTAATTTTCTAAATAAATTTAAGTACATGGTATTCACATATTTACAAATAATGGAACCATTAATTAAACAGTGTGTGTGTTAAAAGAAAAATTAAAAACACAAAAAAGAAACAGTATATCTATAAAGTTAATACATAAATCGACCAGTTTGATTTTGTCTACACCCTTGATTGTCCTATGGAGCAGGACCAGCACTTTAGTGACACTCGCAAGTTAAAGACAAATCGATTGTCGTAAGAATCATCAAAATTGACCCACGATTTTGTTCTCTAGAACGCGTCACTAAGGAACAAACTTGCATACATAAAACGATAAACATATAACCCTCCTTTGCCTAGCGCAATCAGTTCAAAAATGCTTGGTTTAATTTATTCTTAATTTACAGGAACCTAAGAGCAGCCCTGAGTGAGTTCAAGCCAGACATTTTGGTGTATAACGCTGGGACTGACATACTGGATACAGACCCGCTGGGATACTTGAGGATCAGTGAATATGTAAGTTATTCACCAATACTTACGAATAATACGTAGTCGTACTTAAAAATAAAGCTTATTCGTATTTATATAAAGTTTAATATCAAAGTAACTATTTCATGTTGCTTTGCCTCAATTTGTTTTGGTACCTTAGTACGTTGCATCGTATGTAAAAGTTTACACATGTGCTCGATAGATGGCGTTGTACTTTCAACGCTCATTTCTGAAACGCGGTGTTAAGATTCTCCGCGAGCGAATGACTACCCGGGACTTCCAATATACCGTTATCGCTTCTCGGCCTCTCGGCTAAGATCAAAGTGTAGTATCTGTTCATTTTAGTCCCTAAAATGTTAACTGTAAACTGCTCATCTACACGACGTGCATACGCCCGCCCTATTATGACGTATGCATGCGTGTGCCACCTTCGCGCACGCTAGGTCGCACCATATCCATGGGATGCAAGTACTTCAAAACCCATTGTTCCGAAAGGCCACGGGCGCCCCGTGGTTCATAAGAAACGAGCGACACCATGTCGACCTCAAAATCCCGACAGCGAAGCAGTTCATGAAACGTCTATCCCAACGTTTCATCGAAACTGCATCAAAACATCAAAATCCCCTTATCGCATCGGCTACCCGATACGCTCCCTCACAGATTAGTTGGATTTGCCGTCCGCGGCATACCCTCGTCGAACCTGACGATGCCATCACCCAGATACAAGAAGTAGGGAAACCAGCACTCTTAGAAAAAACATAAACAGACCGCGTTCCGTTTTCCAGCCTCGCCGCCGAGGCCCGTCGCGACGTCCCAGTAAAAACCCTCCCCGACCTTTGATTACAGAGCCAGCCCGCGTCGCTGAGCCAGTAGTTTTAAACCCCCAAAATAATAATGATACGACCCAGCCTGTCCCTTGCTGTCCTTCCGAAATGACACCGCTAAGCCGAGGTCCGTATCCCGTAGGGGATGCCCTAGCGAGCGGTCATTTAGCATAATTTAGCTAGTTTGTAAGCTCTGGCTGGGGGCCTTAAATTCATTTGAGGCCACCACAGGATAGTCCGGTTAAGCAGTAACCAGCCTTAGTGTGCTGAACTGCGAGTGGTCCCCGTCCAAAAAAAAAACTGTTCATTTTAGCTTAATATCTGAAAGTTCCCTCAATGAAGGGACCAGTATATTAAACTGATTTTTGTAAGCTGGTGCGATGTTCGGGGTGTATCGCGCTCGCCCGCCGCGCCGCTGAGCCGTCGACGCGGCCAGCACGATCGTCAAATAAGATGACGGCGACCTGCGCGCCCCCACACGATTTCTTTACGAACTATATTTATATTGTACTAGTAACGAGATTCCTCTAAGTTAAATGAAAAAAAAAGACCACTCCTTGTACTCTGGAGTTTAGTCATAGCGTACGTGTTTTGTGGGAACATTCCATTTTGCTTATTCCTCGTTGACGGTTAAATATACCTTTGTCGTAACATCTGAAGTAGTATTGCTACACACCACCTCAGTGCTACAGTGGTGACCCCGACGTGATACCAAGAAGAGACCATCAGACACACAATTCAAGTTTTCATCATGGCCAACAACGGTGAACAAGAACTCTCTGGTATGTCGACATCGCTACGCATCCCACCCATTTGGCGCGACAGGATTCGTTTTTTGTTCGCGCAATTTGAAGCCATCATATCCGTACAGAGGAAAGGCGATCAAGTTATGTTCGAGCTCGTCATCGGACAACTTGAGCGGCAAGATCTCGACGAAATCTCCGACATTATTCTCCATCCACCTGAATACACCCGTTATGAAGCATTGAAGAGTCAATTGTTTCAAGTCTACGAGGAATCCGAGCAAAGGCAAGCAAAGATTGCTATCTGAAATGGAACTCGGCGACATGAAGCCTTCACAGCTACTACGTCGCATGAAAACCTTGCCGCCGATAATATCTCCGACTCAGCGCTACGGATTATGTGGACAAACCACCTTCCACAATCTGTTCGAGCAGTCCTCGCCGTCAGTGATAACATCGCGAAACACTCCGATGTCCACGAGCTGGCAATGATGGCAGACAATATCCTCGAGCAGACGCAACCATTCGGCGCAGTCGCTGCAGTTGCCTCCGTTCCTGCCACCTCACATGCATCTACGTCAACTGAGGAGAAGATCGACGCGCTCACGAGAGAAATCGCTGAACTCAAGGTACACCATTCACATCATCATCAAGCAGGATCAATCACAGTCGCGCGCGAAACGACCAATCAGCGATCTATTTTTATCATCGCAAGTTCGGCAAAGAGGTGCGAAAATGTACGCGTCCGTGCAGTTTCGATGACAACAGTGCTCTCTCGGGAAACTAACGCCTGCGTTGGCTGAGGTGGGAACCGGCGCAAGCAACACCGCCTATTTATAACAGACAAAAACTCACGTCTGTCATTTTTGATTAATACTGGCGCAAACGTCTCCGTGATACCTAAGAGAAAAGGCGGGAAAATCACACCAACTGATTTTTGCTTGTATGCAGCAAACAACACGGTCATTCCAACGTACGGAGAGAAAACATTGCAACCGGATCGTAGCCCATACACAATTTTTTTTTAAGGATGGGAATTCATCAAATAACTTCTTCCGCTCTGGGTGGAGCGGAAGGGCGTGTCAGACTCTTACTGACTAAAACCCATCCGTGTTCCTTCTAAAGCCCTTTGCGTTCCAGGGCCGCGGTGACTCTTTCGAACAAATTCCGCAACCCTGGCAGGCTCCGGCCCTAGCGGGCCCCGTCTCCTATGCTGACATCTCTTAGAGGCGCGCGTGAAACACAACGTGCCATCGACCCGGGCCTGGTGGTGATCGGACAGCGAGTCACCCAACGCTCGCCGTCCGCAGGCCCGCGCCTACGGTGACCGGGGATCGCCCTGCGACTCCCGACGCCCGGGGTGTCTTCTCCTGTAGCGGCGGTTGGGGCGAAGGCCTTGCCTTTCCCTCGCGCGGCCCGCCTCCTCCTTCGCTAGCATTACTGCTTTACAGAAGGAGGTGGCCGCTCCCCAAGCCTCCTCGTTCCGGATCATGGATTTAACCAGGTAGACCATACACCTGGAAATTCATCATTGCTGCAGTCAGCAAACTCATCATCGGTGCCGACTTCCTGAAACATCATCAACTTCTTGTCGACATAGCCGGACGATGTGTCGTCGACAAAGCTACCAACCAGTCACCTATTCCGCCAAACCTACAGTCAGAAGTATCGACGTTGATCAGCCATATCACCAGCAAATCAGCAAGTTTCCTGACATTCTACGACCGTCATGTATGAAGGATACCGGGAGCCTTAGTGTTCCGAGCGTAGCGGCGAACGGATGTTTTGATGTGTTGCAGCTACAGGGGCACGCTCCACTCCCGTCGCGGGTCGGCTCGGCATTGCAGTGCCGCCGAGATCAGCCCACATAATATTGAATAATCTATGGTACCTGAGGCAAGTCATCTTCTAGGAGTGAATGACTTTAGACTTCTCCAGGATTGCGAGGAAATCCCGGTGGACTAAAGCGCTACATTTCTGTCTCGTGAAATACTAGTCTATGGAGGTCGACTTGCCGTGTCTGTATACTATATGTCACTGGAAAATTGCCAACCCGCCTGCCAAGCGTGGTGATTATGGCAAATCCCCCCCGAGGCCTATGCCCAGCAGTCGACGTCTTTCGGCTGATATGACGATGATGATGAAGTCTCTTTGTTATTATTAAGTCATATTGCGGTTCTGATATCAAGTTATCCTTTTCAGGGCATAGTGAAGAGAGACGAGTTCGTATTCGAAATCTGCAAAGAGGAGAAAATTCCAATAGTAATGCTGACAAGCGGGGGATACTTGACGCAGTCAGCGCGGATCATAGCAGACTCCATCATGAACCTACATCGGAAGGGACTCATCTCTGCCAAGTAGGTGATTGAAGGCCGAGAAATGTAGCTCAAACATAAGAACTGAGACGTGTGTATCTGAGATTTAGTGTCAGTTCATTGTTAACTAAGATGTACAGTACTCTGCACGTCTGTGGTGTTAGCTGGCTGGCCTAGTGTAGTATTGGTTTTTACCCGAATACGCGACGCGAAGGAGAGTAATGTGTTTATCAGTATATGTATGTATCTATGTTTGTGGCACTCTAGAGCAGCGTTTCCCATTTGGTGGGTCGCAACCCGGTACCGGGCCATCAAAATAAAATGCTGGGTCGCAGCATTCCCGCCTTGTTTTAAAAAAGCACTAAATATGCGCTACCGAAATATTAGAGAAACCATTTTTAGTAGTAATATAAACATACTTCTAATAACAATAGATGTGTATTATTTTACTTGATGGAACCAGCGGGGGAGGGGGTGTTTAAAAGTATTGAGTGGGTCACGAAGGGGCTGTGTGTAGATTGCCGGGCCGTGGCAGAACAATGTTTGGGAAACACTGCTCTAGAGATAAACGTATGGGCTGATTCTGATGCGCTTACGTCAATCGATTTGTCTTAATATTGCGCGTGCCATCAAAGAGAATAATAATCAAAATTCTATATGGCAACAATCAGACTCCAAAAAACAAAAATTACTTGTTTTGTAACAACTACATATATTTTCAATTTTTTGACATGTAAACCACGGGAAACTCTTTACAATGTTACCTATCTTATATATGTATGTGCATGCTGTGATATAGGCAAAACATGTGTGCTCTAATAATGTCTGTAAAACAGCTTTGTACACCATGTTTTATGCAAGTAAAATTGATTGAGTGATTAAATAAATAACGTGAAATAATAAATAACGTTTATTTTGTTCAAATAAATTTTGTTAACAAAATGAACACTGTCACTTAAAGGTAGTACTAGGTACCTGTGCTATAAGCAACAGTAACAATTCGTGATTGATTTATTTACTTAAAAAAATTGTTTTGTGCAACAATCCGTTATTATTGCAATTGGGAATATGCATGCAATTTTTTTATTTGCAAAATAAAATACTTATTGGCTCTAATAAACAATTATGATATATTTTTTAAAATACCTTCAACAGCGAGAAAGTTATATAGCTTCAAAGATGCCAATTAGAAAGAGAAGTCCGATACGAACTCTGACGTCAAATAACATGTCGCCTATACCGCTGCCATAGAAAACAGCGTCTTCGCGAGAGGGACAGATATATTTGTTTAAAACAGTTATATCTCGTTTGTTTTTCGATCAATTTTGATTATATTTTCACTGTTAGTAATATATTTTTGTATATTTTTAGATAAACTGTATAGATACTAAATATTTTTTCATGCATATTCCCTATTAAGTTAACTTAGTATGTCTACTTAATTAACTTTACAATTAAATAGTAAAATAAAACAATAAGATAAATTAAAAGTAGAATGTTAGTATGAGACGTGTGTGTGCGTGTGTATCATGGTGTGTGTTTACTTGATTGATTGATTGTCATATATTACGTTAATCACAGATTTGATGCCACTAACTGCATCATACTACTTGAAAAGTGAATTGTTAGGAACCTTTAAGTTGTTTATTGCGGGCCGGGTGTTTACCACTGACGTGCAGCCTACTGTACACAGTCAAAAGTATTTTCAAGATTTTTAAATCATAAAAGTAGATATGGGTGCCGAGTAGCGTGTAGCGCATTTTTTAATAACTTCAAGTCAACGAAAATAGGATTATTTGGTTTGCCTAGTTTTGACTTGAAGTTCCTTATCACACGTTACACTCCAGACACTAAGTAGGTAGTTTTTCAAGCAAAAACCTTTTGAACGCCACAGCATAAACGCATCGGCGTGCCCCCGACGCCAAGCCACAAATTCGCAGTACTTTTTGTCACATATTTGTGACGTTTGGCGTACAGGGCACGCGTTTGCTTGTCATGTATATGTGACAATGGCGTTCAAAAGGTTAAGTAGGTAATATCGAGCCCCGATGGCAAAAAACAGTTGGTCCGTTTTTGCTTGCATAACTCGGCAAAATGTAGGGAAAAAATCCTACCTTTGTATATTGAAAGCCAGGAAAAGTTGCTGTATATAGAAATAATTCAGACCACCAAAATAAGGACAATAGTAAAAAAAAATAATTAAATTCAAAAATTCAAAATTCAAAAGTCATTTATTAAAATTAGGCTGAGTGCCAGCACTTTTTGAACGTCAAAGTTCTACATAAAGACAGTCCCCCAAAACGCATTAGAAAAACGCATTAGATACTTTCAAGAAAAAAAAATATCTAACTTAAATATTCTAACAATGTTGGTTACCCAATGCATAAACACATCCAAGTCATTGTTATCTCATAATTCTTATACAACAAAATGCGCAGGCGCACGTGACCACGTCAAGTACCCTAATGGATGTGTTTATTCTAGTGTGCCGAAAAAAATATTATTTTAGGTCAAAATAAATCACTTCAATCAGTGTTTTGTTTTTGCTTGGATATCTTCGGTTAGACGTACTGAACGCTGTGTTAAAATTTGTCCATTTATTTTAATGGGCCCTTATATAAGCTATAGGAAATTCGTTAAAACCGGCTGTCCCACGACACCATTAGTTTTTGTTTTACTTACGATTCTGTTCCTTAGTGTGAGTTTTAAACGTACTCGATCGCGTTAACGTTAATTAGTATTTAAACTGTACAAACGCTGTCTGGTGACAATAGCGGAAAACCAGTTTTTTCATTAGGTATATTTGACATAAGCGAACGTTAACGTGTCTTGTCGTTTCGTGTCGGACGTAAAAAATTGCACCATCCCATCACTTCCCGTGGGTGTCGTAAGAGGCGACTAAGGGACTCACCAGAGAATGGGCAGCAGCATTCTCTGTGCATTGCAGCAGCTACACTGCGATCGCCAACCCGCCTGCCAAGCGTGGTGATTATGATGTTGATGATGAACGTTTACGTTAACGCGATCGATCAAGTATACAAACTCGCACTAGGTCCTCTTATTTCTTTTTAAGTTCACGCCGCCAACGCCGTCGTCGCAGTGCGAAATTTTAGACGACGCCGCCGCTGTCGAGTTGTGCTCGGCGCTCATATCTACACACAAGTCCGAAACTGTATAATTTGTTTATTAAAATATCTTTGAATTTGAATTCAAACTTACTAAATGCGAAAGTAACACGGGTATGTGTTTCTTGCCTTTCCATGCCGGGCTGAACGGATCAGATGAAATTTTCGTTGGCGGATAGACTGTGACAAGTTACCCTGGTAGGTATTACGCTCCTGTGGAACAATGTCCGACCTGGACAAGATGCGGGTTTTGCTAGCATCCCATGAATCAAATTTCCTTAATTTGACTGTTATTTAAATTAGTTTAACTAAAATATTAAAATTAAATGTCAAAAACATAATATATATCGCACCTTTAAAATAAAACCGTTACTACACGAAATTATGAAATTTTATAGGGGAGCCAATTTTAGAAAATAGTCACTGTTTTAGATGGATGGCATTGATACCTCAATTCATGAAAATTTTCGTTTAGTAACGGTTTTAATTTAAAGGTGCGATATTAAAATTTTGAAGTAAACTCTTCATACCATATTAGCAAATCTAGGTAAGTACTCAAATTGTCATATTTATTGTAAAAAAGAGCCTAATGATATTTGTCTGTAAAATATGTAGACTGTAACACTATTTATTAGCCATGGAATATTTAGAATTAAATTCTATAAGGTGGAAAATCTCTTATAAATCCCACCTGAACTTCGATCTCACAATAATGTGCCAATTATAATTTAAGCAAATTAAATTTGCGATTACTAGAGATATTATTTATATTTAATTCTTGTTGTAAATTGGAAGTAAATTGTTTAATTGACAGCAACAATTTCCTTCGTAAGTTGTACTGTTGTGAGGAGAAAGAAAGAATACAAAATTGGTTTATTTTATCCTGGTATGACGCAGAGGTACCATGAAAAATTGTAAAGTTATCAGAACCTCGAAGTCCTAAGGTAAAATACCATGTCATTTTATGACGTGCGCGTAAGTGTTTACTGAGAATTAATTGTTTATAATCTTAGGGTTGACCTTAAGTTTATAAACAATTAATTCTCAGTGATGAAGGAAAATTTTACAATAGTCAGATACCTAAGCGCTATGTAGCCATTTCTATAAGTACAAGTTATTTGACCATTGAAATCGTCTCTAAGGTCGGCCGCATACGTATGGTTTCCTGATACGTAAGAACTGAAAATCGAATGTCTCACGGAATTCCGAATCGGAATACCTAATCAGGAAACTGTACGTATGCGGCAAGCCTAAACGTACCTACTATTAAAAGATTTTATATTCAAAGTTGTAGCTGAAATAAAAATATTTTTCTTTCAACCGCTTATTTTTATTCCCAAGTGTACAAAAAGTCCATAGTATGTATAAAAAGGTCACTAGTTTTCTTATTTTAATTGGGGCTGTGCGGAAATCAAACTAAAAATTAAAAGTAAAAAATATTTTAATGAATAACATTATTAATCAATAAATAAACATTTACACACGTATTTCGCAAAACAATTTGAGAAAGACTCTTTTAATCATTGCGCACGTATTTTTTTAAGCAGTGCAAATAAAACTATTTTGAAAGTGTCCTTTTATGAATTTCTAGCAAAAACGTGCTTTATACATACGTCTACGTACCTATATTAAAAAAGTACTTGACTGACAAATATTTCAATGATTATCTGTATGGCCACTGACAAGTATACATGTAATATTTTGGACTTCTTCGGAAAGTTCGCGCCCAGCCAAGTTGCAGCAGGTTCGGGCGTTCGACCATTTATTTTGTTGGCATTTAGCACTTCCATATTTTTAATTATTCAGGAATATTCTTTGACAATTGGAGAAGCACGTTTATTTTTTCCAGCTGTCTACAGACTTTGTCCTATTCAAATAGTTCTAAAAAGAAATACACCTACAGTTTTCCCTTCATCTATTTCCTTAAGGACCTTACTCTAACATAAAACAAAATACCGAATCGATCTAGCCGACCTGAAGTGATGCTCTTGCCAACGAACATCCCTCTATTTGATGGCAAGTCCACAAGATACTTGTCAGCGACACAAACCTGTACTGAGGTAGATTTTCAAGTCTACTCAGGAACGATAAAATATTAAAATAAAGAAATGCAGCAGATCCCACATAACCTACATTTAGGACCAGACTTAACCAACGTATAGTACGCGTCAAGCAACTTTGCCGCTCTGAAGTTAGGTTTTGGTGACGACCGCGCAGGTGCAATCGCGTAAAAAAGTGGTGTCATGATTGGTTGTAAAATCGACTACTGCGCTGTCAATTGTGACGAACTTCAGAGGGGCAAAGTTTTTTTACGCGTACTGTATGAGTGAGTTCGTGCATCTCCACTACAGCCTGTTCGCAGTTATTTTACCTCTGACACCACCCAAGCATCAACCCACAAGCACCCTTATTGCAACCAAAATAAAGATCACTGTGATTTTGACATGAAATCAAGTAAAAATAACTATGAACACACTACAAGGCTTGCTGTATTCTTCTCTGCGCAACTTCAGTGGATTGACCCTAGCTGAAAATTATCTCTGGTCTCCACTTTGCTGCAGCCTGAACTTTACGTTCATATTTGCCACAATAGGGTCTAATGCGCATGGAGGTTTACCATGATGACCCTACACATCAATTAAACCTGAATACCAAGATTTATCCAAACTAATCTAAAGACTAAAATCCTGAACACAATCTGGTTGGGTGGATCTGTACCCCGGTTTATCTGGTGGGGTACACCCGTGCCCCAGTTTATCTGGTGGTAGTATTGAACTGCGAGTAGTAGTCGTCGGTTGGTGTATTGTTGTACACCACCTCTCTGAAGTATTTCTCTTTCTCCTTCTGCTGTAAGGCCATGAGCTGGTTTTCTTCCATCAGTTGGCGGGCGATTTCTCTGTACAAAGTAAAAAGATTTTGGTTAAATTGGTGTGGTGTGGAATACCCAAGTAAGCACGGTGATCAAGGATCGTACATTCTCGAAATAATGTCTTAGAACTTATCTAGTTCATAGTGTATTTCATGTCTAGTGACATTACAGTGGGATTGTTTGAGGCAGACTTACACATCGCCTTAGTATAGACTTAAAATGTTGCCACCTTTAAGAGCCTTTGCCCTCAATTAATAGGGCACCTACCTATTTAACTAGACAGAAAAATAATCATTCCATTTAGTCCGTTCGTTAGATTTTCAAAAATATTAGACACGTATTTTTTTCCAAATTAAATCGGTAAAAATTGATAAAGATATTTTTTGGAAATCTATCTGATGGACTAATTAGATTTTTTCAGTAAAATATCCAACAATTTGTTTGAAATTGCACAAGAAACTAATTTCTGAGCCAATCAATGCTCGATCATGTACAACTTATAAATCGGAGTAATAAAAGTACATTCACACACAATCATGTACATTCGTTAAGATAATCTAGTCAGCCTTAAAGTTAAGTTTTCTATGAACCTTCTCTTTCTGTTGTCGGCGATGTCCTGTCGCGCTACTTCACGTTGAATGGACTTCGCCAAGGCTTGCCATTCAGCTTCCATCTTGTCCAAAGCATCGCGTTTCGCCTGCAAAAATATACCAAAATTAATTTCGTCACTAGACAGACGTAGGCGCCTTATATAAATAGGTGCAGTTATTGCACTCAGGTCGAAATTAATTCTCTATAAAACCAATCTTGCTTGATAGTGGAAATTTCTTAAAACGTGGCTGTAGAGGTCATCCTACTTAAAAACCACAGACCCCAGCAAAATTGTTACCGCCACAAGTAGGTTTGCCATCTATAAGGTCCACTTAATAGGACAACAAGCCTGAGAACCTCTGATTAAAGAGCTTACATTAACTCTGCACGGACCCTCCCCAGACACCCTCTAATGAATGGGAACTTTAGCAACAAGCATAGCTTAAACTTAAGCGACCCGTCGCGCGTCGTGCAGCTCGTGTGACTTAGCCAGGAGCATATAGCAGAAAGGTTCTACCAATATTAATTTAAATTCATATTTAATATTAACTTAAACCAAGCTATAACCCTACTTCTCTTTATTACACACACGTAAACTTTGGGTTTCATAAAACGTCAGAAGCTAAGGTGCACAGTTCCAATTTGTCGTGACCATAGATATATTATATTGCAATGGTGACCTATGGAGAAGAACCGGCAAGTAATTCCACGGTTACTCCTTTTACAATGTGATTCATATACATATACCTTAGCAGCAGCCATTTGTTCCTTCTGTGCGGCGTAGAACTTCTTCAGCTCTTCATTGTTCATACCCTTGTACATGAAGCCGATCGCTCTGAAATTGTATCAGACGAAGATATTTAAATAAATATACAGTGGGTACTCTCTCGCTAAGTGGCCACTACGAAATTCCATCTAATGCCGGATTATTGAAATCGGCCGAATGTACGACACGGAGCTCTTAGCGACGTCAAGGTTTTCAGAGAGCATATCTGACGCTTTTTAGTTACTATACTCTATGATCTGACGTCAGGGTGTCATACATCTCAGCTGTACCCGGTTCTGTTCGGAAAATAGACCCCAAACACCCAAACCCTAAAAGGCCGATAGGCCTGATTCGTGCTGACGAGAAGACGCAGGTTTTACGGGAAAATAAATCGACTGTCGATTGCCATACCGAGTTTTTGCTGTAAAACCGTTGACTTATATCGTAATGTAAGGACAAGGCGGACCGCAAGTTTTCTGAAGCCGCAAATAGGCCCGTAATTGGCCCGTTTATCGTCTACCGTCGGCAATATTCGGGAACGGTCGAGCGCGCGTCGATACATCCATCGTGTTTCTTGTATGGTGAACGTGTATAGGCAAACGTTCGGACGACAGAAGTACAGACCTGTTCTTCCCGAGCGAGCTCTTGGCGACGTCAGGGTTCTCCGTGAGCATGTCTGACGTCAGATTGTTGTACATCTCCGCCGTGTTGTCGGCTTCCTCCTGTTCTTTGAGGATTTGTTCTAGCTGCTTCTTTTCTGCGGCCTGGTTACGGATAAATGGTTTATGAGATATGTAGTTGTTAGGCAATAACAGTGATTTGGAAGAGAGTGTTCTTAATAAAATCGCGTGTGAGTATGAACCTACATAATATCGGTGCCTTCTTTGTAAGAGGACACCTCCCTCTTCGGTTAGGGCAAACAACAAGGGAGAGAGGGAGGATCTTCAATGTAGGCATTGGGAAAGTATCAGGTTGATAGTATGGCTGTCGTCATAGTTTCTCTATCATGAAATAAGGTATGCCATAACCCGAATTGCTTCCCACTTATTTTGACTGTTGATCACTAGAGCAAAATCTGAAATATTATAAAAATAGCTAGGTAAACTGTTCGTGGCAATGTCGAAAAGCATTCCGGTAGTAATAATGCGAGGTAGTAGTATAACCTGTATTGTAGAGACAACTGATCATACTTGTATTGATGGATGAACTAAGGAGTCTCTTGGAAACGTGCTGAAGTTTATTGTACCTACAGTATCCTGTAAAGATTTACCTACCATCATCATCATCATCAACATTTCAGTTGAAAGACGTCCACTGCTGGGCATAGGACTCCCTCAACTTTCGCCACATCGACTAGTCCTGCGTCTGGCATCCAATGGATTCCCGCGGCCTTCACCAGGTCATCGGTCCACCTTGTGGAAGGCCCTTCAACTCTACGTGTTCCGGTACGCGGCGGGCAGTCCAGAACCTTTCGAGCTCATCGACTAAATGTCAAGATAAAGACTTACCAGAGCTTCGTTATACTTGAGGTTGGCTTGCCCCAGTCGGTAGCGACACTCCCGCTCCAACTTGTCGAGCTCACCAGCGCGCTCGTCGCGAGCTTTGATCGCCATCTTTGAATAAAAAAACGTCCGTTAAAAGGTAAGCTCATCGGAAAACTATCTATGAATTCCAGGAGATGAGTAAAGACTATGTATTACTTATGTGTGATTCTGGACTCAACTCGGGGAGCGAACGAAGCTGAAACGATTTGTCAAAGATTCGATTTTGTAGACAATGCCTTGGCTACATAGATCGGCAGTCGGCACTATAGTATAGCATAATCAGCCTATAATATTGTTCCTACTATTGGGCAGGCCAGACAGGCTTCCTCTCTGGGAGTCTTGTCTACTCAGAGAGACAGTGGCTTGAGGTGGGACTATTCTATACCCACCCCTACCCCCAAGTGGAGCAATACGCTGATGATGATAAAGCTTATCGTTGGAGTACAATGAGTGTGTCTCTCGAGATGAGGGCTATATGATACCTAGTAGCTAGTAGCTGAGCTAGATGAGAGCCCCTGACCGCAACTCGATAATCGACGATAATTTGTATTGCCACATTAGGTAATTGCATCCTATCATCGGTGAACACTTGACTATTTTGCTGGTGACAAAGTATTTTATTTCATGTAAGTAGTTCTTCGTTCCGAAGAACTAAAAAAATCTATATGTTAAGTTCGAAAACTTAACAGATAGATTTTGATTAAAGGTTACTTGCGCCACTTCCTTTTCCCAAAGTCCTAGCTAAAAAACTGGGATTATAATATTAAAAAGAGTTGATCTCCCCTCACGCTCTGGGCGGAATAGGAGGGAGTTTCAGACTATTATTAAAACCTACCCGGGTTCCTTCAAATGCCCTTCGCGTTCCAGGGCCGCGGTAACTCATTCGAATAACCCCAAACTGATCCTCAGCCTTATCACCCTTCAATAATGAATCTTGAAGAACGTACCATGTAAGCAGCTTCTGCTTTCTTCCTCTCTTCTTGGGCCGCCTGTCTCTCCTGCACCTGCTGTTCAAGCCAAGAGTTCTTTTGCGCAGCCATCATCTTCTTGCGTACTTCAAACTCCATGTCTTCGCCTTCGAACCTGTTAATATCATAAAATTGCGTATCTAGTTAGCTAAAAAGTTACCTTCTTCAACGGGATGCCCCTACTTCTTAATAGCTATTCAGTTGTTTGATTAATGACTGAGTCAAAGTTAACTCACGAGTCATGATGTAGAACCACGATAAAACGGTCGAGTTAAAAATCAGTGAATAACCACACGACTGGATTTCGGTTACGGTGAACAAGTGTGTGCAAATGCAATCCGACGGGACCGGGGAGAGATCCGGTACAGTATCTACGTTACGTTCTAACTCAGAACGTTTCTGAGTTATAGAAGCCTGGACTTAGAAAGTTGGTGGTGTGACACCCCCTTGCTTCGGAAAGCTCGGTAATAAACCGTTAGTTTGGGGTGTCATTAATTGTAGATCTTTGACGGTCGTTACGGATCGGGCGGACTGATTTGACAGTCGCTCCCTTTAAAATACTGGTTTTCAGCTGCATCCGATTAGATTGGTAGTGGACCTCAAAATGACTGTGAAAAAGCTGGGCAGATTGAATGAGTAAAATATCTTACTTTTGCGCGCTGGACATGCCGACCGGGTTGTCATCGCCGGCTCTGGGAGGCAGCTGCTTCTTCAGCACCTCGGGATCGTTGAGGTCGTACTCGCGCCGGTCTTCATACCGCTGGTACTTATGGCGGAACGAGTCGATTTCCACGCCGATGCGGCGACGCTCCTGTTGGATGGATGTGCAGAAAACGACATAGCTAGGATAGTAAACTCCTTCCCTGACCATTCTTTTTACAAAGTTTCTCAGAATAGTGACTCCACCAATGTTTTCAGGATGCTATTGTTGTTGTTGCGACGCAACTTTTTTTGCCAAAGACTGCATAGGAACCTTCAGCACACGCACACGCGCAGCAGCGTCACTTGTTACACAAATTTTTATTAAAAAAATATTACAGAAAAGTTCAGAGATTTTATGATTAAGAGTGATTTATTTTCAGATTAGTGGAGTTATATTTATGAAATAGCTCACCCGGGGAGGCAGATCCTACCACCGTGCTTAAATATTTCTTTATGTGCTCAGAAGGTGTCTCTAGGTAGGCAGCATACCTTAAGGGTTATGTTGGCTAGCATGGTCTACAATACCACATACGAATGTACGAAGAGCCTTAACAAAATTTTGATAAATGCTTGCTTACCTCTTTCTCCCTCGCTTCGAGCACGACAGCCAGGTTGCTGTCTTTGATCATCTGCGCAGCGAACGCGAGGTCCTTTCGCTCCTGCTCGGATCGCTCCGCTTGCTTCTCAGCTACCTGACGCTCCAGGAATGGTAGGTCCACCTGAAAACAGTCTGAACTTAGTAATACTAATAAAGAACTATTGTTAAAATTCAAGTTCTTAAACTTAACAGGCAGATGTATTTCTGGGGAGTTTGTTGCGCAACTTCTTCCTAGCTGAAACACCAGGAAGTGGTGACGGGCAGGCGTTTTGGAGGACTGTCTTCTGTCATCATGTAAATTTTTGACGTTAAAAACTTCTGATTGTCAGCTTTATTCATACTTTGAATAAAGGACTTTTGATTTTGATAATTAGGTTCATCATCATCTGCAGTCCGACTTCGCTCACTGCCAGGTAGATACAAGATTAGATAAGAAGTATTTACCAGTGCAGCATTTTATGGTGTATGTAAAGAAAAAAAAAAATTACGTACTTTGTTTTTTTTTTCTAATAATTAACTCACACACTGTTAAATCAATGCATGTTTGCAATATTTAGAAATCAATGTGAGTACCATGTCCCTATTTAGAAAATGAATTAGTCTACCTCTGCTGATATTACTTTATCCCAACTAGTACATATAGTGTATACTGTAGGTGCATCGACATCACATTTAATAAATTAATTAATGTATTCTACCAAATATTGTAAAACTTTTATTTGAAAAGATTCTATTTTTGCGAATGGACACTTTTTTTTTTTTTAATGATGGGAAATCATCAAATGACTTCTTACGCTCTGGGTGGAGCGGAAGGGCGTGTCAGACTCTTACTGACTAAAACCCATCCGTGTTCCTTCTAAAGCCCTTTGCGTTCCAGGGCCGCGGTGACTCTTTCGAACAAATTCCGCAACCCTGGCAGGCTCTGGCCCTAGCGGGCCCCTTCTTTTATGCTGACATCTCTTTGAGGCGCACGTGAAACACAACGCACCATGGACCCGGGCCTGGTGGTGATCGGACAGCGAGCCACCCCACGCTCGCCGTCCGCAGGCCCGCGCCTACGGTGGCCGGGGATCGCCCTGCGACTCCCGACGCCCGGGGCGTCTTCTCCTGTTGCGGCGGTTGGGGCGAAGGCCTTGCCTTTCCCTCGCGCGGCCCGCCTCCTCCTTCGCTAGCATTACTGCTTCGCAGAAGGAGGTGACCGCTTCCCAAGCCTCCTCGCTCCGGACCATGGATTCAACCAGGGCCGGACGCGAGAGGTTGCCGCCGCCGATCGCCTCGACGAGGACACGGCGGTGCTCAGCCCAAGCAGGGCAGACCTCCACCGTATGCTCCACCGTGTCCTCCGGGCGATCCTCACAGTGCTGACACCCGGGCGTGTCCTCCCGCTTAATCCGAAACAGGTACCTCTCGAAACAGCCGTGTCCGGTAAGTACCTGCGTCAGGCGGAAGGTGAGGACGCCGTGGCGTCTCTCCAGCCACTCCTCAAAGAGGGGCCTTACCGCCGCAATAGTGGCGTGCCCAGCGCTGGGTCGCGATAGTCGCTGTTGCGAATGGACACTACTGTCACTTTATTTACATATTTACCTATTCTTTTAACTTTATTTTTCACGTTCACAAGTGCCTTCTAGTGGTCTATTTGAATTAAACTTTTTGAATTTGACTTTGCCCGCGACTTCACTCGCGTTAAAGTGTCGGAGGAGTCTTGGTCACCCATCCATGACATTAGTCTATTCGTATTCCAAGATTAATCCAAATTTGTTCAGCCGTTAAAATGTGAAAAGGTTACAGACAGACGGACACAGTTACTTTAGCATTTATGATATTAGTGTGGATCCAAAAAAAAACGTGTTTCTTAAGGTTTATTGCTGGTTTCTTACCCCAATTTTCCTGTTCCTCGCATTGAAGATTCTGGACCTTCTCTCAAGCTCACACTGTCTCCTTCTCTCTCTGTTCTGAGCCTCCTTTCGGTCTTGTTCGTTGGCTATCTGTAATTTCATCATTTTTATAACTATTTAACGTCAAAATACTCTAAAAACTTGAACACAAAAAGTGAAATGTAAAATTCCGCGATGGCGAAATAACAAAGTGCGTCGCTATGGTAACAGATTGTTACTTTTTTGCGCCTAATAGCAGGCATGTAATAAAGTTGAAGTCAGCCATGACCTACCTATTTTCAGAAGGTTTAAAGGGAGTCCCATACATGAAAAGTTACGTAGATATTATAAGCTTTGATGACTAATTAGGGAGGTACCTAAGTATAGTGATCGGATAAAAGAAAACCCGACATGCATGAGCATAGAGGCAATCCTTACTTGAGGCATTGCCTATTTTGTGGCTGAGTTGATATTGATGATCTGTTCTCGTGAAGAGTTTGAAGAATAGCAGGCGCTGGTTGAAGTCGGGGAATTTCTTCTCGTTACCTAAAAGTCCTTTTATGTAAGGAATATACTCACCTTCGTTGTGTGGTAGGTACCTAGGTAGTGTACCTACACTACTGGTCGTGATAGCTAGCAAAACATTTAACGGTAACTGCACTTCAATTATAAGATAGCTATCTCGGAAACTGCATTGAATATTTCTGTTCCCTTATCTTGTAAAGGATATCCGACAGTCATTAATGTTCTTAATAAATAAACTAACGTTTGAAAGGAGAGATTTATCTTTCCTCTCCATTCATTTAGATTTGTTCTAATAGTCCGTGATTCAGAAAGGAAATTAAATATAATTTCAAGTTGTATATCAACATTTGTTTATACACGTACTCGTTGTTCTACATAGATACTTATAGGAAATACGGTATTTCAGTTTTGTTACGAATATTAAATCGCGGAAAAATAACAATCTACCATTTCAAGTATGGTAGAAAATTTAATTTTTCAGCTAGCAACACGGACTGCGGACAACGTGAGGTGTACGTCGCAATTGTCGGCCGACCCATTCGCCGAGTAGCTTAGATTAAAATTCTCCCTCAGTGCACGCCACACCGTCATCGGACGAGGTTGTAACGTGCTCACGGACAGAACGCCGTATTACATGTGCGTGAAATAGACGTATTTACTCACGTATTTTTTCAGTGTAAAGAAATAAAAATAAATTAAAGTGCTGTGCTTTTGAATCAAAATTTTTACTGTGTTATGTGACGGAAATTATGACAAGTGTTTTGAAGAAATCTAGAGGCACTAAAGGTAAATCTGAATCCATGCAAGAGGATCTGCCTTCAAGATGGGGGGAAGTCTCCCGCGAAAATAAGTCGGAGGACGTCGCTAAATTAATCAAATGTATCGATGACAACATTATTGGAAAAGGAAATTCGTTCTGTGGACCTTTCGGCAGGAGAAAAGGTGAGATTTTTCATAATTATTTTGATGACATTTTCATGGTGTATCGTTATGTTTAAACTGCAGATGATTTTTTTTTGCGGCTTTTGTTCTTAAAATCTAGTATTTTGAAAAGCACGGCATAAGCATGGTTACGTCATTTGATTATTCTGACATGTCAATAGGAATTTTAAATTAAATTGTGCGCAAATATTTTGGAGAACGTTTTTCTGAATGTCGCTAGATCTTTAATGTATTGTAAACAATTCGCATTGAATATTCAAAGGCATTAGCATTCGTTATTTCAAGCTGTTAAAACGATGCCAATGTGCCATGTTCGTTGTTATACAAGGCCTATAAATAGAAAAACATATGGTGTGTTGGTAATGGCCGGCAGGTCGTAAAACTGTTGTTTCAGTGATCAAGGTTGAAATCATTATAACATCGTAATTAGGCATTACGGAGATTTAGAGAGAAATGTACATCAACTAATTCTGTAGATTAGGACATGGGTACCTCATCAATCTTTTATTATCTCTCTCTATCGCTTAATTCTAAAAAAATTAATTATCTGTTGAAAAGAAGGTAGTCAAACACTTCTGATCAGGGTTTCATACAAGCTTTTCAAGTTTAACACTTCCTGTTTTCGCAGTTTTATGGCAGGATACGTTTTTGAGTTCCATATAATCTGGACGTAATAATTTCAAAGCTATTTTCACATTTCAGTGGTTTATGTGCATCTTAAAACCTTGTGAATCGCTTTCACAATAACTGTAACGAATCAATTTTACGCTTTGAAATTGTACCGCGATATAACCAAATTAAAATTCCTGGTGTTTTGTATGGAGTGAAATTTCTTAACTTCCATTACATAATGTCGGTTTATAAACTAGCTGGTTGACTACGCAGCTGTGCCATTTTGATTAATCACTGAAGATTTTTTGGGACCATTTGGAGATGTACGAGATGTAGATTAGAGCCAAAATGGAATTTTGAAATATTTATTGAAAGGCTTTTCCTTAAAAAATAACTACTTTCCCAGGAGCTACACTATCGTCGAAACCTTGTGGTGGAAAACTAGTCGGTAGCTGTCTAGAAGTAGGTACTTTTAATTTAACCTTTTAACACAATCCAGCTACTGAACTAAGTGGACGATTCGTATGCCAATGATAACGCTGTTTCCACTATCAGGTTAAGGTCGCATAATGTTTTGGCTCACCTGCTTTCAGACAATTCTACTATTTTTTAAACCACTTTCGCATTCTCGTCGTAGTCGCAATCTGTCAAAATGGAGGAAAATTAGATTAGAGATGTTTTTGACATATTGCGACTGAGATGCGAATGCGAACATTGCTTGAAATTAGTAGAAATGGCTTTCAGTATTTTATCACTGTGTTTTCATGCAAATCTGCCAAACTAGTGAATGTTGAACAGCTTCAATAATTTATCAATTAAACACTTAATGAAGGATCAAATTATTCTTTAAGTTTACACGTGCCCTTGTATGTTTATAGAGTGTAATTATTTATGGCATGTCGGATGTGGGCGCCAAAATTTTGCTGCTGTCTTCCGCGCAGACGTGCCTCATCCAGTTGGCAGTTTGGCACCATCAATTACAGGCTATCAATACTTGTCATGTGATAATTCGGAAATATAGTATAGAAAACATCGTTAACAGATTTTTTGAGATAGTTTGTCAGGACTTAGGATCGACAAACGAGGAGGGAGATGAAATTCTGGATATTGAAAAGAAGATAAAGAACTAAATAAAATGTATCACTATTGCTTTTTCATCACATCATTAGTTTTGTGTGTTAATATTGAAAATTGAGGCAACGATTTAACGAATTACTTTTTTTTGCAAAGTTGGAGACATAATTACCTTAATTTATCCATCAATCTTATTTGTTTCAAAACTTTCTCGACAGTTTTTATATTTCAAGACCGTTATTATAACTTTTTTCCTCGTATCATGTGGAGGAAAACACCCCAGAGAAAGGAGTTCACCCAAAACAGGTTTTGGAGGTCATCTTTGAGATGGGAGCAAAAACCTGGACCCTTTTATGGGCTACCGGAGTCCGACAATTTTTACGACGCTGTTACTTTTGATGTAGCTTTTACTGCCATATTAAATTCTCATGTTATCAGTTAGCGTTCTAAGAGATTATTGATATCTTAAGGTCACTATAATAACGAGCATGCTGTCTGAAAACAGGCCAGATGAAATACGTGCAAGTCTCATGTTTTAGTGTTTCAAATTCATTAGTGCATGAGTAAATATTATGTGGACGTTTATTGGCTACTTCACCTTACTAAAAAAACAGCCTTACAGTTAATTAACAGATGTACGTAATTTTATTTCTGAACTTCTATACATCTAAAACAACATTTAGGGCCACTACTAATATGTTAGAAAAGGAAGTGAAATTGAATTAAAGTATCTGTCGGTTATGATGTGTGCTAAATCGTAGGTCGTGAAACAGGCCCTTACTCGAGCCAATTAATTAAAAAATCATGATGAATTGCAGCACGGATCTATTCACGTTATCTATTGTAACAAATGAATGTGCTTTGAAATTAAAATTGAACAGCGTACAAAGTCTACAAATAGGAATAATTTAGTTTTTATTGTTGACTAAGTGCATGGGATGTCAGTGTCATGTTACTGACAAATACAGAAGTGCATAAACACTAATTGAATGCTTTGTGAGTGCGGAAGTAGGTGCAATGATATGCGGCGCAAGCGCAGTACTGTCCACGTTTCTAGTCACGTGTTTGTCTACGTTAGTCATTTGTTACTACACTGAGTAGGTATTGACTATTGTGTGCTACTCACTTACGTACTCATTATTATTTTTGCATCCATCAATAGGAAATATTGGTTATAATATTACGTTTAATTATTTTATCGCTTTGCTTCTTTGTTGTTCTACTACAGGAACCGTGTTTTTAAAAAAAAATAGTCGTGCGCAGGAGTAAAATTTGATGTAAAGATATTGCAGCTTTCTGTCATTGATAGTGTTTTCATATTCGGATCGGAACAAGAGATTACTTTTTACAAACAAAAACTAACATAAAAAACGTTTTTTTTTTTCACAAGGTCAATAAAACTTTTTTGTTTATAAGGTGTGTTTAACACTGAATTTGTTGACTTTAAATTAATTTTAATGGCGTGACGCACACATCCGTTTGGTTCGTAAACAAATAACAACACTTTTATTAAAATTTTGGCCTTTTAAACGTACAAGCACGTGGCTACTCATTCATCCAAAAAAACGTTGATTTATTAATATGTTTACCCAAGCTTGTAACCTAAACCCAACATCATATTTACGCATGTGAAATAAAAACAATAACATTCCTAACAAATATTATAAATTCGAAACTGAGTATGTTTGTTTGTTAAGATCACATGTCTAAATCGCTGAACCGATTTTGATGTATTTTGGTACAGAGATAGACGGGACCCTGGAGACGGTTACAGGCTTCTTTTCAAAATAAATAAAAATCCTTTGATTCAAATAGACCATTTACAGGCACTTTTGAATCGTCAAGGTCAGTCAGTCAAAGTCAGTGCTAGATCTGCCGCGCTAGCGATAGGAACAGCAAGTTGTTCTGCAGCAAAACTCACTCACCGACCCTATCTCCAGCGCTGCAGTTGCACAGATACTTGTATAGCCTGTAACAAATAAACCACAGCTTCAATGACAATGCCTAAGTCATCTCGGACCATAAATCAAAGCCCTTGTCTTTTGTAATAAGGACAAAACGCACGCTGAATGCGATGAGCTGACACTGACATTTGCGACACGCATCATTTGAAGACAGGATTAGCATTAAAATTAAGGACGATGGTACATGTACACGCGTGCCAAATATCGCTGTCAGCGGTTAGTTAATAAAGGCATAGAGTACAGTAAGATGTGTCTGTGATTAATTGAAACTAATAATTCGGTGTATGCTTGGGCAGGTACCGTGAAGTAATTTAAACCCTGGGTTTTGATTTATATTTACCATCCACAAAAATGGGTATTGATTTTATAAAGACGAAAACTAATTCTAAGGAAGAAAATAATTTCTTTAAAAATAAATATAGAACGTAGTAATCTATAAGTTTGATAGGTTGATAAACATGATCACAGTAGATAACTGGTGGCTTCACCCCACACATTTTTTTTTGTCACACCCAGATGTGGCATCTATTAAAGTTGTATTGTACGATTCCAGTAGCAGATTAATATTTATTAATTTATTCTCATAAGTAATTTAATTCAGTAGGTTCCTTATCTAATCGGATTGAAGAAATAATGACCCAAAACAATACAACACATTGCAAGTGCGTTGTAATTTTTTTCGATGATAAGGTTTCGAGTCATAGGTACCTACATAAATTTTCTTATCGTTCATTTTGTATGACATAACTTTGTTCGGGTATTATGCGTTCAAGTACAGGTTTATTAATTAGTGTTGATAAATCTATCAGTGAGGCTTACCTATTTTATCGATGCAGATCATAATGCTTGCAAATTAATTGGTATGGCAGCGCTGCACCAAAAATAGTAAACCACGCGCATTTAATTAATTTCACGATAACCATCGAGGAACACAAAAAAAAAAAACTTCAACAAAACTTAGTGTATGGGCATTGATAAGGCGCATTAGGGTTTCCGTATCAAACGTAGAAACATGTTTGGATTCCTACAAAAATAACAAATTATAATCTGTATCTCTCTATGTCCTGGCCTGGCACCGAATAATAATGGTATCCAATGGAAAACGGCAATGGAAAGCAGGAAGACAAGACACTTTCCCTAAAATTATATCACTACTGAAAAAACGTGCATAAATGAGAACCCTTGCATAACTCCAGATCTAATATTGTCTCAAAATGTCCGTTATTCATATCTAAACATCTAAATTGCCATTAACAATTTATTGGCGTGACATTTCCTGTAAATAAAATAGTTACGTCAGTACGTTGGCAACACTGACTTGACTATAAATCTTTGGAATATGATTCAAAATAGGTTGCGTCAGCGATTGTATCTAAATCGATAGCGTGTATTATTATTCTATTTATTATTCATCGACCCCCATTGGGATGCCAATATTTGTAATGTAAAAACTAAGCCCGTTACATTACCTACACTAACTCGTAAATAGTGTGCAGGACTTGGGAATAAACCCAAAGGACCCTAGGAATTAGCAGTAAACAGTAAATCACAGTATCATATCAGTACATATTACCACTGTTTTCCTGAATCTTATATTCAAAAATAGAACCAGCCATTAGACCGGCAGGAATAAAAAAAACCGGCAGAAATAAGGATCAGAATTAATTCCTGTACCTACTCAATGGACAAGCCAAGCCAAAGAGTGGATATTTCTTTTTTATCAATAATCGGTTTTTTTTTGAAAAGGCTATTTATATTGATTTTAAGATACCTAAGTTTACATGGTTAAAGGAGATTTTTCCAATTCTTTTTTCATAGTATTAGTATCTATCAAAAAGGAAAAATCACCTTTAAAGGTTCTATTTGTGATGCTTGTGAATTAGAATTTATTACCAATGTCACTAATAATTATAGAAGTACTTCCTACTTTAATATTTTATTTATATGTGTATATCACAGGTTCAGGGTTCTAAAAACTAGTCTAACGCTTCTTGTGAACTACTATAATCGCGATAGTGGCCTTATCTGTTCGTTCTCTATTGACCTTGCTTCGAGCCCTGCTGTGTTCAATGTACATATGTGTAGTGTCAGAACTAGTATTATTACTTATTACTAACTTGTGACTTTTGCAAGGAAGTGTCATACATGACCTAATGCTTAGAGTTGAGGTGTTAAAGCGTAGCAACCATCTATTGATTTGTTTTACATTACTGAGTCCTAACTCCTAAGTCACAGAATAAAATACACCTAGTTTACGAGTCTTAGAATTTATAATATTGACCTATTTTTTTTTAGCCTTGAATGTTGTCCTTCATACGATTTTTTTGTAAAGCATACGTAGGTCGGCTGAAGAAAAAGACCTACCGGGTCCAATAGGGCATTTGACTACAAAAACCGAATTAGTTCGTCAGATAGATTTCCAAAAAATATTGGACACGTATTTTTTCTTTTGTCACGTAAACAAAAAATTAAAACGACATAGTGCGTTGAAAAATCGTGTGACGTAGCTTACCAGTACACTTTTTACTGGAAAGTGACGATACAAGCTCCCAGTCCTTATCTTTGATGCGTTTTATTTCCGTATTTTTTTATAGATTTGATAAAATAAAAAATACGTGTCCAATTTTTGTTCGATAATCTAATTGACGGACTAAAAAGAATCATATTTTTTTAACCCAGGTAACATCCCTATCGTGAATCTAAATTATCCAGGACTCTAAGACTTCAGTAACATATACTCGTACCTATTGAAGAATAATATTATAAGGATTATATGAGTTTAAATTGGTCACTTTAAAGACTATCAATCTTTTTACAATCTCTTGTTTTTGAACAAGCGGAATTAGTAGATGAGAAATATAAGATGGTAATTCCCAAAACACGTTTTTGTGAGGTATATTTTAAAATGTGATTAACAAAAACTGGTCCATCTCGCCTCGTCACGCTGTAACTAAAGACATTGCGGACAAAATATACAATTATCTTATCATCATATAACGTAACCTTTCTATTTAAAATATTCCTTATTTGTTAAACCACAGTGTAGACTTTTTACGTAGGTAAAGGTCGACTAAAAGAAATGTCTTGTTGTACTGTACATAAAGTTTAAATAAATACCTAAAAATAAAGCTGAAAAGCATAAACGAATGTTCTTTAAAACCGGAAATATACTTCCTGATACGCCATGCCATGGGATCAACAAATCAGCCCAGAGAGCGCCGGGCGTTGCGTTAGTATTAATTTATTTGTCATCCATCACTCATAAAAGCTCTTCAAATTAGTTTGACTGTGAGAAAGCGATATCTAGAGAAGTATGCAATTAGAGGATGATGAGTGTGCGTGTGAAAATGTTAGGTACATCAACCAGGCAACTCTTACAACAGAGTTTTTCTCAGGCAAGTTTCCGTAAAACTTGCCAAAATAACGCAATGTCCACCGAAACCTGTGACCAAAACCCATTCATCAACCACACCTTGATTTTTTTCCCGACTACGGCGAAGAAAAAAAAAGGGTTATGATTTTTTAAATAACTGGGCCAAAGGTTTTACAAGGCCACAGGAATACAGACGCAGGACATTAGTTGAAATCATGTTTTAACTATCTAAAAAAAGTATACACTGGTTTTCGGTGAACACAATCGTGTAGCGGACACGACTGTATTCACCGAAAACCAGTGTAGTGTAATTACCTAATTAATGTTGTTAATAGCTGTATCCCTATGGTCAGTTAAATCAATATAAAAACAAAACAATCCAGCATTTTATTTACTTTGTCCTCGACAGTAATTCTAAACAGAAACATTCTATTACATTGCTTTGTAACTAAAAGCTCGTTTAGTTTATTAAAATGGACGTACCTAATGTTACTTTTAACACAAAATACTAATTGTAAGTCCACGTGACTGTACTATAATCATTTATAAAATTAACACACGCGACAACTAGGTACATAGAACATTAGATGTTTGTACCTTGTTGTTAAAGTTGTTCAATGATAGACAATGTGGCGACTTGATAAGTGTTTTAATTCATTAAATTGTTGTTTTTATACGCTCATTGATTACACGATTATGATTTGGTTCAATGTTTAATTTAATTAAGTCATTTTTCTGTGTGGTCTTGATATCAATTGCGTCTTGATATCAAGCATTTTTAGGTTGTAATAATTTGCTGCACCATTTAGCTGAGCAATTATTTTAACGCTGTCGCTAAGAAGCGGTAATTTTAATGACGTAGCATCTAAAATGATGTTTCACGATTCAGAAGGCGGTGGCAGGCGCGACGCCTTGGGCAAATTGCTGATTACAAAAAAAAAAACAGGCGAAACGGCCGGCAACATAAACATACATATTTACCTATATAAGCCCTCAGCACCTGGTTGTTCAGAAATATGTAGTTTGCTCTGCAGGCGTTTAACACCACCAGGCCCGGGTCGATGGCGCGTTGCGTTGCAGGCGCGCCTCAAAGAGATGTCATCATAGAAGACGGGGCCCGCTAGAGCCAGAGCCTGCCAGGGTTGCAGAATCTGTTCGAAAGAGTCACCGCGGCCCTGGAACGCAAAAGGCTTTAGAAGGAACACGGATGGGTTTTAGTCAGTAAGAGTCTGACACGCCCTTCCGCTCCACCCAGAGCGGAAGAAGTCATTTGATGATTTTCCATACTTAAAAAAAAGAATAAATTATTTCTTTAAACGCTACCCTTTAAAGAAATAATTTATTCTTTGAAATAAATAACTGTAGGGCAGAGGTCTCCTCATTGCCTAATATGTTTAGGTCTCATGCAAAAATGGCGAGTCCATTGCCATAACCGGGTACAAATCCAGACTGCAATTCTTTGAAAACGCCTATTCTCACACTTGTCTGAATAAAGTTATCACATAAGTAAAACTAATATATCTATGCAGACCAGTTAACTAAACCCTTGCAGCGATGCATAACCGTTGGCTGGGAGCCCACTCGAATAGCATAGTAAATGTATTTATATTTTTCGATCGATCCTCACAATATATATAAAAGAGGACAAGTATGTGATATGTACATTATTTATCTTCCTTTTTTCCGTCTTCGATGTTCAGATGTTTTCTTACTGGACCGTACTTAAGTGGGGTTTGCAGGGAAGGGAACTGTCATAAGCACTTGACCGATGCATAGCAACATAGTGCGGGTTTTGCTGGTCGAAACTTAAAGATTTTAGTTGCGTTTGAGCTTATATTCTTCCCATCATCATTCCTAGATCCAGCTAGCTTTATTCGCTAGCTAGATCATGCCAGTCAATTCTATAAACATCCATCATGAAAACATTGTTGGAGTGTGCTTGAAGTGAGCTGTGATTCCATCTTGATTGGATGGGATGACCGCTTACTTTATGTTCACTTCACCGAAGTCTTAGAGAAATAAAAAAATCTGAGTTCCAAAGGAAACAAAAACTCTCTTCAAGTATCCACATTTCATGCCTATCCTACTATTTAGCCTGTAGATAAAATGCTTACAACTCGTACTACAGCTGTCGGCACATACATAATTGAATTGAAAACCGGTCGAAACGAAGGTCGGGTTGCGCAAACAGTACTATTAAATATTCACGAGAAACGGATCGATTCCAAGCAATCAAATTATAAAAAGGTAAAGGGACGGTAAAGGTTGTCCTATGTCACGAATTAAGAAAACTTTTTTGGGATATCTTGGCATATTATTTGGTTACATGATACAGAAGTTACAAGAGAGAAAGAGCTTTGAGTATAAATGTGGATAACTAGCAGTGAATAGATGAGTAGTTAGATGAGAAAAGGAAGACCAAAGACACTATAAATGTTCGGCATAGGTAATGCTATTCCCGGGATTTAGTGACCGTTATCTTAACATGGATATGCCTTAAGAATCCCGGGACGCGTATGTAATATGGCAATTAGCACCGCGGAGGGGCAAGGTTACACCGGAAATGAGTAGCTTTATATGTCGTCGTGCGTACTCATAATATATTAAACAGTTTAACTTCATTCAATACATCGAAATTCAGAAAAATATTCCCGGGAATTCCGGGGCATGTCCATATTAACATTATCATTCAGGTTCATTGACCAAAAATAGCAGTACCTACTTTATTGTATGGGAGCTCCCTTTAATGTTTAATTTAATTTGTATTATTTGTTGTTATAGCGGCAATAGAAGGGTTCCGTTAGTTACCCTTCGGGTACGGAACCCTAAAAAGGGAGTTTCAGGTGCAGTTTCTCAGTCAATTTAGGGTGAACTAAGTGTTGTATATCTTCTTTTGCCGCACCTTTCTACCAGCTCCATGTTTCATAGCCCTATTTTCTTATTAATATTCACATTTATACATTCCTAAGTTTAAAACCTAGAATAAACTCGACACCGGAAGTGCTCTACATAGCAAACAGGAAAAATATTAAATATCAAGCTGTTTATAATAGTAATTTATTTACAAGTGCGATGTTAGTTATTAAGGTAAATGATTAAGTTTGCAATTTTTCAATGCCATCTATTTTAATTTTAATTTGAGTCGTGATCAGCCGTAGGTAACTGTCCTTATTTTTGTTAGTGTAACCTGGTTGTAACTTATCGCCTTTTAGCTTCAATAACGTGATAAGTCCGACATTTTTTTTTTAAATTCGGGAATTGATCCGAATGGACCGATTTATTTTTCCAAGAAACGTCAAAAAACAAATGAATTGTCGGACTTATCACGTTATTGAAACAAAGAAACGTTATGAGGAATACTGTCAAATAAGTAAAAAACATATTAAATGTGTGTTTACGGGCTGTTCTAGAAGTGCGTGGTTATATTTAAAGGTGATGTTGGGTAGTTGAATATACGTTTAGGAAAATATATAAAAAACGTGACTTATTCAAAATTATCGACCAAAAAAGGAGACCAAGAAGTTCCGAAGAAATGTATTTTCAAGCAGTCTGATGCAGTAAGTGACATCAAATCTGTCATTGAACTAAAGTTAATGTTAATGCTGCCAACTGTAACAAACTGCTAGAAAAGTAATTTCTTCGGAACTTTCGCGATTTCAGTGTTGGTCTCATAATTAAAGTTTATCATAATGATGAGTACAATGACTCCTTAAGAGCTATTGCGTTTATTTTTTACACGTTGTATAGTCCACTGCTTGACATTGATAACTATCGAAATATCAGGAAATATGTGGAAAATATGTTATATAAATGTCTTAGGACCATAAAATTGTCGAAAACGAATTCTGTTTTCTGCTCCATATAGGCTTTATCTGGGTAGATGTTATAGAATTAAAGAACTTTAAGAAATTCGTTGATTTCGAAAGGGCCTTTGAACTTGAAGGAGAGTTTTTGGTTTGAATTTAGAAGATGGCTCCTATAAAAGCCTCTTTTCATTTGTTGATCCACATTTCTTGGAACCAATTGGATAGTTATTACTCCGGTCATTGCTCTTAACAATTATTTTTTGGTAATGCGTGACTGATCGCTATATTTTTTTTAGCTTCATCAGAATTAATAGTAGGCTCGGTAGTCATCACTTCAATGATTACAATGACGACCTTAACATTGGAAGTTCTCGCACTGACAATCAAGAGGCTATTGTCTTCATCGGTACCTTTAGTAGTTGCTGAATCACTCACATCTGGATCAATTCTGTCATTGAACTCTGTAGTAATAATATTAAAAGCCTCTACTTCAGATACATTTACAAAGTAACTAATTAAATATTAGTTATCATTCATTTGCCTAGAGCCTTTTCTGAAATATATTTGGGTCGGCTTCCAGTCAAATCGGATTCAGCTGAATACCAGTATTTTACGTGGAGCGGCTGCCTACCAGACCTCCACAACCCATTAACTGGGTAACACGGTAGTTCTTGGCAAGACTGGAGTCAGATTTACTGGCTTCTGGCAATCCATAACGACTGTCAAAGACCTACAAATGACAGCTGGGACGGAGGAAACTCGGTGTGTTAAGATGGTCACCCATCCACAGACTAACCTTGGCAAGCGTTGCTTAACCTTGATCTACCCGTGCGGCTGCGGCGCTCTTATTCTTTAGCCACGAGCTTATTATTAGATATCTATAGTTATATTAGTTATCATTAAAAGTAAATTTAGTTGCTGTCTGTCCGTCCAGTGGTCCCTCCATTTTGTATCATTCTGTACCGTGCTGGTTTGGGTTACTTCCTCTAAATACTCTTTAGTACATAGGGACAGTCCCTATGTCAATCTTAACATATCTATCCGTCTCAAGGTGTGCTCCTATGGCCTCTCTAGTCCATCGGGGTAAAAAGGGTAAAAATGGAATGTATAAAAAAGCTCATTACTTCGATTTAGAAACTTTGTGCAAATAACTACTATTAATATTGCAAGATTACCCTTTCCCCTTACTCTTTAAAGGGGGTCGGGGTGTAGGGTGTCGAAGTTTGCAGAGGAAAGAACTAAATCTGCGCGAACGAAGTCGCGGGCTACGTGCTAGTATTACCATATTCCTCATCATAAACAGCACTATCAAGCCTTAAGATACCGCTCCTATGTACTCTGTTGCCCTACGACAAATATTTTAGTTAACTTTGACCTCCAGCAGACTTAAAAGGCCGAGATCAATGTCAGTAATCAAGTTTAGAAAACAAGTCTTAAACCTACCTACACGAAATTATATCTTCTGATGCATGTACAGTCAGTACCACAATTAGCTGACCCACCTTTGCATGAATTGTTGAGATTTTTTAGAAAATTCTTTTACCTTATTTTTACCATTTCAGCAAAGTGAATCTATATTTTCTATATATTTATAAAAATGAATCCCTATTTTCCTTGGTCACACGGTATAACGCGTAAACGGCTGGACCAATTTCGCTATTTTTTTTTCTGTTGTGTTTGTTATTGTCAGGAGAAGGTTCTTATGAAAGAAAATTTTGAAAATATATAAACAAAACATCCGGACGAAGCCGGGGCGGGCCACTAGTAAAATATAAAAAATATTTCAAAATTCTAGCGATTCGTTTTCTAAAAAATCTCAACTATTTATGCAAATGTGGGTCAGCTAATTGTGGTACTGACTGTACATAATTTGATAGATAAAACTTATAGCAAGGTATCTATAATTTTATGTTTTCGCTAATCAAAAATGAATATCAGTAGCCGATCGTTACTGTGAAGGTCGCTGACCTCACCTCCCGGCGACGGGCGGTCTGGTTAAACGGTGGAGTTTCTATCTATGTGATATTGTGTGTAGTTTGTGTTTGTAGTAAGTAGTAGCTACGTGGAAGCTTTGGATTGGGTTGATAATGTTATGTTGTTTTAGTTCGTTTTATAGGGCGAGGTAAGATAATTGCTGAACTTCAACGTTTTCACCTAATATCATGGGAATGTACTAAACACCTGAAGAATAAAAACTGGCCAAGTGGAAGTTGGACCACACGAAAGGTTCCGTACCATAAGCCGAAAATAAACATGTTTCGTGTATGGGGGCCCTCTTTTATTTTTAATTTTATTTCATTTTTATTATTTGTTGTTATAGCGGCAACAGAAATACATCATTTTTGAAAATTTCAACTGTCTAGCTATAGCGGATCATGAGATTCAACCTGGTGACAGACGGACAGACTAAGACTAAGGCAATTTTTGTGTTCAGTACTTTAAGCACAGAAAAGTGCGGGGGCAGACTTAATATTGTAATCATCAAAAGACCTCCTAATCTAAATATGTACCTAGAGATATGTAATTCATAAGCATAAGAGCTCATATAAGCGATTGTCCATAACACCATTTCTAGAATTGTTAACGAGAACAAATGCCTACATACTGTTATGCAGTTTGGCAGAAGTTATGTATGTTTCGTGTAGATTTTGAATTAAAAAAAAATTAAAATAAAAGTTCTTCTGGCGAACATAGAATTTCTTTAGACTGCTATACTGATGGAATATGCAGGCAGATTGATTTTTTGACTCATGGAATAGTTAATGGCGATGAATTGCATAGATGACTTTTCCATTGCTGAAGAAATAAGTTCTATACATCCCTTTGGAGAGAACTTGACAGCAAACAAAATTATTTCAGAAACGGTTCCACCAACAGATATCAGTTTGTACAAACTTGTAACAAATACGCACAATCACTCACTGGTTTTATATCGTCTAGTAAGAAATGGCAGCCTTTTGTCAAAAGCGTTCGCGTGGCATCGTCAGAATTACGTAGAGATAAATTGTGAGTTACAAAGTTTAGTGGTTATCACAAGAAAGGTAAACAATGCTTATCATTTTTGTANTTTGTTATAATACGGCCTGGTAATCGAATTATATTATGAGCTAAAATGCGTGATGTCCTAGGACGCTCTTGTGCACTCCAAATAAAACCGTTTTTACCTGTGTAGTGTTCTTGTGACTCGTCTGATGATTGTTGACGTTCATCCTCCATAGCAGGTTCTTGTTGCACTTCTAAGATTGACTCTGAATCTTCTTCACGTGAAATGACGTCATCTTCATCGCGTTGGATTTCAGGCTCGAAACTTGGATCTTCATCTTCATCATCAATACCACTAAAGCCATCGTCACTTTCCTCTTCCAGCCAGTTTAATATTTCCTCTTCATGACTTACAAAAGTTCCAGCCGATGTTCTCTTACGAGCAGAAGTTCTTGGTTTAGGGGTGTTACTTGAGATATCCATCTAAAAACAAGTTAAGTACTGTTAGTTTTCCAGCACGACTTAACCCGTGTGTGCTGTATAGATATTGTTTTCTGTAGCCTGTATTACTCAGAGATAATATGTAGGTATACAATTCTATTAGGGAAAGAATAAAAAAAAATCGGCTTACTATTCAAGTTAATTGATTACAAACAAAAGTACAAATCTATCCTAATTGTAAGTAGTATAAGTATAGATATAATAGTTTATGAAAATTGGAAAATAACATGAAATAATAAATCATTTAAACTTATTGACTGACATGGTTGTTTAGGAAACACTATGAAGATATAACCATTTGACTGAGGTGGTAATCTCGTGGACACTTACCTTAACGCTGACGTGGTAGTCTTGTGGACACCTTCCCTCCGCTACGCACGCGTGCGCTCACTGCGACCCCCCGCCGCACACTGACCGATGCGCGAGCACTCTACGGTAAGGTACTCGCAGCGGTGGCGCTCATATTTGAAAAATTTCGGTAAAAAACGTGATTTTGTATTTCGCGGTGTCTGTGGGACTACCGCGTCAGCCGCAGACGGTTAATGATGTAATGCGTTCACGGATTCTGGAGTTGAGTTAAGATAATACGAGCTGAGAGGAGATGATGGAATCGAATACGATAATAACAAACGACAATACACAACAACACAACACACACAACAACAACATACACAACAACACACAACAATACAGACAACAACAATACACGTCGACAATAGAGACGTTTTAAAAAGATTCCTGTTTGATCAACTTATGAAAAATATGCAATTGGTGCAAAGCTAGCAATAAAAAATTAAGTGGTCGTCTCAAGTTGCAGATACAAGACGATTAATTTAAGTCTGCATTCCTCTTACCTCTTCTTCTTTAAAGAAGACATGTTTAGTCGTAGTCTGAACATGAACGTGTTTGTTATGTTACAATACAGTAGTGGAATTTATGATTTTTATAATTCCATCGCTGTTATTGTTCCTCCGGGATTACATTGCCTCGGCGCTTTACTGGTGCTCGAAACTGTTTAATCCAGCTTTCGGGACTTGCATCAGTTCTGCGGCCTTGTCGGCCCTACAATTATTTATTTATTTAAACTGTATGTACAATATTGGTACATGGGCTGACTTAATACATCAAGGCATTCTCTATCGTCAACCTTTGGGTTAAAAGGATTACACTGTGGTAGGTTTACAACAAATAAAAATAAAATAGAATTTTGTTTCGGAAAGAATACACAAATAATATATATTATACCTACTAATAAAATACATATATATGCTAAAATAATAAACTAATAAATATGAAATATAATAATCTTATTGATTAAGCGAATTCATAATAATCATGACGAAGAACAACTAAGAATGACAGGCTTTTAAGAAGGCTTTTCGGATTTTACGCTTAAAGGAAAACTATTTAACACAATTAACCGCACTTGTGGAATTACAGCCCTTTTAAAAATATCTAAGTATTTATTCCTTCTTACAATTTAAAAGTATAATCTAGGTCACACGTCCAACAATCTTTTCTTTCATCACCACCGCACCGAATTTGTCAAAACAGACAAATAACGGTTTCCTAACGTGTTCATTAAAAACTCGTCCATTAATAAGTTCAGCAACATTAGGCGTCAAGCTGTCTGTCTGTTCATTACTATAAATAAATGCGGCTTTTTTGCCAAGCTCCAAAAAATTGTAAGTAATTAATACTGACATGCTCGGTATTATATGTCAGGTCGGCGTAAGGTTGACGAACTTCGTAGTGACAGAAAACAAATGAACAACATATAGAAGTTCCACTTGGATAGAAAACTATAGAAGGCGGCTTTTGTAGACCTTTCGTTTATTCAACTTTTTGGCTCTTGTTGTTTTTATAGATCTATGATCATTAGACCCATAACTATGGAGGTTTCCTGGCTATTACTTCATTTTGTGTTAATTAAGTAGCTCATGGTCTTTTTTCGCATACCTTCTTCAAAAGCATTTGCGTGCATTTCTTCTATGGACTTTGAAATCTTCGATCACTATAGTCGTAGATTGTACACAAAGTACCACACCAGTATTAATCTTCTGCCATTACCTATCCTGTGTTACCCACTACTCCACTAATTCGGTTCAATTGTCAGGTTGATGCCCTGTTTTTATATCCTGTTGGTAACGATCGTAACGAAGGGCACAGGCGCGCCAATCATGTGGATGATAGGAAATTATATGTTCTGTATGAGCTCCTTCCTTGTATTGTAGCTAGTTAGTAGCATTGTCAGGTGCAATAGAAGGAAAATTGAGTTTAATGAAGACTGATTGTGCTGCATAGGTTTTGTTTCCGAATTCCGGTTGACGGTGATAAAAGTTTTTGTTGTGCACAAAGATTTTAAAGGTAAAAAAACAACGGGTTGCACTCCGGGAGTGCCGGCAGAAGTGAAAACTTGAACATTAACGTTGTGCATTTTTGATATTTTGGAATGGTTGGGGAATAATTTCGCACGAATTGCTTTAATTATTTATCAGTATAAAAGTACTATAATTTATGTGGTAAAATACAATATTCATTTATAACATTAAAAATTTAACTTTTAAATTTATATTACTTACATAAAAAATTTAACACTTCAGAACTTTCCCTCCGTCTTACGAATTTTCGATCAGGTCACGTGTCCTGACGCAAGTTAAACATTTTTTACCCATCCCAAAAAGTGCACAATGCCGCTAAAGAAGTTTTCACTTAAAAAAAATCAGGGAAAACCACGGTCGTAAAGTTGATTCGCTGATGTGAATGTTACGCCGAATTTTCCCGCTCAGATTTGTCTCTAGTCTCATAATGAAAATTCCTAAAGCTTGCCAAAGTAAACAGTTTTCATTAGCGTAGATATTCAAAACTTGGTCCATCGAGTTTGTGGGCAGTAAACCAAAGAGGAGATTATTAGGCAGCTATGTTGTATATATTAACATTCCCAAAGTTTGAAAAGGTCAGCACTCGGCATCATCACACGCAAGAAGAACCACCAGATCATGTTGCGACCACAAGTAAAAAAGGACAAGGTTTGGAATGGATGGATGATATTGATATAGTAAAATTGTGAGAGTTTAAAAGGGTCAACACTCGACATCCAGTTAGAGCAAAAGCTGATGGGGATCGGTATTTTCCGCTGAGCTGTCCTTAACAACCCAATTACTGGGGAATACCAAACGCGAGCCCGCATGGCGTACATCGCGCCGTTGTCCCCTATTTTTAAACATTTCACGGCTGTCGGTCATAAAATCATGTAAAAATAGGATCTCTGAAATAGAATACTGTAAGAAATATGAACTTTAGTCTGTCTTATATAAACTACAAGTTCGTTCATCAACCTTTTAGCCCACTTTGCGATGTCAGCCGATAATTATCATTTTGACATCAAATCTTACAGCGTCTTTGAAGATAATAGTTCTCTTTTCCGAAATTGCTTGAGGAAAATGAAATTATTTAGGTCATTTTTTAATGTTTTAATTTCTTTGGTAAATCAGTATTAGTTTCTTGAATTTGGCATGGTGTCTATATTGAAAAAAATTGTGGAATTTCTTAATTCGATATTTATAAAGATTTAAGTTTTTGTAACATGCTTGAAAAAAATAAACTCTATTCTAAATACTTGGAAGCAGGTTTTGTGTTTTCTTAAGTTAACAAATATGTTTAAGGTTTCCGTTGTTATTCTTCTAATACACTTGTTTGTTCCGCAAACGTATTCGACGCAAATAAAGCTAGATGCAAAGACTCAGTAAAACTCAATGCGAACGATTTAAATAAATATGAATACAGTGAAGAAGAACTGGGTTACGGGAGATAAGAATTGCAATCGAAGAGATAGTATTATTTGTAGCCTACCTACTTAAATAAATATGGGTGAATCGTTCTCGCCATTTACAGTCATTTTAAATGATAATAAATCATATTTATGATGTCTTTTCTTTGGGCATGTTCCAAATTCGAAAAAAATGGTAATTTTGAGGGCGAGAAATAGAAACGTCTATGAAAATATAGATATGAAACTTCTAGAATAACTTGGTAGAATTGAAAATTGAGTTGATTGAGGAAAGTTCTCGAATATCTTGATATAATTGTACAAGTTATGATGGGGAGAGCTTCAATTAGAATATTGGACTTTGTTGGAACAAAACAGTTCTTCAAGTCATGGCATTGCTGTTTCTCTCAATATATGTTTTGTTCGCTTTTTATGAGAATACACATGTAGATGAACTCAGAGGAAATCTAGAGGGAGGCGAAAGAAAATATGGATAGACTGCGTGAGAAAAGGATTAAAAAGAGAGAGAATTATAACGCGATGATTGACAGGGGAGAATTTAAAAGAAAACGGTTTGCACCGACTCCAAGTATCATGGAACAGGAAAAGGTATATGTCTTTCTTCGGTATTTTCCTTTCATGCCTTTTGTATTCCTGATTCATAAAAAACTTGATAGTAATCTGATATTTAAAATAATTAATCTTTACAAAGCCTCCGCAAGTAATTCAGCAGTAGTGTTATCCTTATGCGTAAATGCCAAGGATATAGCCGCTTCTAAATCGAAACCGTCATATATTTTTCTTATTTTGGACTTGGCAACACAATAGGCAGACTAGTTGACATTATAATTGCGTTTAGCGACAACTTCAATGTCAACCTTTCTATTAGTCATTTAAGGTTACATTGTTTTACTTCTACAGTAAGTAGACCATGTAATATCGTTTTAACAAGGAAACATCCCTCGTTAAAGCAATATTAACAAGCTCGCTCCGTCGTCGACTTTGTCTCTTATCATCTATGACCTAGACTAGAGTCAAGAGCAAACCCATCTCAAATAAAAAAAATATATATTACATGGTCACATATTACATCTAAATTGAAAGACAAAGACTACCTTTATCTTTCAATTTGGATGAAGCAACTATTTTTGAAACGCGTACACCTAAAGTTAATAGCGAGTCTTTCAATATTATATACTTACTTCCTTTAGGAAAATCACGCGACAAAGTTGTTCCTTGAACATTTTTTGTGATTTGTTCATCTATCTCAGGAATTTGATCATATCCGTTTTCATAATTTGCCCTGCGACATATTTATTAAACATGTTTATTCAATGTCTCCTTATCCTTCATTTATGTGTTATTCAATAAAACGAACCGATTTGGTTGAACAATGTGTTTGGTAGAATAACCCCAAAACAATTTGGTTTGGCCGTGTATATTGTCATTAATTTAATAATGAAATGTATTAATTCATGTGTTATTTCGTTATTTCTTTTGAGGATAATATTTAGAGGAAATATTATTATTTTTTAGGTCAAATAGTTTGTTTTGATATGTTTCAGTGTTTGCTTTTGTAACCTACATTTAGATTGGCACGCTCACGAAACTAGCATTTGTTTTTATTTGTGTGGATTATGAGGATATGCGCGTAGTAGCTAATGGCTTGTTTTTATTAAAATCAAATAAAAATAAACGTGGAACTACATTAATCCAGTGAAAAATCAAGATAAAATAACGATTAAATTGAAATTGATATCAATAGGTGAGTTTAAAAGAAGTTCTTTAAAATTCGAGCCGATTACGATTGTTATTATTGATCAGCATGTAAATGTCTGATGAACGCCGTTTGCAAAAATATATGCCAGATCATTATTTAGCAAACAAACTGGCGTATGCCGTAGCTATTTTAGTAGCTCACAAGGCTCTACGTGGACCCTTGAGCTACCTGTTTACTCTTTCGACTTTCTTTTGCTTCAATATCAATTGATCATCATCATCCACCATCATCTCCTGTCCTTATCCCAATTTGTTTGGAGTTAGCGCAGCAGGTCTTACTCTTTTATCTATATCTTTGTTTGCCACCTTCTCGTTAGTCACCTCCTCTGTACCCATACCTTTTTTCACACCATCCATTTCTTCATTTCCTTTTGTTTCAATTATATTGTCTTTGAAAACATTATTTTTAAAGCAAAGTTCAGTTGTTGTATTAATTCTCACTGGAAGTCTAGCGAAGGGCACATTTCGGATGTTAATACTAGATGATAACTGACATGATTGATCATTCCCTTCACACTGCATGATGCTATCAGATCAGGAAGGCGTTTAACTACTGGTTCAGTTAGTGTCATTTAATTCTAGATAATATTACAAAACTATTTCCTGAATAAGTTTATCAAAGACAGAAGAACTAGATTACTAGAGGATACCCAAGAGATTCAAAACTGCTTAAAGTTGTTGTAATCGCAATCCTGTTAGAACACTGACTATCTACCTAGAGTTCTAGACAGATGGCCAAGTCAGTAGCAGTATCTTCCGTGTGAAATCTCGCATTGCTATTCAATAAATATTCAGTCAATTCAAGTCCAACCTCAATACGGCAGGAAACAACAACTCAAGTGATGACACACGCGTCAGAATCACTTAAAACTCGAGTACTTTCTGATATAACGCATGTAGCATGTACCTCAATCGATTACCCTATTTACCCACATGTAGACACAGTGTCTCCCCGGAACGTTTGACGTTTGGCACAAATAGTTGATGTACAGACAACAGCAGATATATAGGAAAACGTCATAATTCCATTCAAATAATTTTATACTCAAGAAAGTCTACAACATCTGCACAATGAAAGTATGCTAATTAATGTTAGCAGCTTTTTTTTGACACTATCATCTTAACAACACTCATCAACCCAATATTTCTAGCCAACCATTTACAGTTAGCTAGTTTATTTATATATAAACCTTTGTGCTACAAACAGGTATACAGGCAGACTTTCCGGCGGATCAATTTTGTCCCTCTGCTGGGCAAAAACCCTGCCAACCTGTATTTTTTGTTTGATCAAAGGCCAAGTCTGCCTTTAAAAATTTAAACATTGGTTGCTAACAACAATCTGAAAACTTTTGTTTCATACATGATGATTAGTGATTGATTACGGTCATTTTGAATGTGTATGGGAATCCGCACGGAATTGCGTAGCTGCTTTTGGTGTTGACTGTACGGACTGGGCGATGCTTGTAACTTGTAAACAATTGTGACCTATTTTACTAACAGTGCTTCGTTCTGGGAATGTATTGTAACGAGTCCATATGGTATTGTAATGCGATCGGTATTGTTATTATTGTTCTTTTGTTTTTCGTTGCTGCTGATTGATTTGTTGTGTTTACTTTTCTTGATGAATCAACAGTTGATCTAGCTACTGTTTTAAAAATGTGTAAATCTGTCTCTCCCTATTTTCTTGTAGATTGTATTGTATGGTGACTTAACTATGAACATATCACAAATGTGATAATTACAAAGTCTCGGCAACAACACGGAAAGATTGAAACTATGGGATTTTGAATTGTATTAATATTGAAGAAATGTTATGTTCACAATTAAATGAGAGTTGAAAACTTTGTGATAGACATAATGACTTCGCAAGATGCTGTAGTTTGCTTGAGGAAAGGTTAAAATGTCATAGAAGTCTAAATGACCCGTCTCTAAAGAAGCATCTGCTGTTGTTAAGGAAAATGTAGAACTAATAATGATTGTACTAATAAATTATGTTTAAATGTAAAATATGAACTAGAAAGCAGACTATGACAGATGGCCCAAATTAACTGAACCAGAAGATCTGCCAAGTAATTAAAACTTGGGCTTAGACAATCGCAAAGATTTCGATTGCAAATAATATAATAAATCGTTCTGGGTTGAATAGGCAGACAGGGGACATTAAAAGTTCCGCTAATAATTTAATTTCCTCATCAATTCTCATAGGTTATTGGCATGACTGACATCTTAATAAACTTCGTAGAAAGACTTTTTGGCAACATGATTTCTATGTCACAGTAAATCACTCTACGTTTTCCCTTTGTTTTTGCCAATAGCTGGGCATATTTTCCGCGACCTATACTAACGCTGAAGATTTAATTTGTGGCTTTTTGATGGCTGTTTTCAATATGATGCAATACGCAAATAAATTTAATGCGCACGTTAAATATGTTTCGCACTGTTTAGGTGCACAACAGGGTTATAAATATGAGTATTTAAGTAACAACAAGGAAGTCAAGGAGCATAAAGCAGTTGTGTAAGTTTTAAATGAAAACGCAGATGCTTTGGAAAATACTAAAACTATTTGCATTGATGGCCAAACATTTGAAAGAAGGTGCGTAAGAAATAAACATAGTAAAAGAAACTTCTCGAAACCAAGTCATAATATGACTATAATAGTTGCTTCTATGACAGACACGAGGCAACATTATATTCTCAAGACAGCATCGATCAATTAGAGACATTTAAAATGCACATTTACAATGTTCTAGTAACCGCAAATAATGCAGAAGGAAATAGTTAATCTGTCTTTTAATTGACCGGTG
This sequence comes from Mamestra configurata, assembly GCA_002192655.3. Lineage (NCBI taxonomy): Eukaryota > Metazoa > Arthropoda > Insecta > Lepidoptera > Noctuidae > Mamestra > Mamestra configurata. The sequence goes on along the minus strand of NDFZ01005217.1, from coordinate 357,822 downwards.
ACAGATGATCTTAGTTCTTGTATGTCGGCTTTACAAAGCGAAGCTGTCGTATAGCGGAAGGCAACGTTGTACTTCAGAATTGCAGATGAAGGTACATCAAGGTCTTGGAACGCTGACTGATGAAATAGTCTGGCGGTTGCAACTTGTCTAGTAAATGATGGCAGGTTTTATGATTAATATAATTATTATTGCTATAGAGAAAATAAGTTTAGGTTTAAACAGGATTCATTATTATGATATTAATGACTGCTGCCCTACTATGACGTGCTAATGCCAGCCAATTCCGATGATGTAAAAGGGATAGTTCTATTCGCTGTGTATAGCTCCGTCTCTCTCTTAGAGCGGAATCATGATCGTTTTAAGACAGTGATCATTCCAAAATTGGGAAAAATAATGACGTGATAAAACGCATGAAGCTGTTGTGATTTCCAAAAATTGAAGTATGTTAATTTTTTGAGTTGTAGTGAACTGCGGTGAGTCATGTATTGGTAACTTCTAAGAATTTGTCAGACAAGAGGAATTTTTTTATCAGCTTTGCCCTAATTACATATAGTGAAGTTTATTACTGAGCTACATAATTATAATGACACATGTAAGATTTTTCAATGATATAAATATAACTAAAACGTTTTTTGGACTCGTTAGCTAAGCAAGATTTCTTGCTTCTTAATTAAAACTTCAGTAAACCCAAAGGGGTTTCTGTATTTAATTTTATATAAGTTGGCATACTAACGAGCTGGTAAAATAAAATAAAAATATAACTACAGAAAAACTCTGGCGGAACTTAACAATGAACGCAAAAGGAAAAGAAAAATAAACGAATCTATTTCTTTAAAAAATATTGGTAATACCTCTATTAAAGATTAAAAGGTTCTTTGGTTATTGTGTAAAACAGGTTTAAAATATTTTACAAACTTTGTATACAGAGTAACTGGCAAGTTTGCGCAACAAATTATTATGAAAACATTTTTCACAGTAAACTAAGTAGCTGTATAAACAGCTTGTTCGCAGAAGTATTTAGTATAATACGTTTATTGCATTCTTTCAAATATTTCCTTGAAAATTACTTAGCGGCTTCGTTTCAAATGCATCCTAAAGGTTTCTAGTGATTCTTTGAGCTCTTAAGTTTTCTTTCTAGGCTAATTAAAGGCATGTTTACGGGAAAATCCCTATAATTATCCATTTATTCATAATTGTCTTTGGAAAAAAAAATATTTGAGTTCTTTGCGTCTATCAATGAAGATTATTTAGTTGTTTTACCTTATGCAATCGCTATTTAGTAAATTGTGCAATCAAGCGCTGACGATTATTGTTGATTGAGTAATTTTACTTTATACGAGTATACATATGTCAGCTCGTGAATGGAATATTTTGAATTGAGTTTGTTTTAAATTTAAGTAACTTTTGTTGATATCACCTAGATTAAAAACATAGATTTACTCTTTGAACATGATTTGGTTGGTTATTACTTTCAATTTAAACATCAAAAATAATTATATTTGTGTTTTTTGTTGCAGGTAATTATCACGAATGGTGCTCACGGCTACTTTTAATAGCGATGTACGTATGAGTATTATTAACTTATTACAAAACTGCAGGTCTAAAGTTTTGTACAAAATCACCTGGTGATTACGGACTCTATATTTTTGTAGTTTATGGTTAAAAAAAGAAACGAAGCTATGGTTAAAAGAAGAAACTATAGTGAACCGAAACAACAAACATCTTAAGTAGGCAATGCAAATAAGCTTATTTGCCTACATTGTTTACAGAAAGTGATTTGGAATGATAGTAAAAAGTGGAATATGTCAGATTATTTGTCTGTGCTAGTTCTAGTTGGAAAGTCGTCATCTTCATCTGTTAGATTATTCAGCGTCATTATCTAATGTTGAATGTCTTAAATACAATTTATTTTTTTGCATTATCGCGAAACCAGAACATTTTTTAAATCAACCTCAAAAATATTGCATCCTTCATTGAGGGCAATTTTGATGACCGAATTGGTCAGCTCGATCTCAATTCATATTACATCTCTTATGTTCTTTTTGGTTTTGGTCATCTGCAACCAAGCCAATATAAATACTATGTTTTTAACCGCCTTCAAAAAAGGAGGAGGTTTTCAATTCGGTTTCGGTTCAATTTATGAACCGATTTGAAAAAAAAATTGTTATATGTGAAAGGAGTTCCGGTTGGTGTCATAGAAATTTTATGAAAATCGGTTCAGTAGATTGATTTTTAATCAAAAAAGCTGGAGGAAATAGAAAATATATCATCCAAGTAAACGAAATTGCGTGTTTTGCTTTCCTGTGACTTTCCAGTGGTGTTGTTAGGTATGGAGGTTACCACTAAAAAGTGTTAAATAAAAAATGGCTTTTTTGCAAAAAAAAAATACAACTGACTTCGGAATAAAAAAAACACTATAAAATAACTTTAATTTCGGAAGTCGGTGTTAAAATACGAAGAAACAACCAAAAACACCGACTTCCGAATTTAAAGTTATATTATACTTTGTAGTGTTTTTTTTTTATTTGGAAGTCGGTTGTATTTTTTCGTTCATTTGTTCAATTTAAAAGTCAATCATTATTATTTGACTGATAAACGAATCACCATCCCTATCGAATGCCGTTACCTTGACCACGTAATATAAAACCTTGCATCATAAAAGTACGGTAGTGGGTGTAATTTGTGGTACAACTTAATCCTACGCGATTGGCTTAGGGCTAGGGATGAGGCGTGATCGGTCAATGTCTACTTACACTGCTACATCGACCGGCTAGTTACTGAACTTACCAATTAGCGTAGGAAGAAAATTGTTAGATTAAGTAGCGATGGCAATTAAAATGAGGTCAGGATTTTGGGTCAACTAAGTAGCTGTCAAATATTTGCGTTATTTTTAAAATAGTTTATGGACAGCGAGAAAGAGCTTTCAAGGAGTGATACTGCAGGAGTAGTCAACTCAAGTCCCATCAGTCGTGCCTCGGAAAGCACGTTAAGCCGTTGGTCCCAGCTGTCATTTGTAGATCTTTGGCAGTCGTTCCAGATTGTCAGAAGCCAGTAAATCTGACTCCAGTCTTGCCAAGAACTACCGTGTTACCAAGTTAATGGGTTGTGGAGTTCTGGTAGGCAGCTGCTCCACGTAAAATACTGGTATTCAGCTGAATCCGGTTTGACTGGAAGCCGACCCCAATATAGTTGGGAAAAGGCTAAGCAGATGATGATGATAATGAAATATTTAATAAATCACATGCAATCTAACATCTATTACATCCATCTTCGATTCACAAACATTTGCGTTGATTTTATTACAGCAATGAAATCGGAAAGCAGCTGTTATCTCACTATATTTCACATAGAATAGTTTCATGCTATTTCCTATTATATTTAGTTGGATGCTCTCCAACAAATGACGTTCATAGAGTCAAGTAATTAGGGCTTATATTGGCGTGTATTACTTATTGTTGATAATGATGATCATGAAGAACGGTGGTGCTCCGTTGCTATGTTGTGTGTTGATCAACATGTTGATTTTCGACGGGGTGTTGAAGCTTTACAATTTCATCGTCATTATTAACCTTAGCCAAACTGATGTATGTATGCTTTTCTTGCTCAGAGTCATTCTTTCATTGCTTCGGTGTTTTCACCTAATCTTTCTCCTTTCATACCTCTTCACGTTCAACACCGTTTTCTTCCACTCCATCTGCAATTTTACAAAAGATTTATAAAACCTCCCAAAGATTTCTCGAGACAGCTTTCTCCAGTAGTACCAAGTTTTTGGGGATATCAATTTACTCAAATAATGACTTAATCGTATTAAAAGAAAAAACGCACAACACATGTAATTATATCAACATTAATATTGACCTTTCCGTCTCTATAATTATTGGTTAGATTCCAATGAATAGCTTTAATATGAGGGAACATTAAAGTAGTGTTTACTAAACGTAGGCACCTGATTCCAGGTAAGAGCTGATGTATATCAATACATGGATACCTGGCACTGTTTCCACGGGAGCACGGATTGATGCATTACTTCCTGAACTTGAAATAGTAAATGATGGACAAGCTTCTGAGTGAATAGAGCTCAATCTGGACTGGATTTCTCAAAAGATGATCATAGCCAAATTACGTTTGTAAAACCACTTAATTCTTCTAGGATCATTATGATTTTTGATCCTTAGGTATTACCTATACTATTGAAAAATAAAAGGAATATATATTTATACAAAACTGAAGTTACAACATTGTCGAAAACTTAAAGATGCCAGTGTTGTAAGTTATTACCTACTTTCATATCTAAGTTTACAACAATCTCGTTGAAGTGGTCGATCAGGACTTTAGGTGCATTTCACCTGATAGGAATATTAATCTGAATGATATGCATATCTTATCTCAGATTTAGAGTGGCGATTGATAAAAATAGAACGAACTTGAGCACGGTCGTGTCTCAAGATCGTTTCTGGTGTAACTAGCAGCAGAGTAGATGGCAATGAGAGATATAATCGTGAAAGCGTCATGTTCATATTTGTCAAGCTTCTGATTGCATTGTTTTGAATTTGTTTCAGTAATCTTTAGTTTTTGTGAGTCAATATTTTGGAATTGTAAAAGATAAAAGCGTTGTTTTATTATTTTGTTTGTCATAGAAACAGTCATGCGGGCATTTATAGAACACTGTCTATCTTTAAAGTTAGACTGAATATATATATAATTTAGATTAGCCGTATAGTGGATTATTCCACTATACGGCTAATCTCCGAGACAAGAAAAATAGAAAAACACTATAGATATTCAAAGCGCTGCTTTAGATGTTATTGATAGAAGATACTTAAAATTGTATACTCCTTCAATCTGTCAATATTCATCAACATGAAACCTATTTGAATTGATAGATCCGATAATGCTGACAATGATAGCAACATTCCAACGAAAGAACGTGATACCGTCAGCGAAATTAATCAAAATAAACACGTCTATAGCAATGGACAGTGGATACTGGCCAGATATAGCCCGGCCTCAGGTACTAGATCTCAATTGATCGGTAAGCGATTTATAATGACTCCTTACTGGAAAACTATTGGCTAAACCATTATACACGGAGGAAAACGCACTGCTGATATTACACGCCTGGATTTTGATAAACATTAGAGGAGATATCAGAATTAAGAAAGAATATAAAGCTTAACAATAATATTGTTTTATGAGATGTATTAGAGCTATATTATTAGACTGTACAACGAATAGCCCACAGGAAGACAAAACAAAATTTAAGCCAAAGATGTCGAGTTACAAGTCGAACTAAAACACTTGAATGAAGTAAGGGACTTAATAGAAGAACATTAAAAGTCGAGTCGGAAGTTGGAATCCCTAAATTGGATTAACTTCGCAACGACACCAACTTTTATGTCTAAAGATTTTGACGGGTTTCGAGTACATTCAACTTTGTCTCCGGCTTATTTCTTTCGTCTAGCTGGTATCATATTTCTTGTGACAGGAGATGACTCAGACGTGTCTAAAGATTCCAATTCATTTTTGAAGCCAAGTTCCTGTACCGCTTTATTTCGGTTTTGATTAGACAGACTACCTAATTGCATAGACTGCTTGATTTTTCATTCGAATCAAAGCGATGAATATAAATTTAAGTACCGACATATCAATACCCTATTAAATGAACCTCTTCTTCAAAAAACTTTGCACTGGTAACGCCTTATCATCCTTATTCACATATTTGCCATCAATTTACGTGTACGCGAGCAAACACGCGTGACGTCTGTTGTCTCAGGAGGATAATTTTGGACATGTCTCATTAACACCATTTCGCACGATGTATTTTGGACATCGGGGGAAGTTTTTTGGGAAGATTAAAATACAGAATGATGTGTTGCAGAGATTTGAAGCTGAATTGTGTTATGTGCATCATTTTAGATGTAAATACACTCTGAGCCACGGTATTCATCATGCTCAGCTGGATTGATGATCGTCATTATGTTAATAATACTCAGATGGATGCAATCCTTGTGATTTCGAGCGTCCACTTCTAATATAACGGCAGCCAAAACATATGACTCTTGATCGATAGGGGGATCGCACTAGTTATCTTTAGGTAAAATATTATGGCAAGATGAACAGTTTCTTATGTCTCATTCTAATATTATATTTTGACATCTTATCAGCATCATCATATCAGCCGAAAGACGTCCACTGCTGGACATAGGCCTTCCCCAAGTGTCGCCACAAGAACCGGTCCCGTGCGTCTCGCATCCATCGACTACCTGTGAATCTCACCAGGCGCCACACACATCTAGAGTCAATTAAATCTCCACAGTAGATATATTGAATCTTGAAACATTTTCTACTGAACTAGATCAAAGTTTAACCTTTGCTAAACCCCCACAAATGTTCACGCTAGTTCAGCTACTTTACATTGTTAGTACTTCAAACTAACTGAAGACTAGGCAACAAACCGACAAAGTTAAAATAGTTAAACCTTGAGCTCCAGTACTCCGTGGTACTTTGTGGTTACTCATCTACTCAGTAAGTGTTACAATTTGCTCAAGTGACTCAAGGTCTTGGTGCGCGAAAATTTGCCTATGAATATAATTACGACCATCTGCTTATTACGACTGAATTTTGGCGACTATTTCATTCCTAGACTGCGAAATAACTGACCAGTCGCACTGTTTTCACATTAAGATTGGAAGAACAAGTAATTTGTAATTGCTGTCATCGAAATTACTTGGCAAGACCGAGTGTCGTATTCATCCTTATCCAAGCGACTGCTGAATACATTCCCATTTACACACCCTCCCGGTTCAAAAGGTAATAGGAATATAATATAATCATCTACATACAACGCAACTGAAAACCATTGTTGTGCAGCTTACCTTAAGAGAAAAATAAAAGTTGAGTACCAGTCTATCTGCATGACCAAACTAGTCAAGGCAATACCTACAGACCAAACTAAAGTAAACACTGCAATAAATAATTTTCCAAATCACGTTTCTAAACAATAAACCGCGAACATGAAAATTTTCAATGCGTAATGCCCACGCAATGGCCGATAACTTATAATATGCGCGTGCGCTGAAACGTGTATGGTTATCTGAGATTTATGATTCTGTTTACTACGAGTATTCGACAAGGAGTGACTGTGAGTATCGCCAATCGCGTTCTGTAGTGTCAATGGGGTTGTGTTCATTCACAGGTGTTTAAACGTGGATTCTTTGGCTTTAACGATCGGTCGCGTGGTTTCCGACTTTTCTCAGGATACTTCACGTGATCTGATTTGTTACACCGAAGTATTACACACTCGTGTCGTTTGTCACAAATTCACGACCTTGGGAGTTAGAATTTGTTCGTCTGTCAGTGCTGCTCTAATTCAGTTTTTAAATACAATTTTTCTTCGAACAATTTACAAACAAAATGCATTTTGTCTCATCTTTCAAAATTTCGTTGTGCACAACGACGATTGTGTACTGACCTATATTAAATTTTCCGCTGGCTTGACATGATTCATACCCTGTCCTCGTGTTTCGAAGACCACAAGTTCGACATTACATCCAGTTCGTTCTAAGAAAAGCCAATAATGTTGCGATCATAGTTTGCCGTATAAAATGTTAACGGTATCAGCATGGGAGTACCGCAAGGTATCCGCCTGGGACCCTTTTTGTTTATACTCTATGATATCGGGTGACGTGTGGCGTAGTAACCTAAAGAATGCATAACAGAAAACTAGTGAAATTCAACGCCACTGTTTACGCGGAACGAACGCCATGTTACATCAACATAATGAGCCGACACGTGGGCTCCAAACGTGAATGACCGCCGACTTTAGGCGTCGTGTTACTTAATTTTGTTTACACAACAGAAGGTGGTGCCACTGTTTCATTATTCGCTCTATACCTAGCAATTTGCATTAATCTATATTATTGGCATTAAATTAAACCTTCGAGTGTTTTCAAAAGCGGTTGTTGGTTATTCTTAGGCAAACGGTACTTGAACCATATTTATGACCTACCTCAAACGCTTTGAAGAATTTCATTCGTTTCCGCCTATGTTACTGTTTATTAAAGTCGTGTTTAATGGCTTGGCAGGTATGAATGTTTATTGAATGTGTATTTTTATTATTGGCATTTATCAAGGTTAAAAACAATGGGTTGGCTACTATTCAGAATTTAAAGTGTTGAAAATTTTACTGTTTGCCTTGGTTTGTTTACTGTTGAGTTAACTAATTTCCTTGAAACAATACCTTCGTATATAATCTACCTAATACCCGTGCCTTGTTATGATCGGCTAATGTTTGCTACTGTATTGTTTACAGCACCGTTTCTTACACAATTATGCAACTTATTCAAGTTGATTACTACGGTATTACGAATTATTTATATTGCTTCATTTAATTCAATTTCATTATTGCTGTATTTTTATTATTAGTTATCAAGAATGTCTGCTTATAAAAGTGTCTGTTAAGTACTGAAACACGTTGTTCGAATTCGTTTGAGATTTGTTTGTCTGGCTAATATTTACGGATGGACAATATGAAGAGTGTTGTATTGTGTTGTGAGGTGGAATGACTTAACAATTGTAGTGACAATAGACTTTGTCGTCTTTATCCGTGATTTTCTCTTTCTTTCCTGTATTCTTGTTAATTGTTGTATCAATATTGAACCTGAAGATTTATTGAAGGAGTTTGGATAACTGAGCTACTTATGATTGTTGTAGTTTGGCATATTTACCGCAGTGTTAGTGACTTTATTTTAAATTTACGAAATGATACTGTTAATGTCAACAATAACGTAATGCAGTATGCAGTTATTGTTGACATTACGATTTTTTTTGCTGTAAGTCGTGTTAATCTGGCAATAAAAGAAAAGATCACGAATACGAATGATTCAGTTGGTCATTCAATGTTAAACAAAATTTCGTTCTGACAAGGTTTTAATTTCAATTGAATTATTATGGGTTACAGAACTGATGTGTTCGGGTCCTTCAGGAGAGGGATTTTTTTTACTAATTATTTAATACTAGAAAATAAATATAAACCCCCTAAATAATGTTTCAGTGATATTTTCGTAGCTATTCTTGCAACTACTGAAGTTCCTGCTCATATGCTGCAAAAATTACATAACATCACAAAATTTTCAATCCCTCTTACAAAATGCAACTAGACCAAGAAGAGCTCATAGCTAACAAGAATAAAACACAAAGCGTTGCGTTTCTTTGGTCTATATATTAATCATTCAACCAATTTGGTAAAGCGGAAAATCACCCGAGCGAATGCTGGCGCCAGATGGACGGATGCCAGCCTTTCACTGGGAATCAGAGTAACTTTGTTATGTGGACGACCATGCAGGACTGTTAACTTGACACATATAAACGTAAGAGACAATGCAGTAGCTGCTGATAATGAAGAATTTGACCATCCTTGTTACTATACTATAAAGAAAACCGGCCAAGTGCGTGTCGGGCCACGCACAGCAAAGTGAAGGGTTCCGTAGTAACCCGTGTTGTAAACCATGAAAAAAAAAATAGATAGTTAATTTTACTATAAGATTGAAAAGTTACAAACGCACTTATCTTAAGTCGTTTTCTATGGAACTATTACGAAATTTTTAGTTATCCAGTTACATTTTATAGGTTGGTCTACTATTACTTGTTAACTTGAAAGCCTAATAAGTGATAGTTTTCCTTCGGTTTATATGCCATGCCACTAGCATCATTTTTTTCATACACACTTGACTCTAACAAAAATTTGCACTTTAAAGCTTAATATTTCGCAAACGGATCCTTGGATTGACAAATGGTGTTCGCACACCTTCAATATTAAAACGATTTATCCAACGACACCCCACACCATGGGATCTTTCCCATGGTGTGGGGTGTCGTTGGATAAATCGTGATAGCAGGATAACAAAACAGTCAATGCAGTTGATGATTAAGAAGAATCTGAATATGAACAGCAAGGTGATACTGGGAATTAGTGTAGTTATGTGGACGACCAGGTAGGATTGTTAACACGACAATTATATTGGGTTACGCAGGAGACATTGCAACTATCGTTGAAAATAAATATAAAAGCCGGAAGTCTACGAAAGTCTTTTTTCTGGTTCTGAGGAATCATGTTGTATTTGTTTTGTGCGTGAAAATGATAAATTATTAATTTTAGCCAATGTAATGCAATGTGATGCGTGTGCGTGTGTGATGTGTGTGTGTGTATGGCAATGTAGTTAAACTAAATAATCTGAAGATGTACCTACACAGTTTAGCCGATGATATTGTGGTATTTTTATTCGAAGACGTAATTAATTCTTTAGCATGAATAAGCATTTATAAATTGAAGTGTAAAATACTTTTTGCGTTATCGAGCAACCACCGAACTTTGACCACTCGTGGAAAGTATTTATTGGCTAATACAAAGAATATAAACATACCTAAATATACAAATTAACAATACGCGTCAAAATATATATTGTTCTATAAGTCGATTCTACATAAAAGATATAACACTAGAAAGTTTTACAGATAGGCATAAGGTAGCTTACCTTAATTTTATTGTAATCTAGACTATTCTAGACTGTATGCCTTTAATGCTTGGTCGATACTTGGCAATGTCAGATTTCGTGACACGAACTGTACAATGTTACCTAAGTAGGTACATCGATTTATTTGACTTTAGAAACAGTGCGTACCTACCATACTTAGTTGACGAATAATATAGTCAAATAACGAAGCAAATATTGTTTTGACCTAGTTCTTGATCCTTTGGACTTTGTTACTTTAGTTATATAAATTAGAGCCGCGGTTTCCCTTGGCAACAGTGGCTTGAAGAAAGAGCTTCTAGGTGTAGCAATCAGACTATCGTCATAATACCAAGTCGCATTACTGAGAAAACGACTTCATTATCCCTCATAACCTCTACATTCTCATTTCTTTTACATAAATCTAGTTTTCAGGTTATTCCAAATTCATTATCTAATTCATCAGAAATCTAGAACATCACAGTGTTTTTATTTATTCATTGAATCGTAACTATGTCACTCAGACGAGTAGCTTTTTCAGTTCCATAATAAAACAACCATGTATCATGTACGAACTAAATACCGTTTTCCGCTTTATTTATTTTTACGTTAAAAATAAAAACAGACGTGGCACACAAACGAGTGATATATTGTCCACTATTTTTATTGTAACGGCGTATTGCTTACAGGTTTCCTGCTATATATTCTTGAAGCTGTATTTCAGATCTGTCCGTTCTAATTCCGTGTATCGAAACGATGTTAAAACGAACTAAATTAACCGTAAAAACTCACAGAGAAGTTATCGTCTCATCCCGTATTTCATGCTGTGGTCCGATTACTTTTGCATTTGGACAGGCTCCAGAATTTATGTCATAAAGCTTTTAGATAATACTGGAATTAGTGTAAAATTGTCGCTGGACATGAAAACATGCATAAACAAATCGGACATGACATTTTATTTTATGCGTCTGGTGTAGAATACAAAAACATGGAAGGCAAACTTACAAAGCCAAATAAAATAATAGACCAACTAATTAAGGATACATAAAGAGCTTAGTCGGAATCGGAATCAAACAAAGAACAGAAAAACGTAAAAGGATAAGCTTTTAATTCCTTATCACACGAATTACATTTACAAAACGATAAAGCAATCCCGGAACAAATTACAAACGAAATGGTGAGAGCAACTGAAGGACTTCCATTCAGTGGAGTGTTCTTTCCTTTATTATCATACAGCCTTTTCCATTCAATATGATTTTTATAGTACTTTGATATAGCAAAAGCTTTCGTTCCTTTGTTACTCTGCAGAGGCTGGTCATGACACATTAATATTGGCCACATTTTCAAGAGACCTTTACAGAATTTACTTCAAGATAGCATTTAGTATCCTGTATATTTATTACTTCTTCATTAAAATTAAAATGTTTGGTGACTTGCTAAAATCATTTCTTATTATGATATTGACAGCCATGAAGTAACTCTTTGTTTGCAAATCGGATTGAATTTGTCCTTTTGCTATCTTCTAAGGTTGGGTTATATGTAGATAAACATTTTTTATAGCTGCAATATCAGGGACACACTTATCTTCCAAATATTCCTAAGGCTCGATAAATATAACAAGTAAATAAGTTTTTATGTGACCTTCATTTGAGAATAACAGAGTATACAAAACATGAAACCCGATTCCAAAATTCTAAGTAAAGTTACAAAACTGTAACAAAGTTTGCGTAAAATATTGACGGTTTAGGAGTAAACATCGGTATTGCAATATTATTTAATTCAGAACTGCGCACTTTGTAAACAATTCATAATACCAAGTACCAAAGGAATAACATTGTGAAGCAGGAAGCGGGTTCCCGGATAATAGGACCGTAGTCAAGGGCAAGCAAGATGGAGGCATGGGAAAGAAAAGGATGAGTAGAAAACAAGAGTGACCCTGAACGTAATGGTGGCCTAGTCCCGGGTGAATATTGATCCGGTTGGGGGACAAAGGATAACGTTCCTTACGCAAGCCAAATGGAAACCCGTTTGGAGATGCTTTATATAATGAAGGACGTAGTAAAAAATGATGTTTATGTGAACTAAGAATAGCCATTTTTCCTGGGACGTGAAGAGAATTCCTCGCTGATTTTGTTGTATGAATGAATGAGTCAGCTGAACATAGTATTCAGCTTTTAGGGCATTGAACTGGAGTTCTCAATGAACTTAGCTTTAAGGTCTAGAGTTGAATGGTTTGGCCTTGACCTGCTGTTACTTTTGTTGCGTATCAGCTTTTGTCTCATTACATTTTGGTGTTGATAATTTTATTGAAGGGTTTTTGCATCATGTGTTTGCAGTCCTTTTCATTGTAGGGAAAGCAGTGGATGCACGGTTCCTTAGTTGTTGTCCAAGTTTGTAAATTGTTGAAGTTTTTGTGTTGTTACTTGTAACAATCCTGAAATAAAAATAAATAGAGGTTCAAAATTTTTATCGTTTTCTTTATAGTGTAGAGGTATGTACTTTCATTAGAATGGGTACTCCGTTCATGTTCAAAGCCATATCAAGTGTTTTATTAAAAGCTTACTAAAGCAATATTGACTCTATTTTGAAACGTCATTGGCTGGATTACACGGCTTACTTCAAGACCTTTTAGTATTATCTCTTGCGCCTTTGATAAAATAATCCTTATCTCCAGTGCTAAAAGTTTAGTTTTCTACTTAAAATTCCATGTCATCTTTATCTTTTTTACCTTGGCTGTTTGTCTACGTCAAATAAAAGTTGAAGTCAAATCTTAATGCAAGATTTTTTTGGCTTCGCCCACTCATACGCCTACTTGAAACTCGAAAAAGGTTTGATAATAAAATTAAAACGGTGTTTATGGACAATATTGATTAATGTGCTGGAACCTGTTTCTCAACCTGGTTTTTACGTGCCGATATAGGTACCTTGTTATTTTACGATATGGTTGGATTGAAGCTAGGTTCACAATGTTCACATCACTGTTTCGGGATGTGTCGTTGTACGAGTTTACAACAGTCAAACAAATCATTTTCTGCTTACATCTAATGCAGCCAATCAATTGCTCCTGAAGACGCTACGATATTACAAAATGCAGTCACGTGACCCGACTTTTGCATTTGCTTGCTTGTAACTTTGAATGTAGATCTGTTACAGGCTCTGATAACAAATATGTAGGAGCAACTGAATCCTTAGTAAATTTTAGAGTACCCGAAAGTTTAGGTTTTATCGATGCCAGCTAAGTTAAATTTCTGTTTAAGAGTCGGTAAAAGAGAGAGTATCGGGATTCTAGAAATCTAGAGGATAGTTCATAACCTTAGAATCTTAGAAATTGTGTAAAAACGATACAATACACAAATATCAACACCACTATAATAGTACATACAAACACAATTTCTTATCAGAAAATGATGACAACAAACCAATTCACAAGTAATAGCATAGAGAAATAGCGAACATCTACCTAGTGTAATGTTTATCTAAAACTCCGCATTGGAAGCATTTCAATAAACTTTGGCGCCAATTAGTTGCAAATTTTCCTTTAATTGAATACCTTCGTTTATTTACGACGTGCATTCATTGAAATCGCTGACGTCCATTAATTTGATCACACAATAAACAATGGAAGTCGCAATGCTTTCGGAAGGTAAGTTATCCAATGTGGCATGCTTTTGCATTCTGGATTTAAATGTATCTGACAAATAAATACTTTCACAGTTTTTTTTTGTCTTTAACAGCAACTAAAGAGTTACCTTATGGAAACAAGAATAAGGATCTCTGTGATGTAAAATCAGAGCTACAATACTGCTATCCTGTAAAAATATCACCCTTAATACTTTCGTGAAGTGAACATGAAGTGAGCTGTCAATTCATTCAATCAAGTTGGAATGTTGGTTCACAGGTCTGTGAATGAAGTCCAAAGAAATGGAAAATGGAAATCATTACCGACCATATTGGTAATTGAATTGTTATTTTTTTTTTACATTGATTTAGCGCGTGTGGTTTTAATGTTGTTGCATTTTCGCAAAGTTACAAAGCACTTTATTACCATGATTGTGGATCAATTATTTGTTTGTCCTATAAATTAAGCTTTACATTTTCTGTTAGGTTTGTTGTATAATCTCAACAAACACGAGTAAACAATCTTGGCAAGGTACCTTTACTGGCTGCATCCTTTGGATTCGTCTCACGTAATCCAGCCGCGCCAGGTACAAAATAACTACCGCTTGTTCCTGAAAGCCAGCAATCTACTTCAGTTAAAAAAGCTATTCCGTTAGGATTATCTTGCCTTTCTACTTCTTACAAAAACTTTTGTTTTTTACTTTGTAAATCTTGTATAAAATAGGGGCTGGTTTACAGCGATGTTATCTTGGACAACACAGATATAGTTGAAATACCTCGTGAGGAAATCTGGTCTCCAAAAGAATATAATTATGTTAATCTGAAATCGTCAACCTGTCTTTAGTAAGCGTGTTGACGATTGTTGCTCGTGCCTTCTCTGTATGGGAAAATATCTTTGGAACAGTATCAGGCTCGTATTATTGTTTTTCTTTACTTATCTTTAATTCTTTATCTTCATCAAGCCTTGGTCTTCATCAAGGCTTCTACAACTAACCAATTTGGTCATCTTCATTTGCCAATTAAATGTCCATATTTTTTTAATTTTATTCTATCACCTAAATGGCGCAGTATCACTTCTTCCTTACGATAAACAATGCGAGTTACTAGGCTGAATAACTAAATGTCATGGCTAAACAAACACTTCATAAAAATGTTATTATGAACATTTGGTCATCGCTCCGCAACGACCCCGCTATCTAAATTGGACAAATTGATAAAAACCAGTTTGTTTTCCATTCCATTCATTTTTCATACAATTAATGTATTCAACATGTTTTTGTGGGTCTCGGTCGTTATCATGTTACGTAAAATTTATATGATATAATAGTTGCCTTTACTCGAATTATATACTCGACTTAATTAAGATAAAAATTACGAATGATGATGGATTGTAGCGTCTTGTTTATTAAATAGATATGAAAACACACTCTTAGTCACACAAGTGTCAGGTTGCTGTCAGTAATGACATCTGTCACTGTCAGTGATCATGAATGGCGGGAAGTGAATGATGATTTAGCAATACCGTACCCTGAAACTTGGTGTAATGATGAGCCTGTGGGTCAGTTTTAATAAGTCTATATAATCGGACTTAAAAGGGGAAGAACGAATTCTCAAATAGGATCTTTTTATATTCTTAAAACGTATGCTAATTCAAATGACTAAAATTTATCAGTTCAAGGTTTATTATCCTATTCGCAAAAAGTCTGTTTTGCGATCAACATTATCGATTTCAGTGGAAACTTCCTTCATTTACATTGGATTACAAATAACAGCTGCGCTGTGTAAAGACTGATTAACATTACTATTAATACGATACGGTGGCCATCACACGAGGTTTTTACAAAAATAACACATTTTTTTTAACTGTCAGAGTCTGTGTCAATTGAGTTAAGAATGCCAGAGACAGCCCTTCGGTTCGCAACCACACGAATCGTGATCCGGCCTCGCGGGGCATAGACAATGTGACATCCTCCTATCATCGATGGAGATGTCAGATGAGATGATGTCAGAATGCCAAAATGTAAAGGATTGACCACGTGACATTTCGATAGCATTTTGGCCTTTTTGACAATCGAATTGTCACTTTGTCTAGAGCCCAAGTAGAATTTTTATTTTTTTTATGGATGGGAAATCATCAAATGACTCCTTCCGCTCTGGGCGGAGCGGAAGGGAGTGTCATACTCTTACTGACTAAAACCCATCATCAATGCCCTTTGCGTTTCAGGGCCGCGGTGACTCTTTCGAACAAATCCCGTAAAGCCTAAGTACCGAACTTTGTATAGTTTGTAAGTAATTTATTTTCATCCAAAACAGTCTTATGGATTACTCGCAATTTTGTTTATGCTAAAACCAATTTGACGTCATTGCGTAGGCGTTGGAATTACAAGTCATTGCCATGATAAAATATAGGAATTTTACAATGACAGTAATATTTATGTAACTTTGGAATATGCAACCAATGTTTACGTAAACAAAGGAATACAACAGAGGATTTGAAAGAAGTTTAAACGTTAGTTTTTCAAATGGAGCTGGCGGCGGCCATTGTTGCCATAGTCAACAAAGCAATAAAGAGTCTATGGGCCACGTGTTCCGCATAAATACCGCGTTCCAAGGTTATCGCGAATAGTAAAGAATGTAGGTACCTACGCACTTGTTCGAATTTCAATTTCAAATCATTAGCAGTTCTAATCAGAATTGGATGTGCCAGTAATATCGAATACAATGCAGTTTTTTAATGTGGCCAGTATAATCATGAAAGTACCCCTGATTTCTGAATTATGAATTTATGACTTTTGAAGTTGAGTATTTTCAAACTCAATTTCAGCCCTGAAACCTGTTGAAACTCAATTCAGAAACCGGCCCAAAGTCTGGAGTGCATTACTTAACAAGCTCTGTTCCACTTTGCATGAAGTATTTGGTTTACAAATTCCTGAAACACAATTGTAACTACCAATTTTTAAATTTGTAGTGACTCATCCATGAACTTTGGTTGTAAGACGGCAAACAAAGTACCATCGTAACGCATTATTTAGTCTACTATGAGTACTATGACCAAACAGATGTTTCTGTCTTGAAAGCTTTATGTTCTTAGGTCTCAAAAGGTTAGATTTTTACAGTATTTCCAGGGTTATCGTATTACCTAGTTAATTGGTTGTGGAGGTCAGATGGGCAGCCGCTCCATGTAAAATGCTGGTACTCAGATGCATCAGACTGGGAACTGACCCCAACATAATACAGTTGGGAAAAGGCTAGGGCAGACTGATTGATGTATCAAAAGATTAGCAACAAAATTGTCGGAATGTCCTAAATGTTTTGGAACATTAAATTAACTAATTATCAGGATAACAACGTAAACAACACATAAATTATAATACTTTGTTAGATACTAAATCAGATAACAAAATTTCCTCGAAATATACGTAATTAGATTATGGCAACATCTTCCTTGTAGTGGTTGAGATTTAGATACGGTTCGAAGAAGACAATAAAATAAAAGGTGTGATCTACGGTTTTGTCAATATTTTGCTACTTAAATTAACAAGATATAATAAATTAATAACAAACGTTATTTTTATTTGCCTCAAAACGATTTCACAACTGAAATAGTTTCTGGTCTTGATCATCTGACTTTCGGAAATTTTCTGACATTCGGAAATTTTCTGACATTCGGAAATTTTCTGACATTCGGAAGTTTTCTGACTTCCGAAAAAACTCAATGCCCTCCGGAAAATGTTGGCGAATAAACATATTCGAAATTCAAATACTTATGTAATTTTAAACCGATTTTCAACATTTTCTTCCGACATTAAACACTCGCAAATTAATCTAGACGTGTTCAAAGCATGTTGTTCGCTTCCAAGGTCTCTCATCCCGACTTGCGTCTTCGTAGAGGCGATAAAGCATTTATTATTTTTATTTTTAAACCGCTCAACAAGCACTGGTTGTGTTGTGTTCCTCAACACGTGTTGTGCCTGATATACGATCAATAAGTACCTATCTACCTATGATGTCATCTTGAAGTGTTTTGTTGTGCTTCCACGAGGGGTAATGTCAATTTACTTCAGGCTGTATACCTGAATACCTTTGCCTTGAAATTTGTACTTAACTCTTTGATTATCTAGATCTAGAATACCTACAGCTACTGCAGAGATTCAAATCTGGAACTGATTGCTATCATTTTGTAAAAGAAACGTGTTTTAGATATCGTTAAAAAATCGATGTGTTTAAATATCAACGCAAGCACGTGCGATACCGCGTGTAGAATAATTTTTGCGATTCTTAAACGTAACACCTACGAGTTTTTTGCACTTAAGAGCAGCTGTTAAATTATACAGTAGACAAAGCACTGAAACAGTGATAATACAAAATTAAAGAATCCAATAATTAAAATAAACAAAGATAAAAAAATGTAACATACCAAAAAACAAAACAAAATCTATCTATACGATACTATTAGATATCATTTCGACATCAGGGGCTACTCTCTAAACCCGAAGTCCGTAGTTTCGGGCTTAGTTGCGGGCGTATTCTACTTCGTATCACCTACAGACTTACGACTAGTTCCGAACCCGAACTAATCGTAAGACATGTTGTCATGAATGACAACACGATGTGACAGTAATTGTCAAATCGTGTTGTCATTTATTCTTAGTGGTTAGATGATACGGACTCGAATACGCCCCTCAACTAAACCCGAAACTACGGACTTCGGGCTTAGAGAGTAGGTTCCTGTGGCTCTAGTCTCCTTTTATAAATTGTGAACTCCATCCACACAAAACATTGTAAAGTATCTTCCTATTACGCTCCATATTCTAAAATGTAAACCATAATATTACTATATCCCATCCCATCTCATATCATAACACTTACATAACAGTCAACATAATATTATAAAACTTGTACATGTAACACAAGTGTGTTATAATAGCGATCAAGGCCGATTCATTCTCGTTTATTTTCGACTCGGATCGCGAATCGTAACGATCACAAAGTCGCGTTCAAAAAATAGTGTTGTGAATTTACACTTCGTTAGAGGCACGTGCTTAAGTCGCGTTCCGTTTATCGGGTTACTGGATTTTATTTTTATTGGATATTAAAATTGAGAGCAACTTGAACTAAGGTTGTGGTAAAATAACGTAATACCTAATTGTTGTTATTTTGCGTTTGTGGTAAGCGATTTATGGTTCATTAATGTATTGTTTATTTTAACTCTTTAGAGTTATTCATCTATATAGGGACCATATCTAGAAGTACCTAATATAAGGCTTTATAGTATGTTTTGTTAACTGTAACATTTAAATAGGACTTTTTATTTGAGCTGCTAGTCATCGAATCAGACATATCCGAATCCTGCGATCGTGTTGGTAAAGCAGTAACACAAATCAAAACGGGTCACTAAAGAAAGTAATTTATAAATCAAAAATTTGCGATCAGGTTTCAATAAAAAAAAAACAATCCTAAATCATTAAGTTCGCCTTTGCATGAACATCCTACTAATATTATAAACGCGAAAGTTTGTAAGTATGGATGGATGGATGGATGGATGTTTGTTACTCTTTCACGCAAAAATTTGGATGAAATCACACATATAGTTTATGACCTGGATTAACACATAGGATACTATTTATCCCGATATTTCCACGGGATCGAGAGTTACGCGGGTGAAACCGCGGGGCTGCCGCTAGTAAATAATATTTGATTTGTACATCAATAGGTAGGTACACAGAATAAATCTGACCAAAGAATTAGTAGGTACTTATATAATTAGTTCCACCTGTCGTCACGTTCCTATTATTTAATAGCTTGGTTCACGTTCTTTTGAACCGAAAATAACATCTAACATTAGTTCTATCTAATCGTAATTCTATTATCGTATCAATTTAGATAGTTTTCGCCGATATTGGATAAATAGATAAAGTCTAATTCGACAATTTATCGAGATTATCGAGGTAGGTAACGTTAGATAACTGTCGTGACACGAGATTTTAAAAACTGCTTATTTTAAGAGTGGAAATCAATCGGACTTGCGGTTTTCCAACTATTTTGGAGAGTTCTTCCAGTCCAGTATAATCGGATGCAGCTGAATACTACTGTTTTGTGTGGAGCGACTGTCTCTCTGACCTCCACAAGTGTCCACAACCCAGTAAGGAGCCATCCATAAATTATGCCATACGTTAAGAGGGGGAGGTTGATGAAGTATGACATGTTGTGACAAGGGGCTCGAGGGTTCCTAGATTTCAGGACGTCAGATTTCATATTTCAAATTCTAACATATCTAAGTAGATATTACAACTAAAAGTATTTGCAACTCTATCTGTATGACCATCTATGACGAAGATTGTCCATCCCAAACTTTTTAAATATAACATAACGTCACGGTTGGTCCTTGCCTTCCTATGTACTTGTGAAGAAAGGGCATTTTGCCAAAGTCGACTGTCAAACTTTTGTTAACTGTAGTTATTAGCTGATTGTAATAAAATTATTACAGCAAATCAAACAAACAGCCTGTAAACCTTTAAGCCTTTCAGAAATTGGCTGTGAAATGTGTGGGATAGTGCTAGTTTCATATAGAAAGAAAGTAAGATAAAGTAAATACCTACTTTATCTTCTGCTACAGACCTGACCTGCATAAAAATATAAATCTAAACAAAGGGGGATGTCAAGCCGCCATAGTGATTTAGGCCCTGAGTGCCCACAAGTCAGTCAGTCAACATCGAATCAGTGGGACTTCTATAAACAAAAGGACAAATAAATAAAGTACAATATGTGTAAATGTCAAATCAATGTTTTGCAACAAATCTTTATTTTTTCCCGGATTTTAAATTGGCAACCTAGCAAATGTCTGTTTATTTCGTTGTATCGTTTCAATATTATTATTTATTAAAAAATGTTACTGACTTGTATCGCGTCGTGAATAGAAGAGTTAATTACGTAAAATTTATGTATTTTTTTTTACTAAATTAAATTTCTTGAGCATCGCAAGGCCTAAAATCGGCATTCCCCTTTCCTTAAAAGGAATATAATAGATAAGCCGTAGTCCACACATAGATACGGTTTGACTTTGAACCCATGAAACAATTGACATAGTTGGTTAACAAAACATTGTCTACATAAAACAGCTCATATTTGCCTATGTACTTGTCGCGCCCATGTACTGCTCCCCTTTACATAGGCTGCTATTTGTGCAGTCACTAGCAAATACACGAACACAAAGAACAAAAACTTATTACTTATAAAATACTAGAGATGGACCAACTAGTCGGTTATGACATCTAGCCGGTCACATTTATAGAAAAAAAAAAAAAAACCGAAAAGAAGATACCGAAATATGGAAAAGAAGTAAAAATGTTAAAACTTAATACAAAAATATTTGGTTTGCTCTTGACTCTAGTCTGGGTCATAGATGACAGAGACAAAGTCGACGATGGAGCGAGCTTACCCAGAAGAAGCCTGTTCACTCTAATTTTGAAGAGATTAGGGTCGTATGCGTTCGGAAACACAGACGCAGGCAGAGAGTTCCACTCCTTTGCTGTGCGCATTATAAAAGACGTTTGGAAACGTTTAGTGCGAATTGGTGGAATAGCAACAAGGTAGGGATGGTAACTTGCAGTGCGTCTAGATGTCCGATGGTAGAAGGGGGCCGGTGGGATGAGATCGTGGAGTTCCTGGACACTCTCCCCGAAGTACAATCTGTAGAAGACCGACAAGCAGGCAACCTTGCGGCGATGAGCCAAGCTGTGAAGCTTGGCATCCACCAGTCTTACGTCGCCAATGAGCCTTTTAGCTCTGTGTTCCACCGAGTCAAGCGCGGCAAGTTGGTATTTAGCTGAGCCATCCCAAAGATGGAACGACTTCGATCATAGTAGACGACTATCCTGCCTCATTTATAGTTGGCCGAGTAGTTGACGATGATAACAGACTAGTGAACAACTCTGCCATTTGAGTGCCGACTAGTTTGCTAGTCGGGTAGTCGGCCTAGTCCATATTCGGCCCCAGGAACACTTCAAAATTTAATTTCACATAAGTATTTATGTTCGTGAATGTACTCCTTCGCTTTCCGTTATCTGTACATAAACATTGACATTGCGAATGAATGTGTCGTTATATAACTCACGTTCAACTAAGAAATACACCTAAAGTGTATATTGATAAGAATTACTAACATTGTTTGCCGAAGGATTTGTCGTATTTGTTAGTTTTAACTTGAAATGTAGGTTATTTTTCTGCGCGTGTCACCTACTCGTTTTATTTTCTTTTAAAATTTTCAGATTTTCGATACACTTCTCCGTATTGTATTAGTATGTTTTAGTATTTGGACCTATCATTAAATTCCTACATGGAAATCAAACTATTAAATTTAAGTTACTCTAGTGAGAAAAAATTCCAGTCCCGAGATATATGAAGGTACTGTAACCGAGATGGAATCAATGGCTTGTTCGCGATTATAAAGTACTAGATTTTGCCCGCGTCTTGGTACTTTGGGCAGCTATTTTTATTTTTAAGAAACAAAGTTTACAAAAAAAAAAACGCTTGAATATATGCTATTTTGAAGCGCCTAAATACTTTCATTTATCTTCAGGAATGACGGGACTCCCATACAAACTCTCATCCCCTATTTCAACCCCTTCAAGCCTTTTTCTCGCGATAAAAAGTAGCTTATCACTCCAAGGTCTAATCTATATCTGTACCAAATTTCATCAAAATCGGTTCAGCGTTTTAGCCTGAAAGCGTAACAGACAAACAGACACACTTTCGCATTTATTATTTAAGGATACCTATAAATTTAATGAATTACGTATACATAATTTATAATTTTAAAACTGCTTATGGCTTGACAGTCTTTCTCGTGTTTGTTTTCGAATTATGATTACTTAATTAATTTTTATTCATAATATTGTGTCATTAAGTTTCAAAACTAAAGAGATCCTGATGAAAGAGGCCGACTCTACAGTTCCTCAAGTTCGTACCTCAAGATAATTTAACCAGCAGACAAGCCCATGCCTGCATTTGAAGTACGTCTCCACAGAACTTATTTGCGGATAGTCTGCCATATGCAAAACAGTTTGTTTATCGTGATAACTGCTATCTTATCTGAGGTGAGCCTTCGAGACATCACTTTCGACTCGAACTGGATGCGCCAGAGTGGGTGGCATTGAGTAGGCGATGGATAGTATTGCGTGGGTAGGTATCTGTGAGAACTTTTTTGAGGCACGTGTATCATGTTTGTTGCTCTTGAAGATACAGTTGGAGAGTATTGTTGTTCAATAGGAAAAACATTATAAACAGGGTATAGGAAAGTGGTTTTATTTTAAAAAACTGCTTCTGGCCATGTAGATGAACAACTTTATTATTTTTTTCTTTCTTGAGGAAAGTTATTCACGTTCTATTTAGCAATATTGCAGGAAAATTGCAGACGCCGTAAGATTGTTAAATATCGCGTGAACCAACGTGAAACAACGGCTTAACGTGCTTTCCGAGGCACGGAGGAGTCTCGGTATGTTGAGATGGTCACCCATCCACAGACCGACCTTGGCAGGCGTTGCTTAACCTTGAAGATCGACCCGTGCAGCTGTTATTATTTAGCCACGTGCTGACACGGTACATATCACCAATCAATAAAATCAAAATCCAGGTTAATAGGTGCCCAGTAACCGTCTCGATTTTTCCTCTACACGTGGAATCAGCTTCTATTTTCCTTTGAGTACACCGATTACCATAATATTTGTTTCTGACGTTGTGTTAACAAACCTCGTGTATGTTAGTTATTACTGCACGAGTGTGAAATGTCTTCGATAATTGACTTTGTTAATCAGCATGTCTTGGTCTTCCGTTTATATCAAGTTGTTTGGTTCGAGTTTGTTTGCTGTTTCTATATGTATTTTGTTATCAATTATTTATCTTGGGCGTGATCGAGGACATTTTGAGATGTTGGCTCCAAGCTCCAATGTTGGTTCATTTATGTTTGCTATGATTTGTAGCTTTTACTTTGTATGCTCTAAAATTATGTGTAAAATTATCCGATGTCCTTTCTTTTACCGCTACTTTGCAAGTATGACCGAAAATATTACATGGGCAGGATTTCATTTAGTTTATTTCAAAGTCAACGTCCAAATAAATAAAGTACCTACCCCTGGACAAAATAGAGTAAAACAATAATAATAAATCTTTATTGCAGACCATCCAAGGTCCATATTCACATTAAAAAAAAAAAAAAAAAATTCGTTTAATTAATAATAATGATAAAAA
This sequence comes from Mamestra configurata, assembly GCA_002192655.3. Lineage (NCBI taxonomy): Eukaryota > Metazoa > Arthropoda > Insecta > Lepidoptera > Noctuidae > Mamestra > Mamestra configurata. Next base: position 333,451 of record NDFZ01005217.1, on the reverse strand, counting down.
ATAATATTCAATTCAAATAAAAAATGACAATAAGTTAAAAAAAAAAACAGAACACTAAAGCCGCGTATCCACTAGGCAACATTTGACGCGCAACACGTGACGCTCAACCTGTTCGCCAACGTTGCGCAACAGCGCCAGCTGGCGCACAATATGAAAACGATACGTAATAAGGGTTGCTCGTTGTCGTTAAACATGATGAGCAACATGCTGTGCATCATGTCGCGCGTCAAATGTTGCCAAGTGGATACGTGGCTTTAACCAGCTATTTCCAGCCAACGCTTGTAGGTCTTGGTAGCAATCATTCTATCAGCAAGTTCTTCAATAAATCTCTAGTTCTTAAATACTCTATTACTTTATATTAGAGTACGGTTAGCAAGCCTACTCTTACCAGCTCTTACCACGACTTTGAGAGCAGTTCAAGGCTGACTCAAGGAAAAACATACAATGTCTCAAGTTAGGGAAGGTTCTAGAGATGGTACGTGCTGTGCTACTACGACATAACTGCAATATAATTAAATCTAAGCAGGTAGCCATAACGCTATTGGCGCAGTATGCATGAATATATTGCTTGTTTTAACGTCAAGTGCCATTACAGAAGCAACATCAACAGATATATAGTTACAGGTATTTTGCGGTACAACACGATCACACAAGCTGAATAGATAGTTCAATATAACTTGACCATCCATAGTGGATCTACTGGCGAAGTCAATTTTTAATGAAACGTCAAATGCAGAACAGGAAAATGGGGTCAACAGGGTTCAGGGGTGAATCGGTACTTTTAATGTCACTCCATAGCACTTATCTCAATTCGTATTTGGGATCGGTGCAACATGTTCTTCATTTTTCTCTATAATTATCCAGTAGTCACACCTTTCTTTGCTATATCATCTTTCATCAAGTCTTTCCATCGTTTATTTACCCTTCTCCTATTCTTATAGGATAAAGTTAAAGTACATTTAGTAAAGTTTAAAGTACATTACATTTAGAATTAGAGTGAACAGGCATCTTCTGGGTAAGCTCACTTCATCGTCGACTTTGTCTCTGTCATCTATGACCTAGACTAGAGTTAAGAGCAAACCCATCTAAAAAAAAACATTCATAGAATTCGGAACCATATGAAAAGTGAAAACGGTACAGTTCATTAATCTGCCTAGTCTTTTCCCAACAATTTTTTTGGAGTCTAAGTTTGGGTCGGTTCCTAGTCTAACTGGATGCAGCTGGGTGCAAGTGTTTTACATGGAGCGACTGCCTATCTGGTCCCAGTTACTGGGTTGTGGAGGTCCACAACCCAGTAACTAGGTAACATGATACCCTTGACAAGACTGGAAAACAAGCAAGGTTGCCTGCTTGTCGGTCTTCTACATTTGAAAATAGTTCCATATTTTCCCGCAGCTCAAGACATCTTGGTCACATTAACACAAATCATGCGCGTGACAGATGATCTCTGTATTAGCCATACAAACACACAGATTAAATATTATTTGCTAACACGTTCAGCCTTTATGCCTTTGCCAGGTACATACTAAAGATAAACACGTGTGTTTCCTGTGTAATGTTTTAGAAATAAATGTGTAACACAATGGTAGGAGACTTGTTTTAATTTTGCTATAGTTAAGTTTAATATGTCACGTGGATGTATTAATTGTGTGCCTAGGTTTTTACATAACATTGATTTGTATTTTATCTATGGTTATAAGATTATATAGTTTACTAGAAATCAGCACTGGCATCGCATGGGTAGCAAAGCGGCTTAATTTTTCCGACATCTTCAACACGCATCGCCATATTTTAGCCAAAAACCTTAAGTATGTACTGAATTATACACCTTAACCATACTCGTGAATTACTGCGTCCATTGGTGAAAACCGTATGAAATTCTGTTCGGGAGTTTATGAGTTTGTCGCTTACAGACATAGAGACAGACGCGGCTGGGGGTAAAAAAAGTATGCTGTTGGATTTGAATATTAATTCTCTAAAAGTTGTTTTCTTGATTCTTGGCGATCTTCCCAATAATTGGTGCTATTTTTTTTCTTCCAACATCCAACAATGATTTATCTATTCCTTCAAGTAAGTGACTTAACTAAGTCCGATTAAAAATAATCGTATTAAACTTATTGCTTGATCTAACGTTAATCACTGGGGCGGTACAAATCACAAGTACCAACCTATTCACAAGGTCTAATACTGAGAAACAGCACTGGCATTGAGGGCCAGGTTACTGCATTTTAATGCAACTAACTGCACCGGGAAGTCGACGGTAATTAAAACTGAGGCAATAAACCATAGACCACATGCCTAAAGATGCTGATTGCTAATCAAGCGGCTGGGCTGCACAGGTAAATAGACGGAAGAGGTTAAGTACTTTAGCTATTAGTGTTGTGGGGTCTTAAAGGCTCAAATACTCCTTACAGTCATTTGGTTAAATGTGAAGAACATTACTTCTATATTTTTAGGTTCACTCCGTCCGGTCTTCCGCGATTCCTATTTTGCTAGTATTGTTATGGCTATTGGAGCTGCATCTATGTGCTAAGGAAGCTTAAGGTTTGTCTCTGGGATTTCACTAAGGCCTCGCACTTCTTCTTCTTCGTCTTTCCCTCACTGCTGAGGATCGCGACCACTTGCGACGCGTGTCCAAGCCATGCGGTCTTCTGCAGTGTGAACCGCTCTGTACATGCTGTCTCCAACAGCCTTCTTTATTGCCGGTATTGTGGTGTATTCCATCTTGCCGGTGTTCTCCTCTGCCTCGCACTAGTGCGATATTTTAAACGTGTTCGATCGCGGTAACAAACTTTTGCTTATGCCAAATTGTTTACGAAAGATACCTTATTAAATATCGTCACCGGACGGCTGTTAGTATAAATTAACGTGTACGTTTACGTGATCGATTACGCTTGAAAACTCGCGCTAATGTCACTGATGGGATTTCTTCCAATAAAACAATACAAAACATATTCTGAGTTTTTGCCAACATTCTCCATTGTGCTATTTTTTAAAGCGTTACGCGGCTCGCATATATTTGATTTTGGGTCAACAGAAAAAAAATAAGAACCCAATTATATTTCAAACCACGAACTGCACATATACAGAAGCAAATATTCTAGCTCAAGCATTTTCCCGAAAAGCAAATACTCAGACACTAAGCGAAGTAATTAAAATTATTTAACCACAAGCCGGGTTCGTTAGTTTTGACTCAAAGAGACAAATATTTACACTGCATGCAAATTAACTGGCGCCTCTCGTGTTTGCGAGAATTTGACACTAAACCTTGGAACTGTTTCCACAGAATGTATTATGTTTAACTACAGTATAAAACTTAATGGCCCATAAGAATTATACATATTCAAAATGGTGGATCTGTAATTTGTGTCTATTCATCATAAAAATAAAATATTAATTAAGCCACCACGCGAAATAACTTTTAATATATTTTTAGCATTTTGCTATTTATTTATCTGTCTCTCTCTGTAGGAAATTATCAGGAAAATGAAATACTAATAGCTTATCTAGGTGTTACCCGCTCGAATGCTCTCAGTCATGAGGTCGCCCATTGTGTCACCCTATATAATGTTTTCTTCATCAATCTTTTCTGTAACTTAAATGTTACATAATAAAGAGTATTCTATTATTCTCTGATTGGTTACTGGTTTAAATAAGCACAACAAATCATCTACAGCCAACAGTATATCATCTATAACCATGATGCATCATTCCTGCTTCCTAAAAGCCCCCAATAGACTGACATTTACGAGCAACACTGCACTGCCGATATTTGATTTATCCCTCACATATTCTCGCTTGCTTTTCAGCAACAATAATAAACATTTGCAGGAGCTCGTTCATAAACAAAATTCAAACAATGCGGTAAAACAGTTTACTACGTAGCGTAACGCCTATCAAATCAATCATAAAATGGCCACCGATGTTCTTGAATGCAGAACTTTTGCGTGATACGACACGTGATCGATACACTAGAGATTAAAAATAACTTACTTAGCTTCACCGCTTAGCATAGAAATAAGGAATGAACTGAGTGATTCCGAATCACTCAGTTAATTCTCAGATTTTTCATTATCAGATTGTTAGTTTGGTAAATAATTTTGTGTGCATGTCAGTTATCTGAAAATAAATTGTAGTACTTATTAATAGAGTAATCATATTTCGTGGAGAGAGATAAAGTAACTTTGCCGTCAATATCTGTATCTTTTCTGTAGTTCTTTCCAAGACTTCTCTATAAGTGACGAAGTGTTTGAAGTTGTTCGAAGTGTTCACAGGTTTACCAGTATCACTATACTGCAAACTTGTGACGTAGCCCAATCAATATTCTAGAAATAGACAACTATTGGCCGCATGATTTATATTTCTCTCAAATCTTCCGGTAGGTAATCATTTCATGCTTGAATAGGAAGCACTCAGTCCATTCTCGTCTATGTTACTCACTTTTGCTAAGCACTTTTGCTGTCACTGTCAAACACAACTGTCAAACTACAACTACAAGATAGTGTAACGAGTCTAGCACGTGCTAAGTAACGTTTAAGTTAACTTTAACGTAGCGTTGCAAAAGTGCTCATGGCAGAGTTTCGTTGTACAGTTTTGTCGCAGAGGTTACGTAATGTACTGTTGGTACTTGCTAGTGTTCACGTAATATAACTAGTCCTTTAGCTGTGAAGGGATCAGCAGGGATTAAGCTTTTTATTTGTACTTTATTTGGTGTGGGGTTATTTGGTTTTACTTCTGAGGTTGATATAGACTAGAGAGATCTGTGGCAATAAATTTAGCTTGATGACCAAACTGGTTTTCCCGACTCAGAATAAACATTTTATCGTTTCTTAAACTTCATTAAAATGAGATTCCTTCGTACCTCGGAAATCACGTTAAGCTGATGGTCTCGGCTCCTGATGATCCTTGACAGTCGTTAATTGTAGTCAGAATCGAAAAAATCTTCGCCAGCCTTACCAAGGGTACTGTGCCACCTGGTAACTGGTTTGTTTGTCAAAAAGGCAGTCGCATTCAATGTAAATTACTGGTATAATTATGCAGTAAGTTGGCCAAAGATTTTTGTAGTGGGGGAAGTTCGCGCACGCACAATTTCATACATTTTTACATGCGCGATCTTCCTCCGCTACGAAAATCTTTAGCCAATTTACGTGCCGGTAACTATACTCAGCTTAATTCGGTTTGACTACCCAAAAAGAGTTGGGAAAAGGCTAGATAGGTAGATGTAACGGAAATATTGTTTGTATAACTTTCAGGCAATATTTACAAATGCATAAAAACTTATAGATACTATATACAAGCTAGTAGAAAATATACAAGCAGAGTAAAAAGGGGAGCGGAAGAACTTACAGGGCATCGAAAAATTCGTCCACATCGCTGTCAACGGGAAAAGTGCCCAGAACACTGGCCGCATTGCCACGCTGAATGGCAGTGCCGATTCGTTGACCAAAGAAAACGCCAGCCCTCTGGTCACGTGAAGAGTCGCCTAACCGTTTGCTGATTTCACGAAAAACTCGATGAGCACTCAGGCCCCAGGCCCCAGGCCCTAGTGTTTCAACCCCAAACGGCTCAAATGCATAATTCCCAATAATGTTGTTATAGATTTTAGATAGGTAGATTGATTAATATCGCACGTTTCCCACAGAATCACACTACTGACGAAAACAAAATATATCAAAGAGACTCATCCATTTCAAGCTCTTGATAAATGGCAATCGTTTCCGATCTCGCACTGGGATGCACGTGGAATATTCTCAAGCTTCAGTCGGTATATATCTTCGCTTTCTTTGCTAGCAGTTGTTCCCGTATCTTTATGAAAGCCTAGAACATATCTTAGTGGATATTCTGATGGTAGACACCACACAAATTTGCAATAGCGGTTATTGACCTATTCACACATTGATCTACTCATTCATTGACCCATTGACGACATTTGTTTTATTAAAAACTTAAATACATGTATCGTACGTAAATACGTACGTAAATATTATGAACCTTTTTCGTTACGATTAACGAAAAAGGTTCATAATATTTATTGTACGGTTACCTACGAATTGACTTTAGGAAAGGGGCAATGTACATAAATGCAAATTTATCTGGTGCCTAGCATAGTTTCATGTGTGCCCCCCAGTCTCTCTTAAAGTCTCCTGAACTTAGGTAAGCAGCTTCAAGATACAAACGCGTGTAACTGTCTCCCTTATCTATGAAAATTTTCCAACATAACCTTTATTGTGTCAACTATCAATAGTGTTGATAGTACAACCTTACATAAGTGTAGTGTATATAAGTGCGACTTTCAGTTGCATAGAGGTGACAACTGTTTACTTATTGAAGGGGGAAAGTATAAATTTAACGGCTTTGATAACGTGCTTTGACGTAGGTCTAGTTTTGACGTTTGAAATCGAAGATTCTTTCTGGGATTCTCTTTAGCGATACAGTTAATAGAATAGAATAATCTTGAATAGAACGGTAGGTAATGATATGAAAGAAAAGGGAGTGAATGATAGTGTGACGGTAGACGGTAGCCACAAGAAGAATATGCTGCACTGACCCAAGGGACAAGAGCCTCTAACCAAAGTAGCAATGCGATGATGTTGCATCGTAATTTTTTTCCATTATTTAGTTGTTGTAGGTTTTCTTATATAGAGTACTAGCTTTCGCCCGCGACTTCGTACGCGCATATTCCGTTTTTTTGCCGTGTCCGTATATATCCTATAGCCTTCCTCATGAATGTGGCTTTCATATACAAAAATAATTTTCAAAATCTGGTAGTTCCAGAGATAATCGCGTTCAAACAAACTCTTCAGTTTTATTATATTAGTACCTATAGATTGTACTTTATTTCGCTAAGACGTATGTACTTTACAATCTACAAAAGCTATACAGTACGCTAAAATATTCTATTTACCTAACTCTGATTTTAAAATTGAATTTAACCGCAATTTACAGCACGCAATAAAAAAAACTGCAGTACCGGAACTCGGGAGCGGAAGTTTCCAACGTCAGCATAATGCTTAGGCCTCACAGTGGGATGTCAAGTGCTGGTTTATGATCAGATCCTTTCAATAGTACGGTCTTAACCCTAGTATTTGTAATAGTTTTATTAAATTCTCATTGCAGGAATCGAACAGCAAGTAGGCACATTCATATCACAGATCTGCGCTAATCAAGTCTTCATGCGTAACTGCGAAGGTTATAACAATCGTTATATTTTATTACATTACCTTTTATAGTATTATACTAGATTTAACTTGATAGCTTTATTTATTGTGTAAAATATCTAGCTCGCTGATTTAAAATTATCCACCGACATACAATTAAACATTGATATTTTTACATTGAACGCGCAATGTCAATCGATCGTTCGAAAGAGCCCTTTGGCTCTGAACAAAGTACTTAATTTTTTTTTGTGGTTTTTTTTTTTAAAGTGACATTCGATCGATGACAGCGATTGCCGAAATGTCAAAATGTTCACGTCAAAAATGTATTGGACTGACATGCGGTACCGAAATGTCACGTGGTTTATCCCATAATTATAATTTGGCATTTCGACCGTTATCGTCCATAGAGAGTAATTTTATCAAGGACCTCTCAACTAGTTCGTTATTCGTAAACAAGTCAAGTTATTGAGAAAAACAATTGCTAATCTATTGAAAACAATGGCCACGTGACTTTGAAACGTTTTTGTAATAAGTACATCTTATTTACATAGAAGTCGTGTTCATTAGTAATCGCTAATCAATTACCGGAAAACTTATTGGTTATTGTAAATCTTTTATTGATATTTTCATAATTTTATCTGTTTGATTTGATAAGAACACTAGTCTGAGTACGCGAAGTGTTAAATATCTAGCTATCGAAAGATTTGGAAGTCTAAACTCCTTCTAAATTGAGAATATATCTTCTATCTACTAATATTATAAATGTGAAAGTTTGTGAGAATGGATGTATGTTTGTAACTCTTTCACGCAAAAACAACTGAATGGATTTTGATGAAATTTGGCACAGAGGTAGATTATAGTCTACATACCTAACACATAGAATACTTTACTTTTTATCCCGGGAGTATATTCCCTTGGGATAATTTTCGGCATTCACGCAGGCCGCCGCGGCGGGCGACAGGGTCTATTTATATTTTGACAAGTTCACATGCTACTGTAGAGTTAGACAAATTACAAATTCAGAAACAAGAGGCATGGGTCTACGAGAATCATAAATTGCTCCATCATCATTATTTCATCCGAACTGCTGGACATACGCCTCCCCCAAGTTGCCACATCAATGGGTCCTTTGCCTCTCGCATCCAGCTGATTCCCTCCGCTTTCACCAGGTTAATAATCCATGGTCTTCAATAAAATTGAGTACAACGTTTAGCTAGACCACATGGTGTTAAGACTAGTATAGTCTTTTTAACCTTTTGAACGCCATTGTCACATATCAGTGACAAGCAAGCGCGTGCCCTGAACGCCAAACGTCACAAATATGTGACAAAAAGTACGGCGCGAATTTGTGGCTTGGCGTCGGGGGTACGCTGATGCGTTTATAAAGCTGGCGTCCAAAAGGTCTGCTACTGCCTGTGATAATTGCTGTGGTACTGACTGTGGCATGTCATCAATATGTTGTGTTTAGTCATGGTGAGCTGTTGCGCTGTCAAAGCAAAACGACATACCTAGTCATCGTGACATTTATAAATACAATCTTGACAAAATCTAAGTATTTTTCTCCATAATCTTATCGTGGCATGACGAAAAATTACTATCCTTTGTGCCATTGTCCTGTATGATTCATTTTCATTCAGACTGATTGTTAAGACTTTTGTTTCATTCAATCTTTGGTTCCATTCCATTCAATATGTTACTTAGCAATAGATATAACCGATGAATTAAAATCAAGTCATTTATCCAAATTCGGCTGAAAGTCAGCACTTTTTGGACGTCGAAGTTTTACATGAAAAAAAATCCCCAAAACGCGGGCACCTGTAACCATTTCTTAGCGTTTAGCTAGCAACACAGAATATGTGCATTTCATTAGTCTTTTAGTACAGTTCTACAGCTCTATTGGAGAAATGAGATTTAAGCTTGCCTGCTTGTTTGCAACCGAAACATAAAAAATAAATTTAAATCCTGCTCACTTGCTTTGTGCAAGTCAACCTTAACATTCATCAATTGTTTTATAGTGACGTCACAAACCTATCCTCACCATTGTTCTAATTTCAAGTGCTTTACAATTGCAACTGTTTTTTTATTGTAGTCCTATTGTTTTATAACTGGTAGGTATTTTCCTTAAAACGTCACGTTTATCCGATTGTAATTGAAAACGGGCCGGCAAATGGGTCGCACTCACGCGCAGGCTTATCTGCTGTATAATATATATAATAATATATGTGTATGTTATAATGTGTTATGTTGTTTATTATTTAATTATTCGTTCGAATTGACCGGTGTCTGGTGTCGGCCTAATGATACAGTTATCTGTATAGTACAATATTATGTGATATAGATACGGTAAATTTTGTTTGGCTCGTGTGTGAGTTTTTGCATAGCATTAGAAGCAGATTTATGCACGAGATATTAACGCCAAGGTGATTTTCTTCGTTTTTTATCAGTATATCAGCTACTGGCACTCATTCTATTATTAAAATAATAGCAAGGGATTGTCCACGTGTCATGTGGTAACGTGTTTTGATTGTTGGCAGTCATTATCGCTGGTAAATTGCCATTTTGACCAGGCTTGAAAAAAAAAATATATATCAGTAGGCCCTCACTGAGAACTTAATTGTACAAAATGAAAAAGTTATTTATTTGTTGACAGTAACTGTTATTAGAGACAAATTAGAACCCACACGTGTACATACTGCACATACCTATGCCTTAGATAATATCAAGTAAATGAATTTGCATTCACTAGGGAGTGTTATCGATGGTATCAGTTGCAAAGCTATGTCTTTGTTGGCCATGACAGGCCGGCTGACATTGACAGTATAGGTCGACGACCCACAGTCTTGACTAACAGAATGCTTAATCGATCAACGATCGATCGATTGGTGTAGTAACACCCTAAGCAGGGAGAGGCGAAATCACTGCAAAAAAATATATAATTATTCGAACATGAAAGTTTGAAAGATAATAAGATATGAAAGGCATTGTTGGTATTTTTTTTTAGGATACCTCGAAATACTGGGTGTAGAAGTTAAATAACACGATCTTCAAAGACAGGATTAATTTATAATATGTAGCCTCATATTTGAGGCACATAAAGAGCCACGTAAATTTAACTGAAATTCATCTGAATTGGAGTCCTGAAGGATTGTAAAATGTATATTTAAAATTAGACATTTAAGATAGATATTTAACTGTCACAGTCCTATTATACTCGTAATAATTTATCATGTTTTGTATCTAATACTGCACATAATTATATTTTGCACGCCATCATTAATTACCGCCTTTTGTAATTAATTTAAGGCCTCCGGAGTGTCATAATTTGTTGTGATACTAGCTTTTACACACGGCTTAGCTCGTGTTAGTATAGATTTTCGCAAAAGAAGTTGCGCATAGCCGGCCTTATCTATTTCTGTACCAAAATTCATAAAAATCGGTTCAGCGATTTAGGCGTGGAAGCGTAACAAACAAATTGACTTTCGGATTATTTTACTATTCCTACTTTAGTTAAAGGTATTCATCATCATCTGCCTAACCTTTTCCCAACTATATTGGGGTCGGCTTCCAGTCAAACCGGATACAGCTGAATATCAGTATTTTACGTTGAGCGGCTGCCTACCAGACCTCCACAACCCATTAAATGGGTAACACGGTACTTCTTGGCAAGACTGCAGTCAGATTTACTGGTTTCTGACAATCCGTAACGACTGCTAAATATCTACAAATGACAGCCGGGACCAACGGCTTTACGTGCTTCTGAGGCACGGAGGAAACTCGGTATGTTAAGATGGTCACCCATCCACAGACCAACCTTGGCAAGCGTTGCTTAACCTTGATCGACCCGTACGGCTGTTATTCTTTTAGCCACGAGCTCCTCTTTTATTAGTTAAATGTACTGATGATGCTAATACATATGTGAGTGTTTTCTGTCAGAGTAGTCACAAACAAACCAGATTTCATATTTACATGTTAAATTATAGGTTTAGCGATATACGTTAGTAGTGATATATCAAATGTTGAGATAAATCGCAGTGCATACTGATTTCAATGCATGATGCTATGTTAATAGAGCTGTTCTGCATTCTAATCAATGTTAATTGCATTATTAGTATCCATTGAGTAGTTTTCCTTACACTTGGATATAATATTACGTCTTAAGCAAATAGCTTAACTGAGCTAAGTAATACATAAGTAAACACGAAATGAGTTATGAAAATCGTCCAGAAAGTAGCTAACTTTGCATGGTATGGTAAAAGGCTTATATGGTTGATATCATCATCTGCCTAGCCTTTTCCCAACTATATTGGGGTCGGCTTCCAGTCAAACCGGATTCAGCTGAATACCAGTATTTTACGTGGAGCGGCTGCCTACCAGACCTCCACAGCCCATTAACTGAGTAACACGGTACTCCTTGGCAAGACTGGTGTCAGATTATCCGTAACGACTGTCGAAGATCTACAAATGACAGCCGGGACCAACGGTTTAACGTGCTTTCCGAGGCACGGAGGAGTCTCGGTATGTTAAGATGGTCACCCGTCCACAGACCAACCTCGGAAAGAGTTGCTTAACCTTGAAGATCGACCCATGCAGCTGTTATTATTTAGCCACGAGCTCCTCGTATGATTGATATTATAGAGTAGTAGCATGGCGTACTCTTTAATATAGAGGCAGAGAAATACAAAAGAAATGATGGATGGATTGAGTGGAAAGCGGTTGTGGCTTGGAATGAGTCTTTGAGATGATGGCGAATAGAGATGTAGATAAGGCAAAAGAATACATGCTACGCTGACCATATATAAATAACACATATTTTTTACTAAACCCTCCTTGTCTCTTGTCCTACAGTGGTCTACTGCGACTACAACGGCTCTGGTCGCGCGCTGCAATGGATCGAGGACTACATAGCGAGCGATGTTCTGCCCACACATGCTACCAAATGTACTGGCTTGACCTATACGTCGGGACAGAGTGAACTTTACAGGTAAACTATATTTTTTGCAGTTTTTATTACATTTTTTTTTGGGTGTCACATCATCGAATGACTTTTCCCGCTCTGGGCGGAGCGGGATGGAGTGTCAGACTCTTACTGTTCCTAAAACCCACCCGTGTTCCTTCAAAATGCCCTTTGCGTTCTAGGGCCGCGGTAATGCTTTCGAACAATTCCGCAACCTTTTTAGTTAACTTGGAAATATGCTTTTTAAAACAAATCAAAATGAAATAAAATCTAAGTCATGTATTCAATAAGGATGATAGCCAGCACTTTTTGAACGTAAAATTTTTACATGAGGGCAGTTCCCCAAAACACCCACCCGTCACCACTTCCTATTGTGTTAGCTAGGAAGAAGTGGCGAAACGAACTTCCCAAGAAAGGGTCGTTTTCTGCGAAGACACTTCGCTAGTTTTAATAGAATGCCAGTCTCGCGAGGAAAATGGCAAGGAAGAGAATTTTCACACTATGCATAAGAAAAATAAATACCTATATGGCTGCAAAACTATAAAAGTGGAACTTTTCCTATTATGCGCGATGTGGTTGTTGGGTGACTTAGGACGCGTTTGGGATTTTTTTCTAAACGTAGTTGGTTTTCTAGGTATGATTGTATCATTGTCTGCGATATTATAATATCACTGGTTAATAATAGCAGTGTAAGTTTATGCAGCAGTGCACGAAACCTGGATCTTATTATTATTTATTTACCTACCTTCGTTAGTATTGCATGAGTCTTTGACTTTAATTCGGTTTTTCCGCTCTGGGTAGTCAGATAGGAAACACCAGCCTCATCGTGTTTAATTTGACAAAACAGATTGACGAGTAAAAGAGTTATTTGCGAAATAAATGTCATTTATCAAACAAACGCAAACTCTCACAGGTGAAGAGAATATAGGAAAAGCGCAGAATGTACAATTTTTAACTACAGTCTTTGCATATGACTTTGTAATACGTGAGTCAACCGCCAATCTCGACGACGGTCTTCGCTTTGCCGGAGACAAAACAGGTGTCAGTCTCATTGTCTATTGTCTAGTCGAGCACAATAACCAATATACAGGTAGAACCGGTGAACGATACACTGGCGTTTGTTATGAAATATGCGGTAAACGTGACAGTGCTTCGAAATTTCCATAAACAGTAGAAGGAGAGATAGAACATATTTATTCGACATAGACAAACACAGCAGCATCAACCGAAAAATAAAAGAAATAAATAAAAAAAAGAATGTTAATCGTAGAAGTTATAGAAGAGAATCAGCAACAAGATACTTTTGTGTAAATATAAGAGATGAGAGATGATAAGAGACGGTAGAAGGATTGTGTGAACGATGATGAGCTTTGCTTTGGGTTGTTATCACTTCTGCAAATGACAAGTTCACCCAAACGTAATAAAAAGTATTCCAAAGCATCTGATATTTTTCTTTTTTGTGTAAATGTTCGTGAATAAGTCGTTGGAGAGGCATGATTAAATAAATAAATAAAATAAGCTAGAAGGGGTCTTAGTATAAAGATGGTGGCTGATAAAGAATATGGAAGGACAAAGGTGTACCTACTCATGAAACTCTCTCTCCTTTAATAAATTGGGATACAGGCAGGAATGGTTGTCTGGGTTTTAAACAAAAATCACGTAGAAAACTACAAAAAAAAATTAGAAATTTACTGCATTGATTTAAGAGTATCGCAATCTAATTTACCTCTTTTCTTCAACAGATCAGAATCAAAGACAATAATCAGAAACCTGGTGGGTGCCTGCCCCGAAGATGTGGCGGTGGTGGGAGCAACCCTGGTCCGGTTCCTCAGGGCACTGCGACCAGACAAGGTGGTGTTGTTCGTGTCCTCCCGGGAGACGGAGAGGCAGATCGCGCCCTGGAGGGAGTATGATACTAAGGTAAATAGACCTACGTTTTAAGTATTACTATTACGATAGACAGTATTATTCATGCAGCTGTCTACTAGTCAGACAGAAATAAAATAATTCTGCCTGGCACGACTGTCTGTCTGACTGAATGCGATAAACTCAAAAACTACCGAACGGATTTTCGGTTTCTCCCCCTATGCTCTAGTCCCGCTATGCTCGACTCGTAAAATACCTACTAAAAAGTTTCACTGTGCACGAAATCACATTCGCGGGCAGTGATGATGAAAACTGTAAAGTGTAATCTATTATATTTTACTAGTTTCCTGCCCGCGACTTTATCTATATGTTAATTCACGATTTGAACAATCTGTGTAAATTTCATACAGATCAGTCCACCCGTTGAAGCATGAGTGCGTAAAAAAAATCAGACATCGTAACTTTCGCATTTACAGTAAAAACCGCTTTTAATGACATTGAAGGGAAGTGAAAAATACGTCATACAAAGCATACCAAGTCATAAGCTAACTACAGAACTTCCTATTTTTCTTAGAAATTAGTGTAATAAGAGATAATACAGAGAAACTATTTAAATTGCACAAAATGTCGTCGCAGGTAAACAGGATTACGAAAACCAGTGAAGGTGTTAGAAATCACGTCACTCACTGTAACTGAACATAATTCCTTTAAAATAGGTCATAGTAAGCGACATGTCCATAAGCGAATCCAAACTTTTTATAAAGAATTTTAAGTGAAAACCAAACTTCGCACTGCATTTACTTCATTATAAGCGATTGGTCAATATAACCGGAGTCATAATAAACGGTTTCCACTGTATATGTAATATTAATAAGATGGGATTTGTAATGAAGTCTACAGACTTCGTTAAATCTGTGGGTTCAGTATTTCTTAATTAAACATTTCTTAACTTAGAATTGCTCTTAAATTCGTTTGTCCTTATCTGTCACTTTGACTTTTTTGATTGGCAGAACGAGTCAAAACAAATTTTAACTTACGACGCTTACTCATTATACGAATAGCGCTATAAGTTTTTTAACTTCAATTCAAACATTTTTCTTTCCATTTGTACATTCCATTGTTTACGTAGAATCGAAGAATTGTGTGCATAGCGAAACAAAAATAAAAATAAATAAATATAATAATCACACTAATATTATAAGGGCGAAAGTTTGTGAGTGTGTGTGTGTATGTATGTTTGTTACTTCTTCACGCGCAAACGGCTGGACCGATTTAGATGAAATTTGGTATAGAGATTGTTTGAGTCTCGAGAAAGGACATAGGATAATTTTTATCCCGGGAGTATATATCCCTTGGTATAATTTACGACATCTAGTAATAAATAAATAGCAAAACTTTTTAGTACGTATTTTTCGAGTCGAGTATAGAGGGACTAGAACCATAGAGGACTAACCGCGGATTTTCAAACGGTTTTCGCTAATGGATGGAGTGATTATCGAGAAAGTTGTTATTTTAGATACTGCAAAGTTTGGCCAATCTGTTAGTGTCAATGAAAGCCTAGGGTCGTCTAATATTTTTTTATGCATTATTTCAACAACATAACATGACCCTAAATTCTTTTAGCCAAAATCAACTTCAAAACCAGACGCACTGTAGTACGAGTACCTACAATAATAAATTGTGAGACAAACGAAAGTTTAATTGAATCATGTTAAAACAATAGACTCGAGAGTTTTGCCAACTTTAATGTTCAGAGGACAATAAACAAATTGATGGCTGGCCTGGGTTGAACGTTATGTACAAAGTTTTTGTAAAATTCATTAAAATGCCTAATTGTTTTGCTCCGTCCATAAAAATGCCAATCTAAACTTTTTCAAAGGACTTTGACAGGTCCCATTTGGCAGGTAAGTATTAGTTTAATGAAATGATTACAAAGAAAATCGTGATCAAGTCTCTTTTACGGCCGGTTTCAATAACGTATCTACCTTTAACCAACTGTCAAATTAGCTACCAACAGTAGCTGAAACGTTATGTTAAAAAGGCAAATATGACGTTTCAGCTACTGTTGGTAGCTAATTTGACAATTGGTTAAAGATAGATACGTTATTGAAACCGGTCGTTAGATGATAGTAGCAGCTCTACAAGGATAAGAATGTTGATTGAAGAACACTTATTCAGGACTGACACAACACAACGGCAACAAACACACATCATTATCTGCCTGCCTGCCTAGCCTTTTCCCAACTGCATTGGGGTCGGCTTCCAGTCAAACCGGATTCAACTGAATACCATTTTTTACGTAGAGCGACTGCCTACCAGACTTCCACAACCCATTAACTGGATAACACGGTATTCCTCGGCAAGACTGGTGTCAGATTTTCTGGCTTCTGACAATCCGTAACGACTGCCAAAGATCTACAAACGAAAGTCAACAACGAACACACAATACAAGATAAAAAAAAAAATTATACAATAGCTCTAATCGTGAAAGAGCCTTCGATGAAGATAGGTACGAAGCAGTGGTTCGGATACCTAAAAAGTTTTATTTCTTCAAGAAAATGCAAGAAAAAAAAATGTGTGTTGCTCCAACTCACAACTGGAGTTAACTCCTTAAGAACTATTATTGTGTAGATTATGAAAAGAGGGTAAATGAAAGCATCTTAAATAAGCTGAGTATACTTTGTATATACACACATATATAATCTCGAAGTGAAAGGTGCGCAAAGGAACGTAACGCGTCACTTTTAGTTAACGCTCGATTTTACTCCTCATTAAATTTTCATACCGCGGGCTAAATATGAAAACCGTTTCTTAAGGAGTAAACTCAAAAAGGAACGAAAACATCGAATCAAACCAATTAACAGGAAAATTTACTTGCGATGTCAAGAAATTGACACGTTTTAAACTGCACATTCCATGGTCATATTACTCGTACGTTATGCAGTTGCCATATTATCACGTAAGTAGTTCTTGGCGCTAATTCAATGTGCTACTGTCGGATTGCGTACGCAAGCTGTTACACGTTCAGATTTAATTATGAACTTATTACCTGAGTGACTGGTGGAGTTAAAAAGGAGGATTTCCTTTTTTTGAAGTAAAAACTTCTTTAGCGGCGTTGTGCACTTTTTGGGATGGGTAAAAAATGTTAAACTCGCCTCAGGACACGTGACCTGATCAAAAATTCACAAGACGGAGGGAAAGTTCTGAAGTGTTAAATTTTTAATGTAATATAAATTGTCATGTTTGTGCACCACATAAATGATAGTACTTTAGTACTAACCTAACCATTCTAAAATATCAAAAATGCACAACGTTAATGTTCAAGTTTTCACTTCTGCCGGCACTCCCGGAGTGCAACCCGTTGTTTTTTTTCAAAGCATGCGCAGCATGTGTCCATATTATTGATTAGTGCCAACGTTGTTGTATTGTGGAAAATTAAAATGCGGTTTATCTCTCTCCCGGGGTCCTAGAAAAAGTGATAATGATTGTCAATAGTCAAAAATATATCGCACCCTCCATCATGAAAGTAACGTAACTCAAAAATTGCAATTTGGGGGAAATGGTCACTTTCATTCTAAGGGTGCAAATCGTTGACTTCGTGACTTTACCCTAGCGCATATCAACACGATCCATTTTTGAATTTTCACAATCTTTATCCTAGAATGCTATTCTGTCCAGTAGAGCCTCTATTCTGGAACAGTGATAGCTATAACGCGTCTTAATACGGTCCTAAAAGTTGATTACTCATTTAATATTTTCTCTGTGCTACTTTGTTTTTCATTAAAACACGTTACATGATCTGCCAATATTAATATGGTATCAATCAAAGCAACAACGTGCAACTATGACGACGAGGCGCCAGTTTCCACTTGTGGGCAATTGAGAATATATTGGGACTGGGCTAGGCACGCAGAAAACGTGGCCAAGTGTCAAATGAATCACGTAGTTGACCTAAGTACCGACAAGGCGGCCCTGAAAAAGTGCAACAGCTTTACGATAGCTCCAAATATTGAAAATAGTGTAACTTCCTTTACAAAAGAGAGTAATATATTTGTTATCTCTCGTCTTACTGTCTATAGAAAATATTGTTCAACATTACCCAAAGAGCCAAAGGAAAGAATACATTAACGAAAGACAGACGCTGTAGTAGATAGTCTTTTGTTTTGTTGGGTATACCGTTTTATGCACACAGTAACGAATCCTCTTCTTATGTTCTCTAGTGTGTAGAGATGTGCTAAAGCTGAATTCTTCGGGAATAACATAGAAACTGCAACGTGATCCTTTTCCACACCATTTTCGCAACTGCAAATATAAATATTCCAACTCGTAAATCATAATTAACTCCACACCTAACTCCCTGAACATAATTGCAAAACGTCCAACATTTTCCATTCAAACACATCACGACGTGACATACGGCTAGTTAAGTCAACTATGTGAGTGCATAATAACCAATAGTAGCTAGCTAGTAGCTGCTACATATCGGTTGCAACTAAACGCATTACGGCCAGTAAGGCCGAACACCGATAGCGTGCCCTTGAGTTATGCAACGGAAGCGTGTCGTTTTATAGTTTTTACATACAATGAAAATATACGGCCGTCAAATATGGGCGCCGGCGCCGCCGCGACGTAGTAAATAACACTTGGAACGGTTATTTTATGGGACATTTTATTTGTTTGTGTGCTGCGTATATTGTTGGTTTCTTATGCAACGATAGTGCATTTGAATGTCACTAGTTATTGAAAATGTTTGGCAGATGTATAAATGTATTTGGTGACTCATAGATCATCCTCTTACATTGATTTCCGAGCAGGTAGAATATTCCGAAATTGTAAGTATTTCGAAATTTTGCTGCTGGTTTTTAAAATATCCAAGTAGCTTTAAATAAATTATAACTTTTCTAGTAGGCAACAAACCCACTGCAATACCTAATTGAGGTCTGCGAAGATTCTAATGTGAGTGAAGCAGTAGGAGCTTGGTATTCTGTAGTGTATGCTTGCTCAAGTGTCAGAGATCCCATGAACGCATGGTGGTCCTTCAACTGTAGGCACTAAAGGGCAGGAACATTATCCTTGGAACTAATCCCACTTGTTGGGGTGGTCCAACACATCTACAAAATTGAGGACCTAATGAATGCCACTGACGCCGCTATAAACGTGGCCTCCTACTGGACAAAAACTGTTTTAGGCAAGGTTAACATCTACTCGAAAAGAAGAAGAATAATCCCAAAATTAAAAAAAAAAACGCACACGCCCAACCCCATAACCCGTATTTTTCCGTATAATGCAAAACGCATAACACTGGACGGAGTGCGCTTACGATCGG
The DNA here is from genome assembly GCA_002192655.3 of Mamestra configurata. Lineage (NCBI taxonomy): Eukaryota > Metazoa > Arthropoda > Insecta > Lepidoptera > Noctuidae > Mamestra > Mamestra configurata. The sequence goes on along the minus strand of NDFZ01005217.1, from coordinate 314,148 downwards.
CAAATTCCTTTATTTTATCAACAAAACTATGACTTACGTCGTTTTCGCACGTGACCTGCATATGCGGTACTTACGAGTATTACTGCCCTTGTGCTATATCTCGAGCTTGGGAGGCCTAGAAAGCTTAGCCCGTAGTTGAGCAGGTGGTTGCAAGGTCTAACTTGGGCCTTAAGGTCAGTTTATAGTCGGTGAAGTTAGAGAATTAGATTGTACATTTCGTCTATGCTACATGGTATAATTACGTTATGTGGTATGGTTGTGTTCTTTTTGATCTTCAAATGTGTTTGGGTGATTCGTGTTTTCTGCAGGCTTTTGGAATCTTTGACCCTGAAACTTTTTCTGTACAAAATCCTATCAATCTTTATTGTTTCGTAAATGTTCTGCATACGGACAGAATTTTCAGCCGAATTTTTCATTTATCGATCAGGCTGACATTTGACGACCTACATGCCGCAGGCACTTAATAGACATATTTCCATCTCGATACCTCCACGAATTTCACTAACCCATATTTCTTGTGTGACCTTTTAAACCGTGCGTGGGTTTGAGTATATCAGTCGATACAGTCTATCCCACTTCATCCCTGGATCAACCTTTGCTTTTACATTTATGACTTATCTATCATACCTCAATATCTTTTTATATTCTATATCAGTGGTATATTGTCGTAAATGGGTGTTTATTCTAAAGGTATATTATGTGTACTTACATTATTAGGTTTATTATGTTGTCCCTTATCAGTTTCTTCAATTATAACTTTTTTAGCTAGTTCTTTTTTCTATGTGGTTCCAATTTCCCTTTGATGCTTGATTGACTTTTCTTCTGAACTTGCTTTTTCCAAAGTCATTGACACATCTTTGTTCATATAATTGTCTTCCTACTTATCTTTTACGTCACTGGTATTAATAGAAGTAGCAGTTTTATCCCCTGATTGAATCTTCACGCTTATTATCTCGTTAGGTACTCACCCGTCTATGTCGAGGAAGTGATTTGACGATTTTTATTTGAACATCAAAATATTGACGTTCATAAGTGAAAATACTTTAACGATCTCGTTTATTTTCATTTTACACATGGCTTTCTTGATAATTGACTTCCTGTTTATATTCCTGAAAAAATATTTTTCAATATAATTATGTCGTGTTTTCAATATTAAATTCTCAGTCGATTTTAAATTGAGGTGTCTGAAATTTCAGAAGCATTAATCAGTTGGTTTCGGTTCGGTCGAATTCTGCCCTTACAAACACTCAGCTCTTTCACACTCATCTCGTTTATATAGGAATCTCCGATATTTGCATACAATCTTCAACCGTCTGGTTGAATGTCTGTTTTGCAGTAATTGACACCTACCCAAGATAAACAAATGACTAATTCCACATAATTTCCATATAATTATATAAAAGTCGTAAAATATTATCTCCATGTTATATGGTTGCAATTATTTTATAATAATATTAATAATCAACAGTCGTAAAAGTTTTATGATTATTGTTGTCACATTTGTGTCAGTGCTGGTCAAGTTTACCGACAGATTGTTTGCCAACGTGATCACTTTGTTACGGATGATATAGTTGATTTTATTAGCATCATCTTACAATGTTTACAAAGCACTGTTTTCATATTTTAGTACCTCTACTGTTTACTGCCATAGTTCACTTGGCATTGTAATAATTTTCAATGTATCTGGAACATTGTTGCTGGTGTGCCTTTCAGTCGCTTCAGTCCAAGTTCATTGTCTGAGTATCGATAACTTCATCTTTCTGACAGTTTCCTTCCTCATGTTCGCGAAGATGATTAAGGCTTCGTCAAGGATATTCTACAACAGCTGATACTTTAAACAATGGGCCTTTGTGCAATGTCGTAACTTTTTCTTTGAGTATATTTCCGATATTGTTATTCTAATATTAATCACCACGTTGATTGTTTGGTGTCTAGCAAGATTTAAACGTGATACATTTCATAGTTCGAGATTTTTATCTTTTAGATTTTCTCTTTTAAAGCCAAAAAATGCTAGATTGGAGAAAAAATACTGTCAGCGGAGGACAACAGATAGACTGACATAATGTCGACCACGAAAACATTTGTTATTTCTTGAATTTGTAATTGAAATACTTTTGTGAACGTTAGATTTATTACAAAACATTCAACAAATGAAAAGTTTCAAAGGCAAATTTTCGCATCAAAAGATATTTCAAAACGTCGGAAAACTTTTGTTGTAATTTATTTGTTACGCAATAAAACTTTACTTCAAAGTGTGTGATTATTTTTCGTATTCCTGATTATTACGAAAAAGTTCTGATCATCTCCATAATCATTGTGTAAAGATATGTATGGTAGTGTAGTTCGTCCTGCACGATCTATTCAAAAATTAATATCCTTTTTATTGAAATTATATTATCGACATATATTTTTTTGAACTTTATCTTAGGCAATAATCAGTTATTAACGTAGTAGCTCAAGCTCGTAATTCATGTTTTAACTGGGCGTCTTACTAAAAGGACTAATTCGATCTCTCCAAGTCTTCATTTGTAAATGCATAGCGCAAACCCCAACAATAGTCCGGAAACCCCTTAGTATCAAGATAACTGTTCCTTAGGTCATTTCCTGTTCGTTATTATATTCTATCTAACACTCTTCCTTCCTCATTTCATTCATAACATACACTGTAACACTAGCATACAAAAGGTAAACAATAACGTGCTTAACGAAGTGTTCCCGCTTTTGTCCTTGCGATAGTAGAGTACCCACTTCAGTGGGGGCTATAGCAGATACGATACTTTTTCAGCGATTGCTTCTATGCGGGATCGAATCTTACGACGTGAGGCACTTCATTTGAGAGCGGTAAAACAATTGAGCATCGTGACTTATTCCGTAGATGTCAAAAGCGTTTGGACGAATTCTCCGAGTGTTTGGGCTGTAGGCAAAATGTCATTTTATCGGCTATATAGTGGTAGTGATTATCATATGCTTGGCATAACCCAAGTGTTTGCTAGCGCATGTCAATTCCATATATTCTTGACGCTCGTACAGCGACTGGCATCTGCACATGGGTCAGTCTAAAGTTCAGTCGTTAATTCGACCTACTGCTACTAAATCACAAATCGCCGTTGCTTAAAGTATCATGTCTGCCATAACCCTTACTTCAGTATTAGATTACGTCATGCCACGGTCATGGGGGTGTGCGTCGTAGTATATGGCGTGTTTACGGGTCCTTAACGCACCTTATTTACTGCTAGGCCCAACAATGACATCATGCTGTATGTACTGCCGCATTTTTGGTGGAATTCTGTACCTACGTGTTGGGAATTTATGATAGCGAGTTGTTTTGGTAGTATTCCGTTTCCTGTTTTTTATTATGTGTTCTAATTGCTAGTGTGGGATAGGTCGCCATGTTTGTCAAAAAGGTTCTTGCTAGGATGATTACTTCGGCCGACATAAAAAGTTGAAAATTGATTAGAAAATTGACAAATTAATTCTTAGGCTTGGACTGTTAAACGTCATAGGGGTAACAAAAAGGATCTTTATGGAATTAAATCATACTTAGCTCACCTTGATGTCCAATGACAACACTGCATAGAAGATGAAGTTAATTTCACTTAAAGTTCTGCAAAGGGGCTAAGATAGAAATTTGTACCGCTCCAAGTTAGGAACTTCATTGACATTCTGAACGTGCTTTGTCTCTAAAGCTGTTTCGTTGTTATAATTATTACGTTCGGGTTAAAGATTATACTTAATTGAAGCTGAGGGAGTAATTTGCCTGACGTTCACGAATGTATTAAACTCATACTGGAAAATTGTTAACCTGCTCCTTTTAAGTCAGTGTTAATTTGTGTCCATTTTAGTGATGAATACTGGATGCATTTACTTCACAATAAAGATCCATTATGCTGATGGATTTTAACTGGAATGTACATATTATGCTAATTATTTATAGATGGGATTCTTGTCCATATCGGCACGTGATGGAGTTCTTAAAATAACGTTTCCATTTTTATAATTCTTTTGGTTTAGCATTTTTTTGTCTTCGCGAATTCTAAGAAGGCAAGATTGTTTGCATGTTAACTTTGATCGTTTCAAGTTTAATGTTTTGTGTTGTAACAAGTTATGGTTATCGCTTAAATGTGTTCTTGTTTGAAGTATCATTTTGTTTAAGACAATGAACATTGTGCTTGTCTTTATTTTCATTTTTTGTGTGTTCTTTTTCATAAGTTACCTGTACGTACTTACTTTATTACTATGTATTTCTTTAAACGTAATAGGAAATTGGTAGTTAGTAGTTGGCAGACAATTGGTCGAGAAATATGACCATCCTACGCAGTTATATTGGTAGTTCCTTCGTTCGTCCACGCAACTTCTCTTAGTAAGTCCTCCATCATCTTTCACGACATTCTCAGTATGCTTTAACTTCGCGTAAGTCTCTGCTCATGCTCAACTCTAATTCTGAAGAATATGTTTAAACACTTTTCTTCTCTGTCCACACAATAGTAATTTAGCTCATACCATTTACACAGTAAGTCAGCAAATTGGGTGCGCCGGACGTTTTTAATCGTATCGTGACTCGTGTAAGCTCTATTAGTGCATCCTCACTTAACTGCTGTAGGTACTCCGTCTACTTCATCGATGACTTAGCACTCCGCTAAGTTCCATTATTAATCTATGGCATCATCCATAATCTTATAAGTACTGTAATTAACTACTTACACCTAAGTGGCTCAAGCTGGACGCTCTATCGTCATTTGCTTATAGAAGAACCTCAGGTTCATTCGCAACACGCGATGTTACATCTATTATGTTTTCGCGTTTTGTGTTGGATATAATTTTGCTATAATTAGTAAATTAGCTTTGCGTTCACGTTTTGGGTTTCCCCGATTTTGAATTGAGTCTATCATTTTCATTATCATTATCTTGCCTTTTCTTATTGTTTGAAGGGCTAGCGCGTCTCTTTCTTCATAGTTATTAGTCATTATATGAAGTGTTTGCTTCCCTTCCAGCGGTGTCGTCTTTATTAAAATCGATCCGTTTTTTTGGTCTGGGACTTTTAGGTCAGTTTCATTGAAAGATAGGAAACAATTTTGATTTATTTTATTTTGACAAGTACAGTGACAGACTACAGACTAAAAACAATTCATCATAGCCATGACAACATACATTATGTGAATCTGGGGTCCAATTATTACTGTACACAAGACCAAGATTGACCAAGTTTTTTAGATGAGTGATTAAATATCAAAAGTTAAGAACCTACCTAGAGAAGAGGCTGATTAATCTGTTATTCTAAACCAAAAGTCGATCAATTCAGGACTTCTACTGAATTTGCATTACGTACACGTTTTTTCTCATAAATAAAAGCACCTTTTTTACCTCTGGCTGGTTGAACAAGCAAACAAAACGCAGAATAAGGGATTTCAATTGTGTACTTTCCTTTTTGAATATTGTTTTTATTTAAATCGCTGCTAGGTCATTTAAAGGACGATTCTTGATTTTATTCACGGAACAGCTCGACCCACTTCTTTTTTAATTCTTTTAATAACTTATAGTTGTGCTAACACCTTTAGAAAACTTAACAAGCGTTTGGGAATTTCGTTAGTTGGAACTTTGACCTTAAACATAGTTGACCGCATTTTTACTTTAAGTGAACAAAAGTTTTTTTTAAATATTTTTAATTTTAATTTTCAAGGTTCATACCTGACTACAGTAAACCTAGTTGATACAGTTTTAATAGATTTAAGTAAACTAATATTATAAAGAGGTAGGTAAAATTGTTATTATGTTTCATTGTTTGTAGAAGAAAATCTCTAGAACTACTGAGCCAATTGCGAAAATACTCTTCCAAAAAGCAACACTATTGCTGAGTTCACTACTTTTCATCCCCGAAAATCTCCCGGATTGTGTAGTACAGGCCACGGTGAAGACGTTAGAAATAGCTCTATTACTGACTAAAACATAGATACTAATTTTGCTTACAATTCATGTATACACGGATGTACGAGTAATTCTGTACAATTCCAGAAAAAGCCACGAGTCTATTAACAGGAATGGCAGGTCTAAAAATAACACACCAATCAACTGTAATTTTGGTACTTTGATTAAATCACTCAGTACGGGTTGCGAAGCCTTAAATTATTTTCCTTCATTTTCCGGTAGATTGTCACGATACGACGTGGGAAGCATTGTAGCAAAATAATTACTTCTTTTTGTTTCACCATTAAATCAATCAATAAGTAATTCTAATAGATTCATTGTTTAGAATACATTTCTCGTATTTTACAGACATCAGGACATCTTTATGTGTCTTCTTCAATGAATTGTTTATTTCGCCAATAATTTTCAAACTTACTGATATTATTATCTTGCAAGAAAGCTAGTCTGTTGTCTTCATTAACATATTTGTGTTTGAATTTAAATCAATGTGTAGATGATTGCTTTATAGTTACACCTATCGTGGTTTGAGTTACTTGCTTGTCGCCATTCGATAATATTTTGTTGGTATTAGTTAAAACTTGATAGATCCCTTTTTGTTTTCATGATTGGCACCTATCACTGTATTTTGTTGTCTGTTAAATAGTGCCTTCATCAATTCTGCCACAGTACATTTAAATTATTGCATAGTCCATACAAATATTATAAATACGAAAGTGTGTCTATCTGTCTGTTACCTCTTCACGTTTAAATCGCTAAACCTATTTAAATTTGGTATGGAGATAGTTTGAATTTCGGGAAAGGATATACTTACAATAGTTTTTATCCCAGAAATCACCCCTAAGAGGTGTAACATGGGATGTAAAGGGACTTTTCGTTCTTAAGTAAGGAATAAAACTCATATTCTCATCATCTGTCGTTTTTGGTTTCCGTGAGAACATTTCTGTTTAGTAGAGTTCCATTTTAGGCAGCTACGAATTTGTGTTAATAAGACACATTGTTAATCCTCAAACCTTTCCATTGTTACAGGTCATAAAAATCCCAGAAACAAAAGAAGGCTACATAGACCTGAACAACTTAGAACAAAGGCTGCAGCAAAACTCCACTTCAGGGAACAGGATGATCGGCTTTTTCCCAGCGGCTTCCAAGCTAACAGGAGTCTTAGCTGATGATGTAGCCACCACACTGCTCCTTCATCAATATGGAGCCTGGTCTTTCTGGGACTATACGCTGGTGGCGCCATCTTCTGCAGTAGACATGAACCCAACTTTCCCTGGAGTAGACGAAGAGATGGTGAAGAAAGACGCGCTGTTCTTTAACTGTGAGAAGTTTGTTGGAGGAGTCCAGGGTCCCAGTGTTGTGATAGTAAAGAAGAATGTGTTCAGTGATACGCCAATTTATTCTGAAGATGTTGAGGTGCGTATGTCAAAGAAAAAAATATTTCGAAAACCTTATGTCCTAGTAAAACAACTATGTAGCAAATAAACTTGTAATAGGAGAGGAAAAAAATATCGTTCCAACCTGTGGTTTCTAAAAGTAATCTAGATTCTAGTTTAAAAAAACTTTAGACAATAATAAGTCATCAAATTTTGATATTTAACAAAATAATAAAAAAATAAATTTCAAAATTTGATATGATCTGTCAAATTTTTTTTTTCTCTGGAGGTATCAAACCTCCCTCGTATACATGTTAAGTGATATTTTTGATTCCTCAAAGGTTTTCTCAGGTCTTTGGTAATGCAAGATGAACACAGGAACTAAATTGAAAGAGTAAAATATGTATGAGCTCATAATTAAATCTTTTTTGAAGTGTCTGTGCTTTGAAAGAATGTTCATTGAATATTTATAAATCCTTATCAACGTGCTCAGCAACTTTACTTTTTTGCAATTTGTTCGTGTTTGTGAAATACAATTTCGAGTTCAAGTAATTTCTGAAACAAGAACTTTTAGAATATATATGCCTATAACAATTTTCATCTACATAGTTAAAGATATTTGTGGAAAATTAATTCTTTAAGCTCTTAGGTTGGACAAGTATGGAAGTAGCATCGTTTGATTTTAGACCGTTTTTCTATAAAAACTGTTTCTTTCCTAGGTTTTGAGCGAGAGGATTGAAGAGTTGAAATCAACAGAAGGCGTCAGAGCAGCTCTAGTGATGCAGCTAAGAGATGCCGTCGGTCTTCAGACCATCGTTGAGAGACAGGATAATATCAGCAAGTAAGTTAACGTTTTGTTTAAACTATCCTGTTAATGTTAAGATGTTTGTTAATCCATCCTGCCTCAACGGCCCTTCGGGTTTTAATATTGGAACCTTTGAACCTAAATAAGGTTCTAAGGTTCCAATATTAAAATCCTTGGGATTATTCTCAGCTTTCACACGAGCGAAGTCACTAAATTCAATAAGCCAATATATTTGGGAAATGCCTAGGGAAATGATGATGACAGGAGGAGTCATTGGCAGAAGCTATTACTACTTAAATTTTCGAGATAAAAAAATACGTCGAATGAACCGTTAAGCACAATCAAATAGAAACAACTTTCGTTTCAAGTAATGTTATATCTAATATTAAGTCTCTTTTTGTACCCATCATTTAAGATGGCAAAAAATTAATAAGTAAATAAATTACTGTTACATACCGAATTATAACTGTAATCGCAATTACGTGTCTCGATGGTTTATCTGCAATATTCTTCATATGGTTTTTGGGTCATCGTACTTATTAATTACAATCATAATACTAGCAATATTTATTCTTCGTCTTCTGATTAACGGGACTCAGCTGTTCTGTTGCTAAGGTCAAAATGATTTTAAAATGAATTACCTAATCATCCATTTTAGTTTATTTAGGGTCAGTTCAGTATGTCTTCTTCTTCCACAATTATAACATCTATATTAATTGCCGAAGTCATAAGTCACCTCCTATCTATACAATAATCTTTGTTTCTTAAAGTTATATTCTTTCGACAATATACTAAATCTTTTGTCAAATATTTTGTCGCCGCATTCTTCAGAATCACATTAAACGTGAGCTCTGCCTTACTGCCTCCATTCTTACATCATATTGTTTCTAAAAATAAAATTATTTCTGCACCAAGGACTTTTCTTGAAGCGTTGGCGTTGGAGCACACTCAGTAATCTAAGCACGTGTTACTTCAATGACGAGTTCATTTCACTTCAGTAACTCGCTCGGTAACTTGCTATATCGACGATGATCAAAGAGTTCCTTATTAGGTTATGGTCTAGCCACAGAATACAATATCTTTATTGCTGCAATTCAAAATACAGCGCCATTTTGATATTTTCAGAGAATAGAAAAGAAAAGAAAAAGAAGAAGAGAAAAGTATTTTAAAGCAAAACATTGGTGGTATTTTGAACCAATAATTCAATTTAAATAGATATAACCCTGGCGAACAAAATACATTTTAAAATTGCAAGCTCAAAATTGAAATAACAAACCTGCCCTGACCAGCTCACAAATAAAAGTACCAAACATAGTTTCGCCAAAAGTTTTCTGCAAAAGCTTCGCGACAAAACACGAATATTTTTAAAATGAATTTCTACAATGTCATACCGCCATAACTTTCGCCATATTTGTTTTTACGTTTTCGAATATGCAGAGACAAGGCAAGGGAAAATTACTGTGCAGCCTGGTTCAAAGTGTCAACTCAGATAGAATTTTGTTTACGCAGACGCAAACAGGGGCTTATTTATTGTACAGATTTATGTTTACTGACTCTCAGTTAACATTTAGTTAATGTTTAAACGGAATATTTGCGATGGAGATCCATTTCACAAAGTTATTAGATTTTATATTTATGTGAAGCGTACCTTTGGGAAATTTATTTCATGTAACGAGGTTTCACAACCGACTATCGAGATTTTATTTTGAAAATGGAAAGGTTTGTCCTCTTTGACTGTCAAAATAGAAATAATTGAGATGGGTCTTAATTAAATTCTGTGTCTGTCTGTGAAAGGTATTCTAAGACTTTAATTAAACGGCCTTTGGCATATACATATGTATTCAATTATAAATATATATATTTTATTATCTGTTAAACGAGAAATATGATCGAGGACTTCATTGCGCTTGTAGAATTCCAAATAGATTGAACATTCTCACCTATATGTCACCTGTATGTTCATACAGGAATATATTCATTTGTGAATTCCCCGTTGAACGCGGAAGTTATATAACACGAGATTTATTTCATAACATGCGACAAATAGATTGTAAACAATGCATTAATAAAATAAAACTGCGTTCTTGAACAGTTGCTCTGACTGACGTTTATATTCGCTATTAAACTATTTGATCTGACGACATTCTGGCATAGGGGGACGGACGAAGGATTCTATATATTCGTGTAGTACATATGTAAGTATATTTGTTGGTTCTCTAATAGGGGAACGGTCCCCTACTGGTTAGCAGACGACTGAGCAAAGACTGACGCCGCTTTGTCGGATGCAGATTCATCGGGTGCTACATTTATATTTTATACTAGCTAAATTTCTGTTCTTTTTTTCCGTCTTTGATAAGTACTACAAGCTTTTAATGCAAGTTTAGTTTGCTCGTTATGTTTGAGACCCTTGTAAAATAGTTCTATTGTTAATATTATGTCTTTACGATTCCAAACTTGGCTGAGAAACTCCAAATGATTATTTATTTGTATGATCAGGATAAACTCCGAAGCTATCCCTCTAAAGGTTTATTATGTTTGATGAAGGCAAAGTATAGGTGTAAATCTATAGATTCGTGAGTTCAAAGCCCCAGGGACAAAGGACAAACATTTGTCTGTCTATACAAAGGGAAGGGAAGGACCACAATGCCTGCGTTGTCTAACTTTATCAGTACCTTCGTAATAAGTTCTTCTGTATCTGTCCAGGGTTGACATTGCTTTTATCTACAAACTCGATGAAATAATTGAATTTAATTCGATTATTAATTCGACAATTCTATCTTAATGTCCTTTAATCAGAATTTGTTCAACTGTATATAATGTAGGATTGTCTGAAAGAATAAGAAATCCGTACGTATTTTTAGTAAATAAAAAACATAATTATCATCCCAATATAAAATTGTAAATTGGGTGCCGGATGCGCAAATTCTAACAATTTGTCAGCGAATGTCAACGATACGATTAGTTATTTATACCTACATAAATATTATCATAATATCTACAATATTTATTTTGATTGTAAATAACTTGTTTTCGTGGCGTGTTTCCAAACTTTTAGACACACATTCTAGTCTAGTGTGCTTGTGTTTGTTTCCTTCTTTCATAACTAGCTGCCGCCTGCGTGAATGACGTTTATCCCAAGGGAACATAGTCCCGGGATGAAAAGTATCCTATGTGTTATTCCAGACTATAATCTACCTCTGTGCCAAATTGCATCAAGATCCGCTCAGCCGTTCTGACGTGAAAGAGTAACAAACATCCATCCATACTTACAAACTTTCGCGTTTATAATATTAGTAGGATTAAGATGACTTCGAAAAAAATATGATTGTTGAACATGCCAATCTCTCAATCTCTCAAGAGCCAAAAATGTTTCGATATCAAGCAGTAAGTTCAGTAAAGGGTTTGGTGATCGTAACAAAGGCAATAAAATGATGCTGTTCATTTTATTTTATTACGCAGAGCACATACCCAATGCATTGGCATTCATCACTGTGATTAATAATAATAATTCTATAGTTGCTCTTGCATCTAACAATGCTACTTGGAAAGTACCTAACGGAGTTTTCTAGTTGCATCTTAAGCACAAAGAAACTCATTGAATAGCTATTTTTTTTTTTTTTTTTTAAGGATGGGAAATCATCAAATGACTTCTTCCGCTCTAGGTGGAGCGGAAGGGCGTGTCAGACTCTTACTGACTAAAACCCATCCGTGTTCCTTCTAAAGCCCTTTGCGTTCCAGGGCCGCGGTGACTCTTTCGAACAAATTCCGCAACACTGGCAGGCTCTGGCTCTAGCGGGCCCCGTCTTCTATGCTGACATCTCTTTGACGCGCGTGAAACACAACGCGCCATCGACCCGGGCCTAGTGGAGCTTACGAATACTATTCTACACAATGTGCTAATAGTCATTGTATAGAAACATAACGTCGTTTTATGGGGTTGTTTGTTTCGCTACCTGTATAATATTAACATACAATTATCTATATTGATGGCGTTATTATTCAAATGATTGTTTCAACGGAAGATTTAGAACTATTATTTTGTGTTACGTATGTTAGGCACCACAGATGGATTTTAAGATTCGCGACGTCAAAGTCACTTCAAATAAAATATTAAATTAATAATAATAATAATAATATAATAATAATAATAAATAATAATAAATAATAATAATAATAAATTGGTTATTTGGATAATGTTTTTTTTTACAAAACAAAACTTTAGGGGAAATCTTGGAGTACCTACTCTAGTTTTAGGATTTATTTATTTAAGGTCAACCAACAAAGCATATTAAATACCAAAAAAAAACCGGCCAAGTGCGAGTCGGACTCGCGCACGAAGCTTTCTATTTTATCTATGAAAACGGCAAAGTTGTTGTATGGGAGCCCCCTTAAATATTTATTTTAGTATTTGTTGTTATACATCTGTGAAATTTCAACTGTCTAACTATCACGGTCCATGAGATACAGCCTGGTGACAGACGGACAGCGAAGTCTTAGTACTATGGTCCCGTTTTACTTTGGGTACGGAACCCTAAAAATATATGTAAACGTATTTATATTTTTACATTTTGTAGTGTAGCCTTTAGCCTTAAGGCTACCACGACATGCACTAAACATAGAATTAGGAAATACAGTTACAAAACCGATTTAATTTCATCCGACATACAAATACAAATGAAAACTTACCAATGGATGCTGGTTTTGTTCGACTAAACCAATCAATTTTGGCTTGACGTTGTGCCGTTGCGGATTCGTGATCATCATCATCCACATCCCAACTTCATCTATAGCTAGCCTCTTTTTCTTTGAGCCAGCATCCATGCTCCTACCTCTGACTTTTTGACTTTCGAATAGTTTTTCCAGCAGTTATTTCATGAGCACGGAAGGCGCCTCAACTCAAGTCCGTGCGTCATCCGTGCAGAGTTGCTGACGGACTATAACTATTTATGATGTTGCACACAACTGGGAATCAATAGGAAGTTTTCTTTTATGCTGTCGTATCTTTTTTGAAACTTATTACAAAAGGAAATATTGAGAATACTGCTGGTGCAAAGATGGAACTCATTCCTATTAGCTTCTAAGAATAGGTAGCTAAGAGGAGGTTCGAACCTTATTTTGCTATACCAAACAAGGCTGGTGTTCTATCTTATCGCAATCTTTAGTCTGCCGCCAAAACTGTTTAGTCATCTGGAATTCCAAGGGCTGATAAAATAACATCTTGGCAACTCGCAGGTTAGGAAATAAAAACAGCCTTAAACGTCCCTGCTTTTATGCTCTTCATGCCAAATATCTTGTAATACTCCGCACGGGACGGACAATTTTGAAGACAAATAGACTTAACAGCAGCCGTCTGGTTTGGCACTATTCCCGTTACATGCTGATCTAACTGCTTTACCGCAGTTTTTATATCGCTGCGGTTTCCGGGACTCGAATATACAGGGCAAATTATTTCGGTAACATTTTCACAATCTTGCATTACAACTTCATGACACAGAGAGAGACAGTTTATGTGTTTTAGAATGTATAAATTGTTAATTTCTGGACTTTTCTATCGAACGACTCCATCATAGCATTTACTATCCACAAGTGAAGCAAGAAGCTTGATAAATCTCACTGCAATTGTAATTTGATCTTCCAAACATTACAAATAATTGGCCCCAAGACAGCTCCTTGTGGAAAACTTTTCTAAAACAATTAAGATAAAAAGCAGTACATCTATCCCAGATGACGCAAGTATCTGATATTCTAACAATAATACTCTGTTACGACTCACAGACATTCGCGATAATGTTACTAGAAACATTATTAAACATTGGAACTAATTTATTCATGTTTCTTTTGAAGTTTCAAGTGCTTTATGAATAGAAATGCTTGTTGTAAAACAATAATGTGAAATTCATTCATATTGTTATCGGTTTGCGATATCTACGGCTTTGTCTGTGATGTTATATGCGAAGACAAGACATTTTTTCTTCCGCATTGAATGGAAATCAAACAATGTTTTTCTAAACACAGTTAAGTATAAAATCAGCTTTGCCATTGTGAAAAGCTTTATATAAGTTTTAACATAACATTAGTAGACAATAACAAAAAATCTCTCAGCTTAATGTAAAACTAACGTGTAAAACGATTTTAAATAAACATTTTTTGTTCATTGAATGAATAAAGACAATGTTGGCGCAGAGTTTCCTCGCCAAACGATTTGTTTGGAGTACGGATCGGTACCGTTTTTTTCTACGCTTGGCGCCTTCTCAATTTCACGTGACCTATTCGTCTTTAGGTGTTGCAGTATATCGATTGTTTGGTGGAATGACATCTGCATGTAGATTAAGCTGAAGACCTAGTGGTAATACTTGGTTTCTTTATATTGTAGTCTTCAGCTTAGGGTACACGACTATTCTAACGTTTTGTTCAGTTCGCTGATTATAATCAGCGAACTAGTTATTATTTTTAATTTCACTATGCAACAAAGTATTTTTTTTTTTGTTTCACTGGGTTCACAGTATGTAAGTAATTATGTTTTGCCACCTTAAAACTATGTGAAATATCGAAATAAAATTGTTCTATCACATCAAAAAAATAACTTAAAACTACCTATATAATTAGTTACATAAATTGTTATTCTACATTAAAAATAACTTTTTTTCGAACGACAGGCTTTTCTCTTATAGTCGGTAGTGGCCCTCTGGAGGCCAACAGTAGTCTGCAAGCATGGCTGGCTCCCATCTACCCTGGTAACGCTTCTCGTATTCTGCAATTTCTTGATGAAATCTTTCACCGTGTTCATCACTTACTTAACCCATGTTCTCAGGAAAGAAACTTAAATGAGAGCGTAAAAAATGAATTTTCAATGACATATTGCATCCTAGTTTGTGATAAGCATCCAGCATCCGATTAATCTTTTCATGAAAATCCGGTGATTTGTGACTGCCGAGAATTTTTTTTTGTGACGTCAACAAAAGCCAACCATGCATTTTTTCAATAGGTCTGAGACTCGATAAAAAAGCAGGATCATTGACCAATTTCCTTATGTCAGGACCGATGAAAATACCTTCTTTAATTTTTGCTGCACTTTGTTGGCTAACACTTTGTTCTGGGACGTGATATCTAAATATTAATTTATTTTCTGTTGTTTACTAAGCATACCTAATACAAATCACCACCCGGGATGTCAGTGATTTTTTTGATGTTGTATAGTGATTCTCAGTTCATAAAATCGCACATTAAAATGTTCCAGTTATAATTTTAGAATATAAAATACCGAATTTTGACGTTAATCTTTCCATAAAAGAATCTATTCATGGAGTTCATGAATAAATAAACTGATTATCATATAAAAGTCATTTTCCTGGGAGCATCGGAGGAAGCGTAGCCGGACGACCAAATACCTACTTCGTTTCCTAACTCAACATTGAACGCTTTCCGATGGGAAGAACCAATTGGTTGAACACTTATCCATAATTTAACCCAACCCCGTTCCGAGAATCCATCGAATGCTTCGGCTGAATGATTAGGGGCTATTATTATTATAACCTCCTACTGATGTTATATGGCCGTATCAGTATTGGAAGAATTGATATTTAGAAGCGCTGTTGTATAATTTATGATGGGCCTATTTGTATGAATTCAACGTCTTCAGTTGTTTTTGCTTAGTTTAGCTGAATGTTGTCTTTTTTATAACTATTTATTTTTTGGTAATTCACCAGTAATTCGGTCTCGCCATAATACTTAATTGTGAGAGTATCTTTATCGGGAATCTAATCTCGTCCAAAATTAATCCGCAAAAAAACCTAAACTACCAAATTTTAGCTAAGGAAGCTCAAACAAATTAATATACAAGCAAGGCTATCGTCTCGAATTCGCATTTCCGCAAATGTCCACGTACAAGCGTGGCACGGGCATCGAATCCGGGTCATTGCAGCGCTGCCCTCGAAAGCCAGTAAATGGGTCAGAGGAGACGCCTGAAATAGAACAAGTTGCTATGTGGCGCCGAGCGTCCGAGTACGTCACGTCAATGAAATTAAAGGAGAAATTACTTTTTAGTTCGTTCACTACAATCTACATAGTGTTAAGAGAAATTATGAAGACATACATTTTGATACTAAATCGATCAGATTTTGAAAGAAATTGTGTAGAGACAGTCATAATTTTGGTCCTGAAGCCAATACAAAACTCGGAAGTTACCGGTTCCCCAATATAAACAAAACTCGGAAGTTACCGGTTCCCCAATATAAGAGCATTTCGACCGTCAGTATTACAAAAGACAGCCTCCAAAGACTCCCACAATAGTTTTTACCCTGAACAGGCATTAAAATCCAATCCTAAACCGGTGCCAAAGATATTAATAAACCCTTTAGGTCACATAAAACTCAGGTCAAAACAATACAGCTGTTAAGTTATCCCAGTTTTATTATCATCCCACAGACCACCCAAGATTAACAAGTTCATGAACAAATCGCCCAGTAGACTCATACGACTTCATTGCCCAAGGATAGGCTGGCAATTGTCATAACTTTGCATTATTGCCACCTTTGAACTTAACTGAGTCACTGCTATATTTAACTGCACATTTTATTTCTTCTTTCCTGAACATTTCCGGTGTGTTTTTAGTTTTATTGTTAAGGATAATAGTGCAATGTTTATTTCTAGAAATGATTTTTATATAAAAGTTTCCGCTTCTAGTTGAGCTTCCGGAAGCTCATTAGTAATCGGAGGAAGGACGTCTTAATCACCTTGAGTGACCGTTTGGGTATCTTTAGTATTTTATTTAGCAGTATTGTTCTTCCTTTTAGTATCATTGCATATGCTTGGTTCTTTTATATAATCATATTCGTTCACTTTAAATTGTGTCTTATATTTATAAACAAGGGTTTATGAATTTATGTCCAGAAACAAAGCAGTCTCGACTTCATTTAACTAAGGAATCAGACATTTTTACTCTTCTCATTCAATGGGCAACCACGAAAATAATGTTGATTTTACATCTCTGAGGTTTATGACGATTTCAACAGTCTGAGATGTTTCTTCAAATCTAGTAAATTAATTCAGCAACCACTAATCTGTCATAAATGAAACCTTGTCCATACATCAGGATAGCTTCCTAACATCTGAAGGTCACCGGGTCTCAGTTGCATGACGTAACCCTAAACTACAGTTTAGGGTCATTTTACTGAGAAATCTAACAATGTCATCTTTGTTCCTTGATATTCGTTACACGTGCTTGATTGATAACATCGTACTGCAAAAACTTAGCCAAAGGGTTGTAGAGGTCATATGACGGTCTCGTGCAGAATTAAACAAGATATTGGATAAATGTAATTTTCCTATCATTCATCACTAGGTTTCGCTGTTTCGTGAATTCACAAAGCAGATAATTATATTCCTCATAATCATCAGCATTGGAATGGTTATTCCACCCACTGCACAAAATGCCATGGCAATGGCATGCAATGGCATATTCTCATTTGTACCATGCCTCTCTGGTCCATTCAACATCTATCTAACATCAATAAGGATTCGGATGGGTAACCCTTGTGCAGCCAAAGGTCTAAAATTGCCTTAATCTGGTTAGGATCCCGCTTTAATGATTAAGCTTCACAGTTTCCCTGTGTCCATGAATCGAACACATGTTCAATCATGGATATCGCTGAATTCTGTTCAATATTGAAGAATGATGCCTCGCAACTGTTAAACTTCATAATGAAGGATATGAATATTCTATCTATATATTTATGGATCTCATCAGTCTATACAGCAGCTGTTGCTACTGACGTCTCTCAATGATTCGGTGAAGAAAGCAATTCATAATGTTTACCCGAATCAAAGGAAAGAAAGCCATCTTACTGTAGGAGTCATTATTTTTAATATTATCACAATCATAGATATTATTTGAAACCAATACACTTTATTTTTGCCCTGACTGAAATATCCCGTTCAATGACTTTTCAACACGGTCACGGCAGATATCAGATCATATGATATATTTTTAAATGATGACATAGTAATTTCGCATATCAAAGAGAAAAAAATAAACATGTGACAATAAAAAACAAATGGATGTTTTTATGATTCACGCACAGCTACTCTCCCAGTTATCTAATATAATTCATTATAAAACGGCTTGTTTTTTGGACGGAGACGTGTCTAATTTGTAATGAGTCCAATGCTATAAAGATTGTCCCCTTTGAGGACGGTGAACCGTGTTGTAGAATGCGATAGATTTCAGTCTTGTTTTGATAAAAAAAATGCTTGTGTTCTGGGATACAGGGTCAGCTATATATCTTATTCTTAACACATATTTTTTACATGTGTCCTTATTATTTGGCCCTGTATACGTAAGGCAATTTTGATTGCAAGTAGCAGTTACAATGAAAATGTTATAAAAATATATGGTAAGGAGTGTACGCAGGCGCCGAGCATGTTAAACACGCCGAACAAACAGACAAACAATCGTACACGCTTCCAGTTACGAATGAATTTCGATGCGTTTGGCATTGATACCACGATGTAAAAATAAATGTAATTTAAAGGAACCGGCTAACAGGAGGAAAAGTTTAGGCTAAGTCAGTCAAGTGCGTGCTTTTTGTGGCTGCTTTTGGTGCAGTGCACAGTGTGATCTTCCTGTCAGGGTTGCGGAATTTGTTCGAAAGAGTCAGCGCGGCCGGAACGCAAAGGGCTTTAGAAGGAACACGGATGGGTTTTAGTCAGTAAGAGTCTGACACGCCCTTCCGCTCCACCCAGAGCGGAAGAAGTCATTTGATGATTTCCCATCCTTAAAAAACTGTGAGATCTTATGTTTTCTGTCCTAGGATAGCCAACCTTTATACAGGGTGTACTATTCCTGCCTACGAAGATAAACAACTTTCTTCAATGAAGACATAGTCAATTCCCAAAAAAAAAAATATCTCTTCCATTCTAATTTTGACCAGCAGATAACTTTATATGGAAAATTCAATTTTATTACGGGAATTAACTATGACTTACCATTTTTTGTGTTGTAAATTCGTTAAAAATTACACATTTATGATAATATTTTTTGGTCAGTTATAATAACTAAATTAGGCATTGACTGTTATTCCGTGTCACGTTAATACATAGCGGAAACCATTAATTATGTGTATTTACAACCGTGTATAAAATGCATGTGTTCCGTTTTCCTTAAGTGCTGGACTTTGGAATCTATTACAATAAAACACCGCAAATTATGATAATTAAAATAATAGAAACAGAACCCATTTGTTATTCATTATTGTAATCTACTTACACAGCTTAGATTAGGTACATAGCTTACTGTGTACACGTGCTAAACTTAGCTTAACTACCACGACATGCATCTGCCGGTCGATTCTGTAAACATATTGAAGTGAAGGCTTGGGTGAAGTGATCACGAGTTGAGCTGTCAATCCATACAATCAAGATGTCACGTGATCACGGAGTAGCTGTCATGGAGTGAGCTGTGTTTCCATCTTGATTATATGGATTGACAGTTCACCTCGTGATCACTTCACCCAAGCCTTCACTTCGACATGTTTACAGAATCGACCGGCTGCTTTATTCATACTCACATTTGTTATTTTTATTCTTATTTAGTTTTTAACTTGTCTTTACTAACATAATTTAAGAACTATCGTTTAGGGTTTAGTCTAAGCTAAATCCACTAATGTATGTATGTCGTTTTGTAGCAATTAAATTCTTTTGCTTTCTTTCTTTCTTCTTCTTTTAGCTCGATTAGCGTTTTTAGTTGTAATTTTTATACATGCTAAATAAATAGTTGTTAAATAAACATGAAAGATTTGTTAAAAAATCATCATTAGCGACGAATGTATACTCTGAAGTCAAAGTCTAAACCTTTAATCTACCAAAGGAAACATTTCCGCGTTTTCGCGAAAGGAACATCTACATTTGTTTAAAGTTATTCATTTTAATCTATTTTTGTTCATTTGTACAATGTGTTCCTCCCAAAGTACTGGCTTTTTGTGCAGAATATAGGTCGCTCTTTCGTGAAACAGAAAAATAAAAACATCCTCGAAACACATAAACAGCAAGATCGCGAGTAAACAAACTCATCCCCACCCTACATATTTATCCTATAGATCAGTACATCAAGGATAGTACATGGGGCTGAGCATTGAGCAAACGATGACGTAATGTATGTTTGTATGGTGTTGGTTTCACTGCCATTAACATGACATTCTGTGATCGAGTGCCACTGCCATCAATAATTACATGTGTTTTGGATGGCCTACAAGCGCCGGAGCTTAATTTATGTCACAGACGCCAGCAAAATTTGACAATTTCGGGTAGCTTGATGTGCTTGCGTCTGTACATCGCAAAAATTATTCCCAAACAAATCAATTTTGTTGGTTTGATGTCGTCATTTCAGTGGTGTTATGGCCGGTTCGCATGTTTATTCTTTGTCAAATCGAAACCCTTGTTTATATTTAACTTCAAGGGAAAATAAGAGGTTCCATGTTCTGCAGATGCTTAAAATTCTACTCATAACGAGTTGCAAGTAGGTATGTATCCGGGTGCCCAGTTATACCATTACTGTTCTACTCTTATGTCTGTCTTGTCCCTATACTTAGGTGAAGTAAGCCTTCACTTCATTCCTTCATGTAAAATGACAGTTCACAATCAATCGCGATATTTAAACAGAATAGACTGGCTGTTGCTTTCAAAACAAACTGCGTTATAACATTCTTTATGAAAACCAAAATAAATATTTTCGCATTAAATCTTTAAAATTAGATGATATAATCTTCCGCGTTGGAAATAGATCAGCTGAGCTGATATAATCACGGCAGTGTGGGCGGGAACTGTGAGAGCTGAGATATTTTATGAGTTTTAGCATAAAATAGTACCTACATATATAAAGGAATGGTCCTCATAATGTTGATAGCTGCTTTAGCCATGCCCCAATATTACCTTTTACAAACTAATTTTCGCACCTTTCGCATTCAAGAAGAAAGCCTCAATTTTCCATACATTTTTGGAACGTTACTTTAAAATATGTAGAATTGACACTTAGAAATCCAATTAAAATCTGTCAGTAAGTTACTAGTGAAACGGGACAGCCGGTCGATTTCGTAATCATATCGAAGTGAAGGCTTGGGTGAAGTGATCTCAAGGTGAGCTGTCAATCCATATTATCAAGATGTCACGTGACCATGAAGTGAGCTGTCAATCCATATAGGATTGACAGCTCATCTCGTGATCACTTCACCGAAGCCTTTACTTCGACATGTTTACAGAATCGACCGGCTGTAGATGATGATGCTCTCTAACACTTCTTAAATTTCGCTTTTAACCCAAGACTTTCTTAAAGAATGATGATTATTTGGAAGTCAGGTCTAAAGTTTTAAAAGCACAAAATAAACAACTCACTTTATTTCCCGGAAGAAAACTGGAGTATAAAACGTTACTGAAAGTCATAATATAAAATCTAATGCACTTTATTTTCTGGCGCCGGCTACTGGCTAGGTAAGCTTACACCGAATGCAACTAAATGGAGGCGCCTCCATATAGTTGGCTCTGTACCCTTGCTTGGGAGACCCCGGGACAGAGGTAGGGTTGCCAATTTAAAGACTGATCAAATTGTGGACGCCATTGAAGAACATTTTCTTGTTAAATTTGGACCTAAAATCGCCAATACATAGTAGGCAAATGTGATCAATGGTGTACTAGAAGAGACTTTTGATCTAAAGAAGGTCAATAACAACATAGCTAAAATCTTTAACACCGACACACCGGACGATTTCATTGAGCAGCTTGAACCGTGAACCTTCCTTATCGACATGATTAGCAGAAAAATGTCTGCCGTTAGACAAGGTTAACTTGACGACATCAACAATAACCAGTGCAAAAGATTAAAGCATAGCGAACATTAAGTTGCTCGTCCAACCCAATAATTAGAATGATAAACTATTTGTTTCCTCTAACAATGAAAATTACCCATAAAAAGAGTACAAGCACAAGGAAATGAGCCCATTCAGCCTGATAATTAAGACCATAAAACCGCCCGCCTCAACCAACGGGGGTCGCTAAAGTTGCAAGGCAAAAGGCAACCCTATCCCGGTAGCATCGTAAATGCTAAGTTTATTGGCTCGTTGCGAGGCCGTCCGATTCCGCAGTGTACTGTTTCATTTGGAAAGCCGATGTGGGCCAATTGTTTACGTACGGCGATGTTAAACTGAAATATTGCCGTGTTTTCAGTTCTGGAGCCTGAATGAAGGTAATTTTAGATGGTCGTCATGGTAAAGTAGGTAGGTAAATCAAAGAGTAACTAAGAAGAAGAGAAAAGTCAAATACAAAGAATGGATTGTGTGAGGAATAACATGAAAGAAAAGGGGTTGAATGATAGCATGACAGCTGACAGGACCGGAAAAAGAGAATATGTTGCGTCGACCTCAAGTAACATGGGACAGGAAGAGAAGATGATAACTTTCTAAGAGTACTGTATGACGGAAACGAAGTCTAATATGACAATGGTGAAACCAGTACAGGAAACAGAATCGTAATTAGACCATCGCAGCAGAATTCGTCATGGTTTCTGAAAGTAAAGTCAAAGAAAATGATTAGCCTAAGGTCTAATATGCCACTCATCTTCGGAAGCTGATTTGACCACATTTAAGAAAAAATACTTTATGATGGTTTGCCACCATATTTTCAAAACAGCCATCATTGTATCCATCATCACGCGTTAGGTGTATTAATATGCAATGGACGGGCTTATTTTAATGTATTGAAGCATACATAATGCCCTACTTCCAATCCGATTTGAATATAAATGGAGTATAAGTAATGTGGGGTGCGTCAGCTCAGCTCAGCCTTTGTCCAACCACGTCATCTGCTCTCAACAAATTCAATAAAGAAATCTCTTGAGAATCTGCGACTAAGCGTTTGTTCAGAAAAATGTTTCTCTTGACATTTGTTTCAGCTTACGCAAAGTGAAAAATCATTGAAGAATGAATAGTGTTTCAAAATTTCTGAGGGATAAGATGAGATGGTTGCATTGTCTAAACTAATATCTAACGAATCAAAATTGTTTGTATGTAGGAGATAATCTGTGTATGGTGGAATTACGAACATTATTTCGATGGTATACTGTTACATTAACTGTCATCCCGGAAAATCCACGTGTTCTGTTGGTTAGACTATGGAATCGAAGTCGTGGGGAAAAACTAGTCTTTATAAAAATCGACGAATAGAACGTACTATAACTTGTCCAGAGCTAGACTGTTATCCGAACAATTCAATTCTGCTGGACAAGACAAAGAACAAACTTCGACACTTGACCTCAAAGAAATATTGTTATTAATAGAATTGACTTAACATATCACCAATTGTGATACTATCTAACTATAGAACGTGTTTAAGTTAAGAGCTAGGGGCTTTAAGTTTAGCCATTAAGAGTTTGGCAAGAGTCCAGCCATTAGCTAGATATGGTAGTCGCGGGATCCGTATCCAGTCGAATATTCCCATCCAAATATAGTTTTATGTCTTCACCGACCTCAATTTCTTAGTTTAAAATGTTCTTTTTCGGACTAAGTACATTGCTGTAGAAGATTTCGATAGTTTTATGGACGTCATTAATGAAACTTAAATAGATGATATTGCACGATTGATGTTCATTTTTGAAACTCATATTAGAAAAAAAAAAATTAAAGCTAATAGCTTTAATTTTTTTTTTTCTAATACCTCATTTGTAAAGCTTCCATGATATATTTTCTAACTGTGTCGTGTTCTATAGAAACTTCTTCTTCATAATAGTGTTATTATATTTGATCCTTCAAATTTGCCGTCATAGTTAACTTCGAAAGATTCAGTTTCACGATCATTTGTTCTATTATAGAACCTGTCCTAGTTTTGGACAGTTTCAAGTGCTGTCCTACATAACTTTTGGGTGGTTTGGGATCTACCTCCTAGCGGTCCACCCCGGGCAACGGCACCACAGGCTTGCCTGTGGTACGGCTGAACGATCTCACCTAAGCGGTGGTAGGCTCCGCAAGGAGCCGCCTGGCTCGCGACCACCATCCCACCGGATTCCGGCGCCAAGCAGCTTGCTGTGTTCCGTCGGTGTGTGGGAGTGCCAGTGCCTTTGGGGGGAGAAGGAAGTTGTCAGTTGCGCTGTTCAGAACCGGTCTTGGTCTCTTGGCAACACTTGCCGGGTAACTCATTTTGGAGGGTAGCGGGATCCGAAGCACGGTGCCAGCCGTTGGCCGACCGCAGTCAGTAGGGGGCCCAAGTAGCACGCCAGCCACGTGCCAAAGGCTGCCCCGCCAACTCGCGAAAAATCCCGGTATGCTCCACCGTGCCAGCCGGCGACTGGATGGGAGGACCCGGTGGCCATATCCGGGGGGGTTCGGGCGTCCCCGCAGTCTCCATATGAGTTCCCCATAGGTTGGATTAGCTCTAGTGTTCCACTTGGTTCACTGAGCAGCGCCTCGACAATTCGACTTTTCCCCCCAACTACTCGATAACATGACAAAAGTGAAACAGAAAAAAAAGGGTAAACAACGGCTGCACTTCCTCCCACTTAAAGTGCACCTCACTAATATCAGGGGGTTGCACTCCAATCTCGATCCGGTCCATCATCACCTTGAGGCCGAGAAGCCGCACCTGTTTTTTCTGACGGAGACGAAGATAGCAACCCCGTTGGACGTGGCGTACCTCAACTACCCGGGTTACTCTCTTGAACACAAGTTCAAGAAGCAGGCTGGGGTCTGTGTGTACGTCCGCGATGACATTTGTTGTCGTCGTCTCCGTTGCTTTGAGAAATCGGGTTTTTCTGCCATATGGCTACTTGTGGACACTGGCGTGGAGAAATTTCTCTACATCGGCGTTTACCGATCGCACAGTGGTGACCAGGAGACAACAGCACTGTTCAATTTCCTCGTGGAGTCGACTGACGTAGCCCAACAACGGTACCCAACAGCGAAGCTCATTTTTCTGGGGGACTTCAACGCCCACCACAAAGAGTGGTTGTTCCCGTACCAGAAAACTGACCATGCTGGGTTAGAAGCGCGCAAGTTTGCTTTAACGCTAGATCTAACCCAGCTGGTGAATGTGGCAACACGGGTACCGGATGTTGACGGCCATACACCCAATTGCTTGGACCTTCTGCTGACAACTGATCCGAACAGTCACTCAGTATCGGTCTCAGCCCCGCTGGGAACATCTGACCACTGCCTGGTGAAATCCGTGTCGACCTGCTCTCCTCCAGATGAGAGCCCTAGAGGCACGAGACGAGTATGGCGATACGAGTCAGCAGATTGGGATGAGATGCGGCACTTTTTTGCGTCTTATCCATGGCGGCATGTGTGCTTTTCCTCGGGTGACCCGTCTTGTTGTGCCGACATGATTGTGGACGTGATTCGGCAGGGGATGGAATATTTCATTCCATTCCATTGTTTTACCTTCTTTCACTTGTATAAATGGCTATCGAATATATTTGACCTACTGCTTTTGATGAGAAACATTGCACGTTTCAATGTAGATCGTAAAGAAAACGTGATAGCAAATTTATTGTACAATTTTCTTACACTTGGTGAATCGCTTGTTATGCGGTCGTTACTCATAGTTTTGTTTACAATTTCATTATCATCCTACCCTAACCCATATTTCTTGGGGTCGGCACAGAACGTCTTCTTTAATTCTCCCCGTTATAATTTGATTTTGTTCAATCAATATTAAATCATCGATACTTATAACGAGTTTGCACAAACACTTCTCCTTGGCAACAACCACATATGTTATCTTCCGACCATTTTGAATTAAAATCGAGGTGATAGTTCATCGAGTTCAAGGCTGATGGCTCATTCTAAATATAGTGCATCAACAATGAGCTACATTTATTCATTCGCGTCAGGTTAGTGTTGCCGGTGTACTTCCGTTTGCCGTCAATTGTACATCAATATCGTAGGTATCAGCCGTATCAGTACCTATTTCCTACTCAGTGACGTTAGTCTTTCTATGCAAAAGTAGGAACGGCGTAGAAGGATGGAAATAGCACGTTTGGAATTGTTTTAGATTTGGCTCTGTTAGTGTAAGATGCTTTACATGGTAAAGCATCTCATTAGTAATATTTACGATAATTATATATAGTATATATTTGTACTGACAAAATTTGCATCGATGGATATTGTCCAAATTATGCCAAGAAATGCATAATTAAATGAACGTAATAAAATTCTCACTAAATGGACTTCGAGATATTTCTAGTCTTGATAAGATTTATTTTACTTTTTAAATGTCAAAATTCAACTTCAAAATCGACGGATAGTATGTACAAATTAAACAACCATCTTGTGACTTCTACAGCAAATGTCTAAATTTAGATCACCACGCACCATTTAAAATAAGAAATAGGCATCTTATCTGTCCTCAAGTCGTTAAAATCAGTAGGTCAGAAGCAATGAGAGATTCATTGTAAACATATAGGTCTTTAGTTTGGTTCAGGAGATGTGAAGGCTCATAACATTAATGATTAATAAGTTATTGATAGGGAACAAGTTAAATTATAAACTAAAAAAAATAACCTTGAAATTTAGATGTCAAGACAAGAAGAATTGTCTAATGATATAAGAAAAAAAAAATGTATGAAACACTGCAGTTATCTATTTTAAAATCTTATAAACATACCGAGAGCATGACTACCTTTCTACCGAAATGACATTTTGTCAACACTAATTTTGGAATATCCAAATTCGTTATCGCGGACAGAATGTCATTTTAGCCCCTCTAATCAGCACAACTAAAAGAAAGCACAACAGCAGCAAGACCCGCCCTACATTTGTCGCAAACCTCGACATGTTTACAGCAGAATCTACCACAGTTGCTTTATTGATTTCTACCTTTTATTGCTGCGGTCCCACTGTAGCCTTGGCATGGCAATTTATGTGCTAATTGACGGCTTATGCAGATATAATTAACGTTTAACTTGTATAAGTGATTTCTCCAAGCTAATCGATGGCTGAACGGAACCTTACAACCACGTTAGTTATAACGTGAACTCGTGAATTGATTAAATCGTTCAGAATGAGTGATGATGGTATTACGCAGATTGTTTTATTGTCACTGAGATTTATGGCGTTCTATTGTCACGTTTGTTTATCATGTGCTTGTCTAGAAGGTGTCATACTGAATTCATTCTGGTCAGATGCATCATAACCAATATATCTAAACAGTTTCAAGATTCTCGCAGAGATATTCCATCTTAGCTCAAATTAATTCTTTGTAGCGCAAATATATTATGCCTCTACAATTAAGTGAATTCCATCAGTAACACGAAACAACAACAACAAATGCTTTGTTAAGACTGATATAATTTAATTTATGTTTACGTATTTACAAAAATAACTTGCGTAAACAGAAGCTGGGAATTATTAGGACAATGGCCTTTAGACGCCTACGAGTCCTGCGGTAGAAACATTTTATTCGTGTTTGTATCATCGATTTTTATGCCGATCGTATTTTGTTTCAGGCAAGTTATCTCTCACATAAGGAACATACCGGAGCTGATTCTTCTTGGAAACGTGTCTCCAACTGTCAGAAGACTGCCCATATTCTCCTTGATGGTGAAACATCCAAGAGGGACCTTCCTGCACCACAACTTCATTTGCGCAGTCCTCAATGATGTCTTCGGCATCCAAGCAAGAGGGGGACTGTCTAGCAACCTGAACTATGGATCTGATATCCTTGGGATTGACGACCAGCTTCTAAGAGAATACGAGAAATTATTAAATGTCGAAGCGTGAGTAGATTTGAATTAGTATAAAATTATGGCGCCTATAAACTCAAGGCCCAGTTGATTGTGAGAATTGTTATGGGAAAATAAGTAAAACTGGTAAATTCAGGTGATGGCAAGTGAATCTTGTTTAAGCTTACTAGTGTTGTCGTTTATAGTTATAAAAGTTAAATGGTTTCATTTGTCTGCTTCTAAATCGCTATTGACGCTTGTCATGAAATAACAATATGAGTAAAGGCGGAAATATGAGTGCCTTTATTGCATAATAAAAATATGCAGCTGTAGTTACATAATTTGCTAGTTTTTATTCGGCTTACTCAATCATTGGTATGTCTCCAACGAATTCATTTATTAGCATACGAATTGATAAAGCATCTTGTACGTCGACAGTATTTTTAGAAGCACAAACATTTGGGCTCTGTGCGTTTATATTACAAATCTGTTAATTGTATCTCAAGGCCAAATAATTTGCGCGCTCATAATATCAGCACGTCCGTATTTATCAATGGCATATCTTACAGGCAAAAAGAAGTCGCTCGGGTACGAAAAATGAGTGATGTGAAGGCGCCAGAAGTGCCCATCTACAATGAACACTTAAGACCTGGCTTCTGCAGAGTTTCTCTACCTTTCTTCACGTCAGATTCTGAACTGGCCTTCGTTCTAGAAGCCCTGAAGATGGTAGCCACTGAAGGCTGGAAGATTCTGCCGCAATATGTCGTGAACCCTGAAACTGGGCAGTGGAGACATCATACCTGTGCTGTGCTCAGGGACAGAAAGTCATTGCACTCGTTGAGGTTCAATGACGGAAAGATGACCTCACACGAGCGAAGAGTGTCTGGTCGGTATTCACTTTTATTTAGACATTCACGTCCAAACACTATGACATCAAAGAGTATTTTTAATTGATTTTGTTTCTCATTTCAGGTCCAGGTATATTCCCTCAAACATACACTGAGACTCTGCAAACAGCGAGGAATTTATTCAACAGAGCGAGAAAGCTGGCAATGAAGTGCTCAACAGCTGAGCCAGAAGTCAGTTTTAACCCACGCATAGACTATCTCAGATGGTTTATGCTGCCCAAAGAAGCCCACGACCTTCTCCTCGGTCGATCGGGCAATGTAAAACACATTGTGCCATTTGACCCATCAGGGTACACGGGAGCGAGAAAAAGCCTGAATCTGAATGCAAGGTCTTCCATTACTTCGTCGCCTATTTTGGGATCTTCACCAAGACATTTCAGTCTTTCAGCCATTGACGATTGCCATATATTTAGACTGAAACAGAAACAAAAATTCTATTCGAGAGAATCAAGTTTACGGGAGACCCACAAGGAAGAATCAGAAACTCCACTTCCAGTACAGTTTGCTGTTGGAGAGTCTGTATCACCCCTACGCCTGATACCTCAAAATAGACAACCACTGCTTATCAGATCCAGATGTTATAGTTTGGGTTCAGACAGTCCTCCAACAGCACTTAGCGCACAAACTAAATTGAATTTGGGCTTAAAAGAAACCAGCCCAAATAATGTCATAGAGAAATCAGGCTTTTGTAACTGTGGCAGTCAAACAGACCTGCAGTCGTTAGACGACCCCATGATCTCACCCGGAAAGGCGTTCCTCTACAGTACACAGAGCAGCACGTCAATATCTGACTGCAGTCAAGTTGGCAGAACATCTCCAACAACATCACTAAACTCTCAAACCTCAGAAGACATCCAGGCTTACGTTAAAGAAATGACCAGAGAAATAGCAACAGAAATCAAGTCAGAGATCCGTGAAGTCATTTCCAAAGTAGACGATATCTTAGAGAATTCAGACTCGCTCGAACAGTCGAATCTTAGCATGAACTCAATTAATTCTAGTCAGAGTGATAAGAATTCAGTATCAGTCATAGACGTAGCCGAGTATCTAATGGGTATGTCGAGGGAAATGGCTTCGGAAGTGAAGCACGAAATACGCGAAATGGTTAATCAAGTTGATGAGATGATTTCTCCAGATTACAATGGGTCTTGTTCCCGGAAGAGCTCTCCGCCGCAAACTGGAAGACAGAGGATTGGGTCTGGCCCAGAATTGGGACTGGATCTTAATAAAAAGGCGACTTCCAGTTTGAGGAAGTGTCCCACTAGTCCTGTACTGCCTCAATATGATGAAGATGATGGTCGGTACTGCAAGCGGTCTCCAACAACAAATTCTCCAAAGTCAGCGCATGGCACACCGTCACACGAAGCCTC
This sequence comes from Mamestra configurata, assembly GCA_002192655.3. Lineage (NCBI taxonomy): Eukaryota > Metazoa > Arthropoda > Insecta > Lepidoptera > Noctuidae > Mamestra > Mamestra configurata. The sequence goes on along the minus strand of NDFZ01005217.1, from coordinate 284,074 downwards.
AGGACCGAACAGCATCTCGTTCAATTCCAGTGAGACGTCGACACCCGACACGATAATCCAAGTTGTCACAACTCAGAATTCTCCGGTTCTACCCAAATCTTTGAGTTCAAACAAATTGTCGGACGATGAAGCGAGTTGTACTGACGTCGCTTGCAGACACTGTTGTATCAAGAAGAACTGGTGCCAAAACCCCTCAGTGAGCTCACAGGACAGCGGCATCAACATGACTTTCACGGAAACAGACGCATTTTTAGAATATGGTAAGATTTCCTCTTTGTGTCACCATTTTTCTGAATGAACCCGGACGCAATCGGTTTGCTAAGTGATGTCAATAAATTGTTCACGTTTATTTGAGTCGTCGTCACCGAACAATTCAATGTCAATATAAGTTAATAACATTGATGAGGATATTCGTCATTTCTGGTAACTAGCAGATTGTAACTAGATTTTGACAAATACGAAAGATTCGAGTATGGACGTTATTATATTGCTTGCCAAGTTAGCCTTTACTCTATTAAGTAGTTACGTTGCTTCTTATTAGACACAAATTCAACTGATTTCCGATTCCAGCTAATAAGGGCAATTTTAATATTTTCCCATCTACTCTTCCAGACCCATCAAACAAGACCAGAAAATGCCAAGGCAGGATGCGGATATGCCAGAAGCATGAAAAGAGTGAGGTCCCAGACATCATCGAGGGAGTCCCAGTGTGCTCCGGTGACCATGTCAGACAGAACAAGAGATACGACTCCACGGACCAAAGCAGAGTCGTGTTCGTTGAAGACCCTGAACGTGAGAATAGGTAAGCTTTGAAGAAACTCATTAGTCAAAAATGGACTCACATTAGTGCTCATTGAAATGGCGTCATGGTTTTAATGGCCGGTAATAAAATGGCACCTTTTACCGCTTCCTAGAATTTTCCTACTGTTAAAAATAACAATACGGTGGGAATGCAAAAAAAGTTTTACATGTGCGACATTCTTATTTTTCCACCATTTTGGCGTTATGACCAAGATTGAGCACCATCATATATCGATCAGTCAGTGCAATTGCGACTTCAAAATCATCATAATAAGGCATCAGCTACTTGTTAAGTAAGTATTCCGTTGGTTCAACTTCTTAAAGCACTTACATTTTGAATTAGGTACATTTTTAAATATTGACTTTGAAAAACTAAAATTACTCCGTGCCAGACTTTTACATTCTAAAGGAAGCCTGTTAGGTACCAACGGAATCTTAATCATGCTAAGAGAGTCAGAGAGAGTGTTGATCTTTACAAATAGACGAACTCATGAAATTAAAGCATGGCTTCTATTTCTATTCAAACGAATTTCATTGCATTTCCCGGAACAGTTAGAAGGTCATTACACCATTTGCTAGGACTGACGAATACTTGGCAAGATTTTAATGAAGTTTAAATTCACACCAATATGGCAACGACTGCCACGGGTAGAGTTTTGGCAATAAATCAAAGTATGTCGCCCAAGCATCTCATATTCCACTGAAACAATATTTCATTCTGACACCCAGTTGTTACTTCTAACGCGGATAATAAAATTCTCTTTCTACACGAGTAAATAGCATTTTTTTTGGCTACGTTTAGAACTTTTCTTTTAATTGACGAGTTTTCTTTTGCTTCCATTACTGTAGGTATCTTTTTGATGCACTAATTCACTTTTTCTAAGAATTTCTCAAACTTTGGCAACAAGAAACCAATCTCGCTCGCAATTTCATCGATGCTATTGTCGCTATATTTAATTGATCCCAAGTCCAAATCGTCACATTTCATTGGCTTCTATCACACATCATTCGGATCTATGTAACTCTTAATGGTAATAAAAGTGAAATAGAATATTCTAATTGTATTGGTGCAAAACATAGTATATGGCATAGTAATCCCTGTTTCATCATCACATCACTTCGAAAAAAAATATAGCTGCTCAACATCATGGTCCTGCTGTAAGAAGTCGCAAGAAAATCATGCGTTAACCTACAAAACTTGTCTTTACCTGATTTAATATATATATCTTTAGAATATGGTAACTAACGAACATCAACAACACTATTACGTTGAAATGGTGCTATTTTAGCACGATCTTACATACGTCGATAGGACGGTCTCTATGGGTTGATGGTCTCTATGGAATGGTTTCCGACGATCTTCTTCTCGTCCTTTCCAAAGGGTTCTAGAACTACACCAAACTCCTGCAAATCTTGCAAACAATGTTTTTGGTTTTGTTAGCCTCCTGCATTACGACACGGTTTTACAGGCAGCAAATTCTTGGCCACAAATCAAAAGGCCTTCACCCCATACTTCTCTTACCTTCACGACTCAAGTAACCAGACTATTCCTCTCATACTAACTTCGTCTACCCGATTGTTCTAGGGCCTCAACAACAGTGGTTGACTCCTCAAAGCGTTGCAGTCGCTCCTCCAATGCGTCGTCTAGCGGCTCTGACAGAAGTTCTCGCTCCAGTGGGTACGGCACTGACCAGAGGACCCAAGATGAACAGTTCTATGATAGGAGGTTAGTTAATATTACTCAAGCTATGCTTACTTTTCCTTCATACGACTGACTTGTTGAATGATTCGCCAGTTTAGGCTTCTTCATTGTGGCAAGCTAAAGGAATGGTGTCCCGGAATTTGGCTGAACACCGATCGAAAAATTTTAACCCTTTTTTTTAAATAAATGGCTGCCATTTTAGCCTTTCCAAATATGAACTGTCTCAAAACCTGAAAGTGCTTGCCGTTTTATGATTGTAACTTGATTTAGGTTAAAAAACGAAAATCATTTCGAAAATGCAGCACACGGGCTTCTACCATAGGAAAAATGGCCGGATACTCTCACGATCATTCATCATCATTCACTTAAAAATCTTCTTACCCAAAACCCAGAGTGCTATTTTCTTTACAATCTGTTCTTTCACAGCGAGTCAGAATGCCGTACCTTCAAGCCTCAGTGGGAGGAAGAACGTGAAGAACACGAGGACAGCAGCGCCTGCAGTGACGCGTCTCTCACAGACCTGACCTTGGATGATGACAGCAACTGGCATTGCCCGCCCAGGGCTGTCTGGAAACCTACTGTTGAGGTACGTGCAATATTGAATATTGTGATCGCAGACAAAAGGCTGGGTGACATCTAGGTACATCCAAAAACCATAAAAAAAAATCCAATAAAATCCTCATTCTTCCTGCTCTTATTTTATTCGAGGACCTTTACTTCTACCAATCTTTCCCTGATATCTCTCTTGTCAACTATAGTTTTGGTCAATTCTATAGTTCAAATCAAACTGTTTTCATTGCAGGCCATCCACGAGTACAACATGATTCGTCCGGGAGACAAGGTGCTGATCTGTCTCTCCGGGGGCAGCAGCTCCATCGCACTGTTGCACACCATGCATCAGTATCAACTCTACTCCAGGGCTAAGGGCATACACTTCAGTATTGGTAAGTCTCTTCAATTGCCTTTTCAATATACCACACTTTAGGAAGCTTTTACGGGAAACAATAGGGACACCGAAGTCACTTCCAGATATCCTCAACTCACTAGGAGGACTGATCTGCTTCTGGAGGGAGGTTGACTGGTTGTAATGTTGTAATGCCATGGCTCACGCACAATGGTTCAACATCAGGACTAAGTGCGGAAACCATACCCAATAGATAAATTGATAGATAAAAACTTTTACGGAGTAGCAGATCAGCAGCAAACTTTCCCAAAAAAGAAGGGGATAATCAAGGCTTAGTAAAAGGGGGTCCGGCTAAAGAATAACAGCCGCAACAGTCGATTTTCTAAGTTTAGTAACGCTTGCTGGGATCGATCACGGGATGGGTATCTTAGCATTCTGAGACTGAGTCTCCGAAAGCACGATAAGCTCTTACATCTTTACTTAATCTTTGACAGTTGTTACGGGTAGCCCGAACCCAGAAAATCTGACACTAATCTTGCCAGTGACTGGGTTGTGGTGATCAGATAGGCAGCCGCTCCATATAAAATACTGGTACTCAGCTGCATCCGGTCAGACTGGAAGCCGACCCTGACATAGTTGAGAAAAGGCTAGGCAGATTGATTTTTTACCTTCGTTGGTTGGTTGGTTGACGGAAATAATAACAGCCGCACGGGTCAATTTTAAGGTTAAACAACGCTTGCCAAGGTCGGTCTGTGGATGGGTGACCATCTTAACATACCGAGTCTCCTCCATGCCTCGGAAAGCACGTTGAGCCGTTGGTCCCGGCTGTCATTTGTAGATCTTTGACAGTCGTTACGGATTGTCAGAAGCCAGAAAATCTGACTCCAGTCTTGCTAAGAAGTACCGTGTCACACAGTTAATGGGTTGTGGAGGTCTGGTAGGCAGCCGCTCCACGTAAAATACTGGTATTCAGCTGAATCCGGTGACTGGAAGCCGACACCAATATGGTTGGGAAAAGGCTAGGCAGATGCTGGTTGGAGGAAGTAAATTTCGCAAAATACATATTTTTTATTACAACTTTGCCATCAAAAGCCGATTTTAACTGTAGCTGCTAATAATTTTCCTTAACCAAAGTAATTATCTCTTGCAGGTGCTCTCTTCGTGCACGAAGCACGTTCACAAGTGGACCCGCTACACCTGATGGCCTACTGTAGAACTCTTGGCATCAAGTTCATTTACGAAGACAAATTTGAAGAGGACGAGCCAGAACGTTAGTAACACATAACTTTATTAAATCTCCTGTTGTTTGTTGTTCTCCTAGAAGGTGAGAAATGAGATAGTTAGTTCTACCGTTGAAAAGGACTTGGACTGGAACTACCTGAAATCTTCGAACAGCAATAGGGTACCTAATGAAATTTCTGTTGTTGTTGATGGGTATATGATTTTCGAAGTAAAAACTCCTCAGAGCTGATGACATAATAGGCTTCAAGATATTTTTTTAAAAAGATCTAAGATTAATATCAATGTTCTAAAAGACCGAAAAAGATTTCGGGAGTGGGGCTTGTGACGTCACTTCTTCACGTAAACGTGACTTCACTCACTAACGCACTGTATCATCTTTATCTTTGTGTCCGTGACAAAAGAAAAAATCCATATCCAATATTTTTCGATAGGTTTATCTAACTGCCGTGCCTAATAGTTTTGTTAGGGTTCTATCCTAATTACCGTATTTCTTCCTCAGACGCCATCTGCACAAGTCCCTGGAGCCTGGCAGCGGAGGCAACGCGCTGGTCGTGTCGTAGCACTCGCAAGCGCGCCGTCACCACGGCTGTAGCGCACGGCTATGGCGTAGCAGCCCTGGCTCAGCACCTGGACCGAGCTGCTACTGCCTTCGTAGCGGCAGCCATGCATGCTGGCACGCTGAGGACTTTGAAGCCACATTATACACTGCGGTAAGTTTTACCTAGAGTAGAGTAGAAAAAGGACATCCATTTTCCCACCACCACCACCACCACCATCAACAATATATTTTTAAGCAAATATTCTGATTTTTATCCGCTCCCATTGGGTCCGTCGTGTGTGACGCGATACTGGCTAACATAGCCAGCCTAGCTCCGCCCAGAAGTGTTCTGGGGGATTAACGGGCTTGTAGAGAAGCCACAGCCTCGCAGTCGAGACTGACGCAGGCGGCTGATTCCTCTACAGAGTGGGCTGTCAAAAATATGTTTGCTTACGAGGTAATGGCACATCATTGACTATAGCAAATTTTACAAAGCCAAATAAAGTTAATCTGTAACACTTAGACGAAATTACAAATTTTGGTTTTTAAATGTACGTACACCTACTATAAATCCATCTTCTACTTCCAGTGACCACGACATCCGCATCATCCGGCCGTTCATATACGTGCGCGAGCGCGCGCTGGCCGCGTACTCGTGCGCGCGCAGCCTGCCCGACTTCCGCGTGCCCGCTGACGTCACGCTCTCCCCGCCCGACAGCCCCGCGCATAGTGACGACAGTGGGGATAACGGGTAACAATTGATCTATATTTTTTAGCTACATTTCAAGCAGAAGATCAAGACATAGCACCAGGGATAGAGTATAGGAAATCCGAAATGGTATCAAAAAATTCAATATCGAAAAAAAAAGAGTCACAGTGACACTGGAACCATACGGCAGCAGTTTTGTAAGAAAAAAACCTGTTGTAGTAGACGACATAAGTATACTACATTTTAGCTTAAACAGATGCATTTCATAAGCCAAAATAATGAGAAATCCTGCAGGATTGAAATGAGCCGTCTAAAGTTACAGGTGGTTAAGAAAATTGCATTCTGAAATAGAAAACCACTTAAGGCCACTGTATCCACCATATTAACCCATAAGAATACCAGAACAACATGTTTAACTCGAACCTTCTTATCCTTTCCAGCAAAGACAACATCCTGGACCGTACAGTTTCCGAAGCCTGCAGCTCCGCCGCCCCGCGACCAGCTGTAAGCACCCGCACCGACGCACAAGACAAGTCCCTGGCCGCCTCGCTGGCTGTACCCCTGGACAGTGCCCGAGACCTGCTGGCCACCCAGGAGCGACTGTACCCCTATCTGTTCACCAGCCTCAAGAGTGCGTTACGACCTCTTTTTAACGGCAGGTTAGTTTTAATTCGAAACGTCGGTTCAAGTGAGGATGGGCACCAGCACCAGCCTCGTCTATAAAGTAGTTATATTGAGGAACATGGCTCCCCGTCTTTGGGATTTAAGGATGGTCCAACTAAGGATGGGGCCCTCGTTTACACAGTAGTAATATTGGGAAAAGGGGGCCCCTGCCTCTAGGATTAAATCTGATGCGGTTTTGTAAAGGTGCCATTTCAATGCGTCATTTTCAGTCTTGTTGACGAATTTGATCGCAATGCAAAAGCCTATCGTAGAAGGTTCCAAGGAGAGCTCCAGCTGGTTGTTACATCCATCCACCCAGGCCTGGGATATTTTAATAGTACAGTAATTGGACTACTATCACGTCTAAGAAGAAACTTGCAGTTTCTTGTAAGAAACTTTTGCCTGGTATGTAACAAAGTTCCCAAAGGATCACCAGCAAAAAGTAACCAAAAGTTCAAAATAACAGTGGCTAACAGCAGCAATATAAATAAACCAACAACCACCTCCCATAGTCTTATCACAAACTAACTTTATTTACAGAGACCTAAACAAAGATCAGAAGGAACAACGCCACAGAAAGAAGTCAGTAATTCAAATGCGAAACGGAGCGCCTGTATACGACTCAGATGACGACAGTGAAGAAGAACTGATGCCATAGGTGACTACCTCCTGCCTGCCGCCCATGCCAGGATGCCAATTGCTGTAGATATGTGCCAGATGCCATTATATGCCAACCGACCAAGCAAGACAGTAAAATGCTGCCAGTCAACGCCAATTGCTTTTACATGCGAAACTTTGAGTTCACGAAGAAACAATTGAAGTTTGAGTTCCTAGAAGAACAAAGCCAGATGCAAAAAATTTCACGAAAAAAAAAAACTAATGATGATCGAGTAGAAACTTCTGCCAATGAACTGTTGGAAGACGTCGATCGGATACAAAACAGTCGCACACATTCGCTTCAAGCAGCACTACATTTAAGAAAATGCAGCTGTAGGCAGGAACCAGTCACGCAAAAGTAAATTGTAGCCATGTGAAGATGGCAATTAAAAATTAAGCTGGCGAACATGGCCCATACTGGCTCGCCATAGGCGGCTGCCAGTGACCAGTGTTGCCAGCAGTGAAATAGATGTGTTCCAGGTGTGATAGTAAGCCAACCTTACAGGTGGATGTGATTCACCTCGGATGAATGTTATAATATTATGCCATTTGGCAATGTTTTCTGTAGTGTGTGTTAGAAGTCGGCTCGTGATTTCTCAGTGATCGTTTACTTGTGATCAACTATGTTATTGTGTGCGGTGGCATTTTAGTTGCTCTATGATTATGTACTGTTTAGATAGTTTTGTTTATGGGCAACGGAAATGATTGATGAAAAAATGAAAAGAAGAACTTGTTTCAATTGCGAAAAAGCCGGCAAGGCCTGTGATTCGGAGACGATTTATTCTATGAAGAGCCACTAAAATTCCACCGTAATATTATTGTAGCTCGTAAGTTAGAGTGAGTGTAAACTTTGATTTGACGTTAGATTCAGAGTCGCCATGTTGATAAATATTTTGTTACTAATAAAAAGTTACGATTTTTTTATTCTAATGTGTAACTGTGGAATTGAAAACAAAGTGCATTTGTTACAGTCTGTTATTGTAATATTAAGAAATATATTTTTCAATGTTGTTGTATGAATCGAGATTGAAAGAAAACGAAAGTATATTGTATAACGAGGTCTATTTATTCAGTCGGTTGAAGAGAGTTTAATAAATATATCCAAGTGTTTATTCTATACTGATTTTATTTAGGTACATGTTATGTACCGGACAAGGTACCTAAAAACTATTTTGTGGAATGTAGTTTTAAAGATATAATAGATATAAAAGATTTAATTATACAAGTTTACAAAGTAGCAAGTATCAAAGCTGTTATTTGTACAAACTTCGTAGTTGTAGTTTATTACGCTTTTTATAAATATATTAATTTGCTTATGCAACAGTGTTGCCTGTATTTGTTTATTTTTATAACGAATAAGAAGTTCTTACACTTCTAACTACATTTTTCTACAACGAGAGTGAATGATATTTTTGTAGTGACATCAACAATCACTTTCCGTGAGCATTACCCTCCTTTTGGCTTCGTAGTCGGGTAACGAGGAATCTGGTTGCTGATGTGGGACTGAATTTTGAACGAGTACTCATTTTATATCTCTTCATTACGTTTTTCTTATGATTTTGCATTGTTAAGTGACTACTTATAATATTTTCTATTGCTCTTGTATGCAACTGTAGGATTTAAGAGAGATTCCTAATTACTTGGGATACAAATAGTAATAAGTGTGAATTATAATAATCTTGAAACATCAAGTCCCATTAATTGCTTCCATGATATAATATTGTATTCATATACATATTGTCGTATGAAATAAAAATATGTTTTAATGAAACTTTGTCTTTTATTTCGATAATCCTAGATTGAGTGTCATGGTGTATAAATTAATAGAAGAAGCCATGCTGCTGAGTATATTGACTGCTATGTCTACGGTGTTTTTTTTTCGGGTCGACGGAAGACGTGTAAATCTCTTCATGGTGGTGGTTGAATTGCAGCATTACTATTCAAACATCATCACGTTATAACTGAAAATATGAGTGAGGGTCAAGTTAATGACGTCAACGTCAAACCCTCTTTAATATCAAACATTGACAGATTTTTTTCGGCCAAAAGTAGAGTTTGACAAACTTCAAATGTTTAACTCGAAATTAAGAGTCTTCATATCTTGATACCAGAAGTACCAATTGACGTAAGGGACATTTACCCAAAATGCCAAATTGCCCCTACGACAATTCACGCAAAATGCCAAAATGTCCTTTACGTTAGTTGATATTTTTGGCATCGATATGGTTCAAAAGGGGTTAAGAATAAATAAAATACAAACATTTGTTTACTTATTTACTACTTAGATACACTACACAGATTCAAAATGTGTGTGTGCGTGCCCACATCTCCTAAACTAATGAGTATTACAAGTACTAAGGATAATCCCTTTAAACGACGAAGCTAAACACTGAATGTGACAATCATAATTTATTAACTACACTTAGCGTACATAAGCAGAGACGAATATAATAATCTATAATCCTAAATAAGCTACATATCATCGTAATTCTATCATTCTTATACTAATTTTATTTCATGACGACACAATATTTTTCTTCGACAGTTATATTTTAAATATATGAATAAAGACAGCTACATTATAATAATAATAATTGTATTATGAGTTACACGGCTATTTAATTTAAATCTACGATATAATAAAGATTATATAATTTTTAAAATAGAGCATCATTTGGGAAAAGGGAGTTTAGAATTTGAAAAGGTTGCATTTTTACTTTTTGCCTCCTCCCTGGCAGCATGGCTTACCACCTGTGGACGGAAAAATCATATTAATAAATTTAAAAAAAAATTGGTAAATCCGGAATAAAACATCAGACTTTTATAACAATGAATTTTGGGCTACGGAAAGATTCTGCTATTAACCGTTGTTCTATTCTAGGTTGTTATTAAAAAGGATGTTTGTTACTCTTTCATGCAAAAACTGCTACACAGCTAAAAAATCTGCCAGGCTGATGGGACTGGGCGGGTCACACCAGCCGCATGTATAGTGACCGCTGGGCAAAAGTCTCCACGCAATGGGTGCCAGAGGATGGACGGCGTCGCCGAGGCCGGCCCAGAAGGCGGTGGCGAGATGATCTGGATGCACACTGCGAAGGCTGGTTCGAGGTGGCGCAAGAAAAGAATGTCTGGAAGGATATGGGGGAGGCTTTTGCCCAGCAGTGGGACATAACAGGCAAAGGAAAAAAGAAACATTAGAAAAAAACAACCCTATAGTAGAAATAATTTATAAAAGGGGGAAGAACTAATTACGCACGGATGAACGTCCTCTGGCCCAACGTCGGTTCATATAGGCATAGAGGTATAATTTGTTTGTAACACTTACAGGTAACCACAAATGTGACGGCCATAATTTTGTCCTAAACCACAAATGAGTGGGTAACCACTACACATCACATCTGCCTCACTATACACTACATCTGCCAACCAATTGCCAACATAATTATGAATAAATACATAGAGGTCGAATTGATAACCTCCTTTTTTTGAAGACAAGTATAAAACAGTACAGTACAGGGACAGTATTATGAAGTAGGTTTGATGTTATAATGATCAAAGCCAAAAAAATAGATCATAGTGCCATGAGCAATCATGCACAGCTCCATTTCTCTCGGCCAAGTGCGAGTCGGGTTACGAGCCATAAACATAACTCTAGGTATCTGGATCTACCTGCCAGGGTTGCGGAATTTGTTCGAAAAAGTCACCGCGGCACTGGAACGCAAAGGGCTTTAGGAGGAACACGGATGGGTTTTAGTCAGTAAGAGTCTGACACGCCCTTTAGCTCCACCCAGAGCGGAAGAAGTCATTTGATGATTTCCCGTCCTTAAAAAAAAGGTATCTTGATCTAGCTACATGTTTTGCGAGTGTCGAAAAATGCTACTTTACGAACGCTTGGGTACCAGACTTGACCTGATTTTATTGTCTGTACTTTGCAGATGACCCATCCAAAATGTGATGCTTTAATGCATAATTTTAATTTTGTCATACATAAGGGAAAAACAAAAACAACGGCATAAAATGCCCAAAACTTTTCGCAGAGTGTCGTCTATACATAATTAAACCGGGTAGGTTTATCCGGCTTAAATATGTATAGACGATCTATCGAAGTGATTATATTGTATGTGTATATGTCATACTAACCAGAGGGTTTGCCATCGCCGCACGCGCAGTTGGGGCCGCAGGTGCAGTTAGCACCGCACGCGGCCGCCCCGCCACCGCACGTATCTGGAAAAATACCAGCATGTTATAGAAATAACATCATCAATCACAATCGGTTAAGAATTGGCGAAAATATCGCTGAACAAGAAGGCAAAATTCAGTCTAATTGAGGACCTCCTTCTCTTTTTAAGTCAATTAAAAAAAACGAAAAAAAAAGTGTTTAATGCGCCAGGCATGACGTAATTTAAAAAAAAAAAACAAAACCAGTGACTTAAGCGGGTTGGGAAAATATGCGTCACTTCTGTACAAAACGGCCTTATAATATTATCCTAAGGTGGTCAGGATAACAGAAAAGGATTTGATGAGGGAGACTCAATAACGTCCAGCGATAAGAAGGCAACAAATACTCAGGATTGTGTGGATACGGGTCGAGATAAGAGAATTTTCTCTCACTGGCTTCCTTTCTGTGACAAGTCCCATGCCTGATTATGGATTGGTCAGAATATCAGGAAATACATGAGAGAGGCTCAAAAATGTTGTGCAAAAGAGGAAACCAACACTGAGGACTCGGTAGATACGGGTCGAGTCGAGTTTTCCCACTGTTGTGATTCCTACGGGTCGATTCTGTATTTGCCAAATCTTTGCCTCCAAACTAGCCAATTAAAATAGTCTTGTTGTCTTACCTAGTTAGGTTATCACAAATTAACGAGTTAGGTCCATCAAAATTTTTACAACCAGCTCTGAGATGGCTCCTAATGATAACCAAGACACGATGGACACAAATTCTCTGTAATTTTGAAATGTTTCGAGGCGTTTGAGGTTGAAACTCTTGGATTGTGGGTTCGAGTACTCAAACTTTATTTAAAGATCTATCCAAACACCTAGTTGACTCTTCACTTAGCCAGAGAGCTGGCTTTTTCGGCTTTGAACACGCTAATCTCTAGAATTACCTGACGGATTTGGAAAACGATTCTTGCCTATGATAGCCACATTCATGAGGAATGCTATCGGCTATCTGGGAATGGGAAATTCGTACGGGAACGGGAAAAAACTAATAAGCGCGTACGAACTCGCGGGCAAAAGCTAGTTGATAAATAAAACGCAAACAATTCCAATTTATGGTCACACATAACGCAGTTATAACAGTATATAGTACCTAGGTAAGTAAGCACATTCAACTCCAGATACCTCGGCATGCCGTGGGAACTGTTCTACGGTCTACAATTGAATGAACTTTCTGCGCCCAGCTGGGAAGGGAACTGATAAACCTCTTGGTTTAGCAAATCTAATTAAAATTCCTGTTAATACCGAGCCTGGTGCTTGTTAGGCAATTATTTGATTGGGGCTTTTAATAGACAGTTGGTTTTGAAGAGTCGTCTGTGTTCAGCAGTGAGCTGGGGAGTTTGTTGCGCCACTTCTTCTTCCCAGCTATAACACTAGGAAGTGGTGACGAGCGGGCGTTTTGGGGGACTGTCTTTATGTCGAACGTTCAAAAAGTGCTGGCACTCAGCCTAATTTGAATAAATGACTTTTGATTTTGATTTTGATTTTAAGCTGTGAACGATTTTATCGTAATTAAGTATAGAGGCAGGTATAGAGGCATGAGCCTCTATACCTGCCTCTATACTTAATTATATGATACTTAATGATATGAAATATGAAAAAAAAATCTGTTAAGTACATTTTATGTTCGCATGAAACGTGTATAACTTATAATGTCGTGATCAGCTGATTTTCATCGCAATTTTAGGGATTTTAAAAGTTTTTAATGAGTACTTTCTTTCCTATAGACTAAGATCCCAGATCTGCCAGACCTCCCTTATTTTCTTAATAACAAAATATGTGGGATAGAGTGTTAGTGCGTACTTTTAACATACGCATTCCTGCTGGCTTGGGCCGATGGCTAATATGTAACATATTTTTTTGTGATTATTCAAAGGTAGGTAGGTAGTTTTAGTAGTCAAGGAGGTAGTTTTGCATTCTCCCAAATCCTGGCATATTTTATCTTTTGTTATTTGCATCTACTAAATAAACTATACCCAAATTACAGTCTTGTGAATCTCACTCGAGGTGGCTACCAGCTCTTGGACTATTACAATGATTAATCAGCCGTTAAAATATTATTTTATTCCTAATTATTTAAAAATATTCTGTAAAACAGACTTGAAAAAAAATGGCTTTTGCATCTAATACCTGGAAATCGGCCGTTGCTCTAATCTAGTTAGATATGCGTATGTTAAAAGAACTTTTAAACACTACTCTATCCCACACATTTTGTTAGTGAGATAAATAAAAAAAAAACATCATTATTTTCATTTCATTTCAATGATGGTCCAGCAGCTCTAGCTAAATGAAAGATCAAACTAAAAATCAATTTGCCTAAATTCAACACGATATGCTACTACTAAACGTCTTAAGCTAATTTCCAAATCATTGAAACCACATTTATTAATTTTGTTTTAAATTGTAAAATTTTGACGAGCTAACCTTGAGAGACATGATTATTCAAAAAAATATAAAATGTAAGTAAGTTGTACTTAGTATTTCAAAACTGCTAAGTTAAACATTTTTTTAATTCACGATTGTTTATTCTATCCAATTGAATGAGGAATAAAATTTAAAAGAACGTTGGTGGTTTTTCAATGACGTCATTACATAACATGCGCACCACAAAATAACACATTTCATAAATCATCAACTCCTAAAAGCTTTTCCACAATTTCCTTTCACAACAGAGAAAACATAAAACACCACAAAGTACCCTAATATATACCATCTCAAATTACATCCAATAAGAACCCACTAGTACGGAAACTGCGTCATTTGCAGAACCGTCCCCAATTGGGTCCAGGCCAGCCGGCGACAGCCAAACAAAAACAAAAAAGGAACACGTGAAGAAAATATAGAAATACAGGCCGAAGAAAAAGACATAGAACCGTCACTAAACAAGAAAAAAATAAATTTAAAAAAAGAATCTTACCTTTACAGGAGTCACAGGGTGCAGGCATCTCTGAGCTGGTCTAAGCTAGACTAAGCTAGCCGGGGCTGTGTATATCAGGGTGCGCGCGCAGTCGTTACGTCTACAGCTACGAGAGCTCGACGGGTCAATAACTGTGCGCCTCGAGTGGGGACGCATCGGTCTGCGATAGACAGAGAGACAGTGCCCTGGTTGAGAATGTTATCTCGGCTTATTAAATGATTGATGCTGATGCAGTGAAGGTTGTTGAAATTGATTGATTGCTTTTGTGATTGTTTTGGTGCAAGTTGCTTCTGTGTTTTGCAGTAAAAGATTAGATAATGTTGTTACGGGGTTATTAGAATGGAGTATCCATTTGGAAATTTATTGTTAGGTAAATTGAATACAATATCTCAGTTATTAGAGGCCAATTCTCGTATTTATATTGCGTTCAATTTCAAATTTCTAAATCATCTCAGTGAAAATCAATGTCAAAATGTAGGGGGTTTTTGGCCGTTTGGGACTGCGATGAGCATGCTCTTTAAATATGCGAGAATTGTCCCTCAAGTACGCTTTAAAGCAGTCAAAATCTTTAGTTTAAAGAAGGAACTAAAGATGTTGACTACCTACGGCTTAGCTCAAAAAAGTACTGACAAATAAGTCTAACAGAATATCTTAAAGAATATCAACTGAGTCATTCCTTTGTTTTTTCTTCTAATAATTATTTTTAACAAAAGATTCTTCGTCCACATTTCTAAACTCAAAGTCTTTCAAAACTATAAATAAAAATATTCATTCCAAAACTTTATGAATACTTTTCACCATAAATATTTTAACTTCGAAATCCATAAAAATAAAAGCTCTTTAAAAAATATAAGTAAAATATTATGTTATGTCACATAAACCTACATGGGCATTTACAATACTTCAAAACCTACTACACAGTTCAACGTGCCCACAAAAAACCTACCCGGTCTCCTGTCCTAAAATAAGATAGTTATTTAAGCCGTGGCGTGTTGCAGAATATTATATAGCTACAATAAATGATCGGATCGTAAACAAAAACAGACCGTTTACATAGGCCTACAAAGGCTCTTATAAAACGTCAGAAGCTACTTCATACAGTTCAACATGCCCTCAAAAAACACGACCCCATCTCCTGTCCTAAAATCAGATAGTTATTTAAGCCACGGCGTGCTGCAGAATAGTATATAGCTACAATAAATGATCGGATCGTAAACAAAAACGGGCCGGTACGGACAGTCGTCGGACCGGTTCGCTCACGATTGTATCTGTAGCAGGCTTTTAAAGCTTTCCTATAGGGACTTTGGAACTTTGCAATGGCATTCAAGCGATTGGTCATTTTGTTAGTTAAAAAAAAGTTCAGTCGAATTGAGAACCTTTACTTTTCGAAGTCGGTTAAAATAAGCAGTGTCTGGGTTGTCGAATGAAATCAACAATCGGCTTCGTAAATATAAGCTAGCGTAACGGTACCTACCTATATTAGAAATGGCGGATAAGTAACAATTTGATACTTCGGTATCAAATAATTCACACAAATGATGACATGTCCTAGGAGATTAAATGTTTTAACATAGTCAAAGTGCTAAACAAAATGCCACTTTAATACAACAAATGGTTGACGTTGAAAATTTTGCAGAAATGATTAATTTCTGATCGATACTTTAATGTACTCTTGATTGTAAAGCGTATCTACTGGTGACTGATGATGAAGAAGTACTAATAAGGCATGATTAAGATAAGTACTATCCCGTAAAACAAAGGAGAAGGCATTGGCTTCATATAGCAAGCAATGAAAACTTTAATGGTACCTTGCCGTACCGTAAATTGCTATTTAGTGAAGTAAAAGATTTTCCACTAGACGCAATTAAAGCTTTTTTAACTTCTAGTTATTTATACGCATTACTTACGGGGTAATACATCTCGAAAGCTTTATAAGGAATAGTAAATTGTCCCCTAATTTTGTCTAGACTAGAGATTTGGCGCAGTAAGGATAATTTGCCAAATACAGCAGACAATTTCTTGGCACATAGCGGGAATTTGCTAGAACTTATGTGCAGTATACAGATACTGCGTATTGAGCTGCGTATAAGTCTAGTTCCAATTCCTAAGTTCAGTTAAATAGTTAGGTACAGACCTAACTACTGAACTTAGGAATTATATTTCAGCAACTTGATTAGGTATAATTACTATCTAATAGATATTCATTATATTTGTAGTAACTATCACGCTTTCTATCTGTTATAAATGCCAAACTACCTAACGTAAATAATGTCTATCAATAAATACATGAATAAAAACTTTGTAGGTACTCCATTTTGAGCATATATTGCGCGCACGGAAGGCTTTGATTAAGAATACCAAGTAAAAGTTTACAAGGAGAAGGAGAGCAAAAAGGAATTAAGGAATTTCGACCAATGAGCGACAATAGGCATGCTGCCTGGGTTAAAAAAATATGATTCTATTTAGTCCGACAGTTAGATTATCGAAAAATATTGGACACGTATTTTTTTATTTATCAAATCAATAAAAAATACGAAGATAAAACGCATCAAAGATAAGATGTGGGGGCTTGTGACGTCTCTTTGCAGTACAAAGTGTTGGTAAGTGACGTCACACGAGATTTCAATGCACTGTATCGTCTTAAATTTTTTGTTTACGTGACAAAAGAAAAGACTTGTCCATTATTTTTTGGAAATCTATCTGAAGGACAATTAATCCGTCAGATAGATTTCTTTTTCGATTTTTTAGTCAAATACCCTATTGGTCATTATCAGTATTCTAATTATTGACGTCAACGTGAAGACAGGACATTCAAAGCTTTTTGTGTCTCGTACATAGTAAATGAGTTGTGGCACCTGCTCCGCCTGGATCGGACACTGTCAGTAAAAACTTAACTCAAACCCAAGCGGATGCCTCCTTATAAGGAACCTCTATTATAGAAATAAAATAAAACTCATATATTTCCCGTGAGAACCACCATTAGAAACATCCTGCAGTTTTTGCATTATTATCTGCACCAGTCGCTTCAAGGTTAAAATTTCTTTAATGGCACAATTTGTTAATTTTTTATCGAATCCTGTTCTGGCTCCTGCCAAAATAACTTTACAGGACCGGTTTAGTCGTTACTCGGAATATGCAGGTATCATTAAAGTTTGTTTATTTGTTTTCACTGATAATATCGCCGGAAGAAATCAAAACATCGCAAAAAATCTCGGTCTCATTTCACGGTTCGGGTTTGGTGGAACTGAAATGAATTATATTTGAAAAGCATATCCTACGAGTCACGATTTTCAAGTAGGTAAGAATTATTGGAGTTGTTTTTTGCAAATGTATTGGAAGTCTGGAAGGAGTGGAGTGTGGACCCCTTTTTTACCATATCCTCCATTGCATAGTTTGTTACTCTTTTCTTTGTTTTTAGGGTTCCGTACCCAAAGAGAAAACCGGACCCTATTACTAAGACTCCGCTGTCCGTCCGTCACCAGGCTGTATCTCATGAACCGTGATAGTTAGACAGTTGAAATTTTCACAGATGATGTATTTCTGTTGCCGCTATAACAACAAATACTTAAAAACAGTATAAAATAAATATTTAAGGGGCTCCCATACAACAAACGTAATTTTTTGCCTATTTTATAGATACCTAATGGTACGGAATCCTTCGTGCGCAAGTCCGACTTGCACTTGGCCGGTTTTTCATTTTCTCTTCTTATTTTTTCGGAATATGAGAGTGATGGAAGAGGGAGTGCACCTGTGTTTGCGCATACACTTGTGCACTATAATACTATGTCCAGCGCCGATGGCTAGTCTCGGTTGTGATTGGCCGCCATGGCCAAAATCGGTCATGAGGACTATTTACATTTTTTACGAAAAATCTACGGATTTGTATGAAATGTGACACCCGTATATTTATAACCTGAATTTACACATGGAACATTTTTATCTTGGCAAGTTTTATTACTATTATTATTTATAATTATTATATATATATGTATTAATTTAGATAGGATAATTAGCGATTTTCACGTGGGCGGCAACTTGTAAAGTAAAATCTGACCGGAATTGATCACCTGCAAGAATCAGAGAAGATATACAAATATCCGGTCGTTTAACTGTCCGTTAAAGCTATTTGTCATAGCGCCATTGGTTAATTAGTGATTAACGGATGGATAAACTACCGATAAAGTACCACAGAAACCGGGCATTACTAATGTCCAAAGAAATCCAAATGGTTGACTCTAAAAAAATACAAAAACGCAATCTAAACAAAGCATCTAGGAATCAGATACAAATCAAGATCTAAACTTATAAACAAAGATCTGCGGTTCTAGCGGAACGTCACGATGTCTGCCGAAGTCGACGACCTGCGTCCGCGCAGTGATTCACTCACTTTATAGCAAGTATCAAACTCCTAATGGTTTATTTTACAATGCTGTGTTTTTATTTTGTTGTTGAACTGAGTTGGGCCCAGTTTTCGACAGGTTTTTTGTTTTTGCGTCAGTGATTTTTCTTTCGGGCTTCGTGTCTTGATGCATAATTGGTTCACTTTTCGAAATGTGCGGTTTTTGTGTGATTAAGTATCCGCAGGTCCATCTATATCTTCTCCTTTAAGTAATGTTTCATCACTGTTTATATTTTTTTTACATTTAAAATCTATCTTCAAATTTGATAAGCTTTCTCATCGTGAGGAAAGCCTGCAATTGAAAGGTTACCTACTATTTATACGGCCTCTTCTACGAACCTAGACGCTATATAAACGTTAAGATCCAGTCAAAGTCTGCCTTTTCCTGATTAAGAATATTTACATGTGTTAACAGTTTAACCATTATCTTTTCTGATTCATCTCCAATGGGTTTTACCACATGCAGCTTTCATTACTTCTTCCTCATAATTAAGTATTCACTTCTGCCTCGCTTAACATTTAAAGTAACTAGTATACAACTAATAACACTGCAAGTTATCACATTTCTCTAGAGAAAGCTAGGAAGCGTAGCGTCGTATGCGCAAGCGCAGGCGCTCATTACCCGCTAGCCGCTAATTGTGGCGGGTAAAGCGGTCACACTGATGATATCCACAGTACTGTTGTCATGGATTAACTAAACATAGACAAGACATAGATGGTGAAATCAATTTACAAATGGCAAGCAAATCCTGCAACAGTGCAGCAGAATATAGAAGCTTTTGAAAACTTAAAATATACTGTAACACCAGCGACTCCCGCTATGTTACTTACTGTTATTATTATAAATAAAACTATATTGAAGATTTAAACTTTAAAATATATTTGGCGTCTGCCTTCAAAGAACGTTGGAACCAGAGTCTCCGATAAAAAACAAAACATATTTTCACATTCGTATTTCAAATTCTTTTAGTTTTCACCTGACGCTTCCAAAGGTTACCTTGTCTGCCAGAGACCTGCATACAAGGATATCCTCTTTACAATACGATGAGTTAAGTTTAATTAACATAACGACAGTTGGAGCTCTGCAAATTCTTTTTTGGTGGGTCACGTTTGTATTCTTGCTTACGTATTCTTCTGTAACATTTGTTGTCATCCAATTAAGTACTACGCATAATTGGATTCTTGTTTTTTATTGAAATATGTAGGTAGCTAAGTACAAGTTTCATCTGCGCTCCATTTTAAATTATACATTTTCGTTTTTTTTCTTGATTACGTATGACTGGTTATTTCTACACCGAGCACGAGATATTTTTTCTGAAGCTGTAGTAACTACCAGGTTACTTTTTCACAAAAAATATGACCGTATACAGGGACTAGTGATAAAATGTTATGGACAGGTGTTCTTAATGAGTAGGTAGTTGAATTGTGGCTTGTAGCTATGAGTTCATTGTTAAGTAGGGACCTAGGGACCACCTACGTGTGCGGTTTTTTATGTACATACTATTAATTATCTAAGTATAGAAATGGTTCATAGGCCCAGTGTATACAGATCTGCCCGTAAAGTATCTCTGCGGGTCGTCTTCTTTTCGTGTTGATTGACTCAAACAAATTTTGCTCGACCAGTATTTAGCAACCTGTTGTATCGCTTTTTATTTCGGATAGTCCCAATAGTGATATTGGATTTCGGCGTTTAGGCATAAAAATGATGAAACACTCGAAAAATCGTTTTCTTAAAAATATGACCCAAGTTTTTTTCTTTATTAAATTTATTGTAAAGTCGACGTTACAAAGAAAAACTTGCCAAGTTGATTTTAGGGAATCATATTTTTATGAAAACGGTTTTTCGATTGTTGCATTATTTTGATGCGGTCAGGAGAGATCCAAGCTTATTCACTGGTATTCTCAAAAGACACATGTTGGAGTCATGGACTAATTCTGCAGTTATGAAATGCTCGGCCTATTACTTTAACTTGGCTTATTATTCACTACTTTAATAGACCGAATTTTTGGGCATAGGAACTTGGCCTTTTCGCATTTTTGTATTTTCGGGTTCTTCCTTTACTTCTTGGCGCCAAACATAAAATTATCATATTGCCACTATGATCGATGTACAAACTTTTCTTTCTATGTATACTTCAACGTATCAGTTCGTCAAACTACTTCGTGAAAACCTTGAAATATCGATCCCGTCTACCAATATTTGAATTTCAAATATGAAGACTGCACTATAAAAGAGATACATAGGTAGCTAGTAATGTATTTCTGCAAAGCGCCGTGGGTTCAAGTCACGAGTCTCGCTCCGCTGCACAATATACCGAGGGTCCTTTTATAACCATTTATTAATTGAACCACTTGAATCGCGCAGTGGCCAGGATGATGCCAGTTTGATATGCATCGAATGAAATAATGTTTCTTTTGTGTCTGACAGTTTAAAAGTTTTGCAGCTGCAGAACTTGTTGATGAGAATGATGATCTGCGAATACCATATGGAAATAAACATATTCTTTAAAAAAGCATTTGTACTTATGTCTTATAGAAAATGAAATGAAACCGACGATCTCGTTATAAAAAGGTTCTTATAACGAGGTCGTAGGCTATTTGGATCGTTGGTTCCTTCTTTGAAGGTTCAAAGAAGGGACCAACGATCCAAATTCCAACGACCCATGATCTTGACCAAATATTGTAGTTCAGAGGTGGAGAGAAGTCCACTGAATTAAACTTACACCCAAAAATAGCCGAATCTATTCTCTAAAAATCGGATCACAATACCTAGCCTTCGACTCAATAGTTCAATGCCAAACTCAAGATACAATTTCTTAAACAAAATATACTTATCAAAAAAAGATAAAAAATCTGTTCCCCAGCAAAAAGTTCCCTATACAAGAAAAAATGAAATCGTGTTCTGTGGTATATAATCTACAATCTCGAATTTGCGCCAAAATCGTATTTGTCACAAAAAATACTGTCGAGTGTTAATTTCAGATCAGTGAACTTCCTAGCGGGACTAATTGATGCAAAAACTCAAGAATAGGTATCAACATGGTAAGTATTCACCGAAACGTATGGAAATTGTGTGTGAAGGTTTTGTTAAAAAAAAACTTAAGATTATTTTTTGTGAAAAAGATTGTCTCTTCTAGCACAATATTCAATGCTCAATTCTTTATTGCATTCAACAATGCAGGCTTTTTTTTTTAAGGATGGGAAATCATCAAATGACTTCTTCCGCTCTGGGTGGAGTGGAAGGGCGAGTCAGACTCTTACTGACTAAAACCCATCCGTGTTCCTTCTAAAGCCCTTTGCGTTCCAGGGCCGCGGTGACTCTTTCGAACAAATTCCGCAACCCTGGCATTCAATGTAGGCTTAGCTGGTAAACATTTACCAAAAGAAACAATCATGGACCCTGTCGGGCACAGCAAAAGAAAGATATGTGGAGATGAGGACTTATCATTAAGTAAGTTTTGTAAGGATTTATCATTTAAATATTCGTTGACACTGTTATAAGTTAATAACATTTGCTTATTAATAGCTTTCTTAATTTGTTCGTGATTAAATGGAGCTTTTTATCTTTTCTTATTGATTCGGGTAGCTTGTGCTACTGTCCTCGGTATATTGTCCTTTATTCAATTGACTTCTCCCTTCTTTCTCAAAGAAATGTAACTTTCCATATTATCGTTTTCACCAAAGGGCTGTGGTTAAGGCATCTTCTCTTCTCTCTAAATAGCATAAGAATTTAACATAGTCGCTGTCTGACTTTGTTAGTTTCTCCGCTTATTTGTTCTTAACCACGCAACGTAAGTTTTTAAAGTTTATACTTAAAAAAAGAGCGATACGCGATAAAGGTTTATAATTTGCAATCGTGCGAAATCGAAACAGAACACTATGAAGTCTAAAACGATCGAGATTCCGCTCCACGAGAGAGACGGAGCTATACATAGCATATAGCACTATCCCCTTTACACCGTCGGAATTTGATGGCATTAGCACCGTCATACGCCGAAGGGCACCAGTTCGGCTAGAGACATTAGAGATTTTTTCTGAAGTGCTGGAGGTAAATGAGTTTCTCCACCACAAACGAATCCTCTTTGATTCCTCCTGTAGATTTTACAGATTTGCAGAATAATAAGTACAATACTTTGATTTTTCTTCAAACTCTATTGGTTAGAATGAAGTTTAAAACGAGACATGTAGATAGATACGAACAATCATACCTACAATACATTACACACATTACATACTTACATTGAACCTCGTTTTTTACTTAATTGGTATGATTCAGCATTATACAGAGTTCAAGCAGATGAAAAAATACTTTTGTAACAAACCTGTTTATTTATAGTCGGTAGAGATAAATAGTAGGTTTCATTATTAAATAGAACTGACAACTTAGAATTTTTGGAGACCAATAGTCCTCCTCATCCTCCTTCTCACTTCTAGCTAACATCATCATCTGCCTAGGCTTTTCCCAACTACATTGTGGTCGGCTGCCAGACAAACTAGATTCAGCTGAATACCAGTCTTTTACGTGGATCCGCCACTCGTCCATTGAAAGGTTCATTAGAAAACTAGCGTCAGACAGCATCAGTCTGTCTGACATATCGCTGAAATGGACCTTTTTAGTGCAGCCGTGAGACACACACTTAGTTACCATATACCGTGCGTGTTTCATGTAAGTGCTAAATAAATATTATTCTTTCTTTCTTTTTCTTTCTTTCTATCTATCTAACCTGCTTAACCCAGTTACTGAGTAAAATCTGACACCAGTCTTGGCTTCTGAAAATTCGTAACGATCTACTGATTTGACAGCCGGGACCAACGGCATAATTTGCTTTTCGAGGCACGGAGGACTCTCGGTAGGCACGTTAAGATGGTCACCCATCCACAGATCGACCTCGGCAATCGTTGCTTAACCTTGAAGATCGACCCGTGCGGCTGTTATAATAACTCAACGATCTAAATAATCAATATTATTAAACACAAATACGAAGACAACAACAAAACAAACAATCGTAAACAAAAAACGGTGTATTGAATACTTCGCATGCTCAGTAGTTTCAAATAAATAAACAATCATTAAATACTTAGCCTAGAAATAAATACAGTGCGAATAAAAAAACATTTAGTCAGACTTGGCATGTGATCTGGCCAGGCTGGATTTAGACAGCCGTCTTAGGATGGAATAGGCGACCCAAAAGACGATATAAATGTTAGAGTCGGTTGTAACAATCAGGTATGTGGCTATAAGGGCCACAATGATTCCTATGGCGTTAAACATCAGTTTCATCGGCTTCTCATACGAGCTTTCTTTCTGGATCTTGCATGGACAGTCAACGGGGCAGCCCAGGGCTTGAGGCTCCTGTTTCGTCTTTGGAGGCAGGTTCGGTTTTGTCTTTGCGGACATGATCTGGGCCTTTGGCAGGAATTCTGAAATTATAATTATGTTTAGTAATCGATTGAGTACCAGCGTCCACGTCTTCGCAGCGTACATGAATATGGGGAATATGAGTGTTCGGACGAGCCGGTTCTTATGAAAACACTAAATAAGCGCTGCAATAACTATCTATTCAAGTCGAAAGAATTTCAAACGCCTAAAATATCTGCGCCAAATTATAAATAAATATCACTTTGCTTTCGAAAGTATATAAGGCGCTGTGTAATGATTTCCAAAGAAAGAACCTCATAAAAATATGAAGGTAAGTAATTGACCATCAATGAGACGAAATTGTTTGAAAATAAAATACACTATAGACAGATTACAAATAAAATAAATGTATATCCAAATTAGTTTCACCTACCTTGCACAGTTTGGGTGATCGTCTGAGTCGCCATAACTGCAATCTACTGTTTCCTGGGTGTGAATGATATAAAAATTAAAATAAATCTCCTAAATATAGGTGCTTGTCCACAAAACAAGGTTGCTTGGGAAGCAGGAAAAGCCTTGGCGATGTTTCCTAGATGTTCAAGCGATCTGCTCGTGCGGAACCCTCAAATAGATGGGCTGGTTCTCTTTCCTATTTTTTTATTGATTTTATCCGGAAGAAAAACTGCCTGTATTGTTAAAGACTTGCTTCAGTAGCTGAGTGTGATGCTTGAATGAATGGAAACAGAAAATGATCTGGATATTGTGTTAAAGATTGGAAGTACTTTTTTATTCGTAGGGTCACATTTGACTACAATCTCACCTGATGGTAAGCGCTGATGTGGTCGACGATAGAGCACGTTTACCTATAAGTATTACATTTACGTACACTCTTAACTTAATTCTATAAGGAAACACAGATTTCGGCAGGGAATTCTAATCCTTAGCTGTACGCACAATTAAAGTATTCTCAAAACGTTTTGTGCGTATCAGTGGGACGTCCACGATCCAGGTTTTGTGGTTGTTTGTTATTTTACGCATACACAATTTATTGGTGAAGCAATTGCTAAAATGGATGCTGGATCACATGCTCTTTGATATAGAATTGCATGTGATCATCTGCCTTAGAAATTAGCTATGGCTAATTATGGCTACCAAATTGTTTCAGCACGTCACTTCAAGTTTCAGGGCTTCAAGTTTCGAGACATGCATTCCTTACTACCTTCATTTATGTTGATGCGTTGCCGATCCATTGCAATTATTTGCATTAAAATAAGTGCAATTGATCGGCAAAGTAGGTATGTAATATGTGTAGGGACAATAAATCAGAAAACTGTACGAAATAAATATGAAACGCTGACATTAAAAATGTTCGTTTTAATGAGAACTTTGGATAACATAAAAAAGAGTTATGTACGGTGTCGAACGTAAAAGAATTAAGAAGACTTCCTTTGGGTGTCGTAAGAGGCGACTAAGGGACTCACCAGAGAATGGGCAGCAACATTCTCTGTGCATTGCAACAGATACACTGCGATCGCCAACCCGCCTGCCAAGCGTGGCGATTATGGCGATTGTGGTCTTTCGGCTGATTTGATGATGATGATGATGATGATGATGATGATGATGATGATGATGATGATGATGAAGAAGAAAGAGTGGTGAAAAAGTCTTGTGCTAGTTAGATTTCTTCAAGCAAACAATCTCTTCCATGAATATACTCAAGCCTACAAATATAGACCTCTGACCAAGGGTATACGCCTTTCCATCCTCTAGAAGGTCTGGGACATCAGATCTCCCAGCTAGCTACGTCATGATTATCATCGTCATCAACCTGGTTTGCAAGCTATGTACTGATTGACGAAGTTGATACAGATCAGCATATTACACGAATGAATCTTGCAGGAATATAATATGCCAGGACACTGATAAATTGTTTTTATTAATTTATTTATGTATTTCAAACGTAAAAGGTGTTATTTGTAACTAAGTAAATTTTTTTATACTAGACGAGTTCGGTGTACCCAAGCCGATTACTCAAAGAAAAAAAATTAAGTAGTTTTTTTTGGGGAAAAACTCAATTGTGGCCCCAATCACATTTTTACCAAAATCGTTTAGCGTTGTCAATATATATATTACAGTGAGTGTGATTAATTGAACATTATTAATAATTACCGAAAGTAGAGGTAAAAGTAAGAAATTAATCACTTTTATTGCTGATTATTTATATTGTAACCTTAATACCGATAAATGTAATAAATAACATAGGAACGCTTAGCGTCTTTCTGAAGTAGAAGATTTACTTATTACGAAAACCAGACATCATAAACCTAATTTATGGGGGAGGGAAGATACCCCCCCTACTAAAAAATAACCTGTACGAGTCGGGGTGCCCTAAGTCCCAATACTGGACAAATAACTTCGAGTTTTCTTTTATTTTATTACTTTTACCGTCGCGAGTAGTGAATTATTAATAATAACTGCTTAAAGTGATGAATTTAATTTTATATTCATATTTATCAAATCATGAGGTAATAATAATTAATAATGTACGGTAATTATTAATAATTTTTCAAATTATCACATTTACCGTACCATACAGCGAGCGGTATGGTTAACGTTGAGGCTCGTTTGAACCACCAAATGCTATATTATCATATTTTTTCTATTACGTTCTTCAGTAACATTCCTCCATTATATCGAGCAATTTCAGTATTATAATAGCTATCAGTTTTTCGACAGCCTTGCTCCAGATATTGTCAGTTTTTGCGATGGCGCTGCGGTATAAAACATGGCGACTTCTTGGATGGTGCATAGTTTGAAGTTACACTGCAATAACAACAATCATTATGCCTGCTCCCTGTGAACCGTGCAAAGGTAAGAGATTTTGAGCACTTTTATCATTTTGATCATCATTTTGGTAATCTTCTTCAATTGCCTAACTAGCCTTTTTCCCAAGTGTGCCAATCCCAATTGGCTTCCAGTTTAATCGGATGCAGCTGAATCCTAGCTTATTACATTGTGCGACTGCCTGTCCGA
This sequence comes from Mamestra configurata, assembly GCA_002192655.3. Lineage (NCBI taxonomy): Eukaryota > Metazoa > Arthropoda > Insecta > Lepidoptera > Noctuidae > Mamestra > Mamestra configurata. Next base: position 256,929 of record NDFZ01005217.1, on the reverse strand, counting down.
CCTCGACAATCTAGCAACTGGATAAACGATAATACCTCTTGTCTCTAGTGGTGTCATAATTTCTGACAACCCGTAGTCTTCTTCAATTCTGGGTTAATTAATTAGACTGAAAGTGGTATCAGGCATACGGTAAACTATAGTGCTAGTTGTTCTATTAACTATCGATATCGCCTTGACTTCATTATTTCCATTATATTACGTGCCGCACATAATATAATCATCATGGCTGGTTTAGGATCCCAAGGATTTTATTGCAATAAATTCATGAGCAGTCCCTACGTCCCCAGTTGTTATTAGTCCTGATTATTTGGGAACCTCTGACTTGATGATGGAGTTACAATGCCCAAAAACTTAAATCAAGGAATCCATTTTGAAGGCTTGTTATTCCACCAATCATTGTTTAGTTCTGGTTAATGTTTGATGCATACAAATTATACTTCCAAGTATCTTTTAAGTATTTTATTTTCCTTGAATGAAGGTCTGCATAACACTTTATAAACAGGAACAAACTCTTTTTAAACGTTAGTTATTTATTTGATTTCCTGTTGAATAGTGCTCCGAGTAGCTAGTTATTTTTTTTAAGTACGATTTTCATTTGGTCAAAAAGCAATGGATCACCTGTGTTCTAAATTTATTTGAAAAGGACAATACGACTTCGACGGTTGGTTAAGTTTAATACTAAAAACCATACAAATAAGTGCAGTGTTATTTTCATTAATAACAGAGATAATACTTAATGAAAATGATATTCATGATTTTAAAACCTTTATTATTATATACTTTCAGAATCCTGCAAGGGAGGTGCATGCGCAGACAACTGCGCTTGTAAGGAAAAGGGCTGTGACGACTGCACATCTAAAGGTAAATATATTGATAACTGATATTCTTAAAACCAATTTATATAAAATATAAACTATGGATGCGCTACACGCACTCAGAAATGGCAAGATAAAAAGAAGGTAGCTTTCGCAACCCTTATACTTTCGCTACAACGTAACGCAAGATACGAATCACGATACGCATAGATTTGACGCTATCTTGATACAGATTTGTACCGATAGTGCTTGCGCTGCTTTTAGAGCTGTGATGTTGGTGCATGACGCGTATATTATATTTATAATACGTCATTTATTAGCTTAGAATGACACTTTCATCAAAATGAATTTCTGATTGCTAACAGGAAAATGAAGCTTCATTAGCAATTCATATATTTTTCCTTTAACAATCCTTTGAGATTGATAAATAGGCGAGATTAAATCGTAGCTTGAATTTGATGATATAGATGCCATTCATTTATAAGCAACGTTTTTAGACGCATCTCAGGCGCAGTCTGTCAAAAACCAACATTCGAATGCGAACGTTGCTTAAAAATGAGAATTGGCCCTCAGGTCTTCTATTGACGACAAATACAATAAATGCTGTTATTTTCTTCTTTCCAGGTGGTTGCTGCTAACATTCTAACTTCAACATGGACCGAGACAGGCGCGGTCGCCGCCCCTCCCTCTTCACCCGCGCCAGTGGCTTCCTGGAGATCTGCTTCCCCATCTCCTTTACTGTAGTCTTCTTTGTCACACTTGTGTTCTTCTACTGTCTCATATAAATGTTCTGTTGAAGTTATTTCTGTGTTTTCTTTTAACAAAACTTTATTGCTGACCAACTCATAAGTGATGGATTTTCAGACTCTTACTGACTAAAACCCATCCGTGTTTCTTCAATTGCCCTTTGCGTTCCAGGGCAGCGGCAAGTCTTGCGCAGTAACAATCCCGCAATTCTGGCAAGCCCTGGCCCTAGCGAGTCTCGACAGACATAAGCCCTCAAGGTGGTTGTAAAAGATTCATGGCCTTACCCTTGTGAAATGCTGCTTGAGGACGGTGCAACTACTTCCTTCTTCATTTAAGAACTTATCAGCTACCATGATGACCACATCTACGTCCTAGCAGCATTCCACTTCTGTTGAAGTTATATTTGTGTATTCTTGATATAAAACTTCTTTTGCTTACTAACCAATATACGCCTGACATTATCACCAAGCGAATCAATATAAAATACATTATATCTTCTATGTATCTTTTCGTATATATATATATGCGTATTATTTTCTCAAATTTGTTTGAAAGCCTGGATCTGGGTTATTCTTACAGATTTTGATACTTTTTTTATATAGTCTTCAAGAGAAATGTAAAGAATCTGAACAGTTAAGAGATGAACAGCTCTCAAGGTGGTTGTAAAAGATTTCTCATCCTCCTGCTACATTCGGAAATAACATTATACCACGCCCGTGTTTCCCGTAGTGTAAGGCAGTAGCTGACCAAGTGCTGGCCAAGGTTACCGATATAGCCCGAAGCATTGCCAAACTGAAGTGGCAGTGGGCCATCTGTTCTGCGAGCAATGTGCATTGCACGCAGAACAGATGGTCGATGGGGCCGAAAAGTTCTAGAGTGGCGACCGCGTACCGGAAGAAGCAGTGTTGAAAGGCCTCCCACCAATGATCTGGTGAGCGTCGCGGGTAGCCGATGGATGGGAGACGCACAGGACCGGTTGTTGTGGCGACACTTGCGGGAGAAGTGGCAGTGGGCCATCTGTTCTGCGAGCAATGTGCATTGCACGCAGAACAGATGGTCGATGGGGCCGAAAAGTTCTAGAGTGGCGACCGCGTACCGGAAAAAGCAGTGTTGAAAGGCCTCCCACCAATGATCTGGTGAGCGTCGGGGGTAGCCGATGGATGGGAGACGCACAGGACCGGTTGTTGTGGTGACACTTGCGGGAGGCCTCTGTCCAGCAGTGGACGTCTTTCGGCTGATATAATGATGATGATGAAGGCAGTGGCATAAAAGTATATATATTTGTTTTGTCCGTTATGTTTAAACCTATGTAATAGTAGGGAGCCTATTGCCATACTTGGCATAAATTCAAACTCCGGTCCTCTAATCAGAAATTCGAGCTGGAAATGTCTCCTGCTAGCTAACTAATTAAACCTAGAGTTGAATCCGCCATTTCGAAAACGGTTTTAGACCATTTAATAAAAAATTTCAGGATTACCAAGAACGTCCCATTTTTATACAGACTAATATTCGATTACTATATAAGTTAGTAAGGTATATGGTTCTTGAAAATGTGCTTCATTAATAACACCTACCACAGTATAGTCTTTAGAACTCAAAGGTTGTAGATAATGCCTTGATGCATTAAGTCCGCCCATGTTCTACTGTTGTACATAAAGTTTAAACAAATAAATAAGATGACGTCAAAAAGTGATATAAATATTTTTGTTTACCAAATCAATGCTGAATCGCTGAGCCTCTGGCCATACGTGAGAATACCTAAATACTCGAAACTGACAGACGGCAGACGGTAGCAAATGCTTAACGACCGCATTTTTTACAATGTTATTAAGTGCGATTTCTTGGTAAGAAAACGATGATTAGTTGCTACTTTTTAACTCAGACTCGGATTTAAAGACCTGCCTTCAGAAAAATACAGCAATAAACACGTAGGATTTACGGAAATTAGAGAAATTAAATTGAATCTTTTGTGGGAAAAATACTCATCCGGTCATCGTAAAATTTAACGATTAGGGTACATTTACAATTTTATTTATTTGTTTTAAACTATAAACCTCAGTAACTGAATATTTATCATGTTCTTGGAGTTATAAAGATTCTCCTAAACCATTGCTACAAGTTTAAAAATATCTGTAGGTAGTCTGTAGGTATTGCCGTTTATCTTGTTGAGTAATATATTCACTTTTAACTTCTACTGAAACTTTCCCAGGCTTCAAATCGTAGTAATAATCAGTTCAACTGAGCGTTTTTTCTTATAGAAAAATATGTTCGCACAGTAAGCGCCTGCTGAGTCTTTATCGCATTTCAACGTTTTCTTAATAATCTGCATGTGATACCTATTCGTAAACCTTCTGTATCTTCACATTCGATTATGTTTACCTATATCAATCCCGGGCATGCACCTTTCATTTTGCATGGTAGGTACCTCTGCACCCTTCACCAATAAATCTTCAATATTTGGTGCACTTTTCAGGAAATCTCATAATTATAAGAAAATTTAAGCAAGTTTAAAAGTTGAGCTGTGTACTTATTTATATTAAGTATAGGTATTATTTAAGAAATTTGTGCTGGTGATAAACCAAAAACGTAAGTAGAATTTAAACCATAATTTTTATTAAATCAATTGGAAAGAAAATTTTGACGACAAATTAATTTTAATTAACATAAAAGAAACATTGTGTAGGTAACACCAGGAACACGTTGTTTAACAGCAGCCACCTGAAAACAAAAACAAAACGTGAGCAATTGATATAATTTGGGACTGTTATGGAAAAGGAGCGTAGAAATAATGACAAAGCTATGCCAAGTAAAAGACCAAGGAATGCCTCAAAACTGCGACCAGTGTTGAAAATTCAACAGGCAATAGAACCAAAATGAAAAAGTTATTTTCCTTTACACACAAAAAATATAGGGGAGAGCGGGGCTGAATATGCCGCGGGGAAGTTGTTATGATTGAAATATTCGTTATGAAAAAAAGAGATAAAACATATTGATATGTTTTATCTTACTTGATCAAGTAAATTCGTTATGAAACGGAACGCTGCAACGCACCGATGGCAACTATCTCAGTTTGGCCAGTTACGTCCGGTAAATTTTTAAATTACATCGGAACAGCTTCCCCGCGGCACCCCGCTCTCCCCTACTCGTACTTGACTAACTTGAAAAGCTTCTAGAACAAAACTTTTCAAGATTTCTGGAAACATGCTGGTTCTGCTCCAGAGGACAATCAAGAGTGTAGACAAAATCAAACTGGTCGATTTATGTATTAACTTTATAGATTTTTATAGATGTTTCTTTTTTGTATTTTTATTTTTCTGTTAACTCACACTGTTTTATTAATGGTTCCAATATTTGTAAATATGTGAGTACCATGTACCTAAATTTATTTAGAAAATGAATAAGTTTACCTCTGCTGGTAATACTTTGTTCCTATAAGTAGCATACTCTGAACTTTGGAGTTAAGGGTGCTCATCAGATAGAGCTCAAGAAAAGTCGAAACTAGAAATCACGCAAGGTCTAATCTTCCGTTATCCACTTGGAAGTACCTGAACCGCCTCAGAACCCAGGAACGATCGTGTAACTCCAACCTCGCAAAGTGGCCTTGACGAATCAATAGCATGGTGAGAATTGAAAGTCGAGTCACAAATTATCTATACTGTTCTCTGTTCCCCAAAACATGCACCCAAAGTAACCTATGCACTGTCGTGGTAATGGCAACATTTTGGGCTAATCAACCCAAATTAATGTCGGGCCAGCGACATGAAGAAAAACTGGCCAAGTGCAAGTCGGTCTCAAACGGTTCCGAACGAATAATATTTTTTAACATGTTACTTTAAAATCATAGACTTCTTACAGGTTTCCCTGTAATCTGTCGGAAAATAGCTCTCTTATCTGTATTTTTTCTAAATGTTAGGCTTAGTAGTTTCGGAGATACGGGCACCGGATGGTCCATTTTCATCTATTTTCTTTAAGACCTTCGGAATACAATATTATTAAATACTTTTGAGACCCTGACATGAGCCCTTTGATTTGATATGTCACACGGTACAGTTGGAAAAACTTTTTTCTTATTTCCTCCCAAAAAGTGACCCTATGTTCAAAATTTATTTATTTTCATTAGGGGTAAATGTTTAGGTCACAGAAGTTTATATTTGTACCAAATTTCAACTGAATCGGTCTTGTAGATTCGCAGAAAATCGACTGTGACAGACATACAGACAGACAATCGAGTGATTCTTTATAAGGGTTCCGTTTTCCCATACAGAGGTTTGGTACCATAAAAATGTAATTACTTACCAGAGGAGGAGCAGTCATTGCAGTTGGTCTCGCAGTTGTTGTCCTTGCAGCAGTCAGCATCCTTGCAGGATTCTACACAGAAAAATAACGTGTTTATCCAATCCATTTAGTTGTATCTAGAAGAAAATGGCGGCCCAAAGATTAAATAGATGGCTCCTGTGATAGAGGTGTCGTAGTAAAGATCCCTGAGATAATGGGTAATAGCGGCGTTCGGGAAGTTGCGTTGTATCTTCTCGTCTCACATACCACAGTATCTTAAGACGAAAGTGTAAGATCAGTGCGTGTTGCTTATGGAACCGAAACTTGGTCGCTCACAATGAAGGCTTAAAGTCACCCAAAGGGCAATGGAGAGGGCAATGCTCGGAGTTTGCTTGCGTGGTGCCGTGCTCAAATTTATTAGGACGGGGCAGGATGAGTCTTAGCTGTTTTTAATACGTAGATTAAGTATATAATACTGTTCAAGTCATCTACATTCTTTCAGCCGGTCGAAGTAGGACAACGAAAATAGGGCTTTCCTTTCTAATTTGATATTTCTCGTTTCATATACTATACTCGTCATTTGGTAGATATTTGTCAGTCGTTACGGATAGTCAGAAGCCAGTAAATCTGATTCCAGTCTTGCCAAGAACTACCGTGTTACCCAGTTAATAGGTTGTGGAGGTCTGGTAGGCAGCCGCTCGACGTAAAATACTGGTATTCAGCTGAATCCGGTTTGACTGGAAGCCGACCCCAATATAGTTGGGAAAAGGCTAGGCAGATGATGATACCATACTGGTACAAATGTGATGAAATAATAAGGATTTTGTTGCTATTATCAAACTCGCTGAAATACAGTTACTACATACCTTTGCAGGTTTCTGAAGGAGCAGGCATCTTGATTGGTTTTGTTAGGTTGTCTGACTGAAGATTCGAAGAGACTAAGGTGGACTATGCTTCTGACACAATCGATGCAGTTTATATACCAAACTAAATAAATGTTGTAAAAACTGTGAACAATAGCGAGGTTGTCGAGACCTCGAAGATTTTTTGGGTATGTGAGGTTATATCCAATGATGCTGTGCTGTGTAGAGTACGTTGGAATTCGTTCATAACCTTAAAAAAAAAAAACAAATTTCAAAATGGGGAGTTCTGGGGGGCTATACCTATAATGGGTTATTAGATGGGTAATGTTTTAAATTATTTGTTTAACAATTCTTTTACAAACGTTACAGCTGTCAATGAAGCTGTCAATAACATTTCACTGTATTTTCAAAATCTTCTACCACCCTTGTGTCATTTTACCGATATTGGTAAATCGTTCAAAATCACTACCGTTTCGACCGTTAACTAAATATCTATTAAATTCCGATTCATCCTACGTAAGTTTAATGTTTCCTATGTTTCATATTTTGCCTCTATCGTACCTTGAGAATTCACTTCCTTTTTTGACCACTCCTATATCTATGTGACAACGAATGTCTACCCTTTAGGCCAACGTCACAAATAAAAGAAAAAATACGGTGAATTTGTGGCTTGGCGTGGTACGCCGATGCGTTTATGCTCTGGCGTTCAAAACTATTTTTATTAAGGATGTGAAATCTTCAAATGAGTTCTTCCGCTCTGGGTGGAGCGGAAGGGCGTGTCAAACTCTTACTGACTAAAATCCATCCGTGTTCCTTCTAAAGCCCTTTGCGTTCCAGAACCGCGGTGACTCTTTCGAACAAATTCCGCAACGTTCAAAAGGTATGAAGGCAAAATTTCTACAATGTCTGGGTGCGTGTTTCATACGATTCAATCATTCATGTTCTCAATATATCCATTGAGCGGTGGGCCCGTAAAACACGGAATTGGTGCGTTAAGATCGTGAGAGGGGCCCCGGCAGACCGAATTAACAAGAAGTGGCATAGAACCGGGAACAATGGAAGGAATGGACGGAGCCCTTTGCCCAGCAGTGGGTAATTTCGGGCTAGATATAATGTTAATTTTCCTATCTTGTTCCTACCCAATTGTTGCGTATCGTAATAGCCTCCTATTGGACATTGATACGCCTCATTAGTCTTCTTTTGTTGATCTATCAATGCCACTTGCCAGAACAGTTTTTATTAAACCGGGTTTTTTTATAATCTGTTTGTAGGATTCTGAGATGTTGTTTGATTCATTGTCACTACTGCTGTGTTGCCAGTTACACGTAGCATTCAAAATAGTTGTTTTAGTTTTATTATAAAATGAGGATCCTTCATGGTCGTTCAGGTAAGTCCTAGTTTTACTAAGATTCGATAAGTACCTACATGCATGCCACACCATCGCCGATTACAGTTTAGGGACTAAGGATAAGGGCCATGCAAAAATAGAATATGTTTTGAATTTGATTGGAAAATAAATGATTTGTTTAGACTCTATGAAACTTGAATGTTGCGTTCAATGGAATCAGATGAAAATAAAAGTGTCAATTTACTCGTGCTTTTCTTTTATTTTTTTTTCAGGAAGAAAAGATAAAGTTACACATGCTTATAGATTAATTCACTCAGGGCGCTTAGTTGACACTTCACGTGACCCAAGGGCTGGCTTTTACCTTGGTCAAAGAATAAGCATTGCCATACAACGTGGCAATGCCGCCAGTCTTTTGGGTACACTTCCAGTCGACAGCGATGCGGATGAATTTTTTGACGCCATATTTTAGGGTTTATTTAGTTAGGAGATTTTATTTTTATTTCTAGTGTATATATTTAGAGTAAATAAGTTAATTAACTTTAAATGAGCAGACCATTCACTCAGTGTGGCAGTCCTTATTTTACATTTATTTTTAATAATCCCATTCAAGTCAGCTTTGTTGGCCGGACCTCCTAATCGGTAAAGCTAAAATAAGTTATATGTATTTATCAACTAGGTGAGTACTAATACCCGATATATAACTTTCCTCAATGGTACTAATACAAATACCAATTATTTCGGAACCATTACCATCCAACTGGGACAAACGGGTAATTAAATATAGTTATGTACTGTTTCACCACCTCTGAATAAGTAGCTGATAGTTCCATAAAATATAAATTCTTAATTATAGTGCTAAACCAATCGCTGTAAAACTTAGTAGGCCTAACTTGATTTAGGTACACAAGAAATAAGGAATATTGTATTTCACAGTTATTTGCTTACTTTCAGATTTGGAGCCAGATACCCCATGGAGAGTCGACTGCGTACCAGGCTGCGACTGTCACGCCATCTATATCGATCGTGAGTAACTACCATTTATGGGTAGCGTGAATAGAGCTCCCAATTCCCAATTTTCCTACTAATATAAATGCGAAAGTTTGAATGGATGTTTATTTCTCAATGACGCCGAATCGGCTGAACGGATCTGGATGGGCACTGAGAAAGATTATAGCCTGGAAGAGGTAGCACATTTTTATCCCGGGAGTATGTTCCCTAGGGATAGTTACCGACATTCTCGCGGGCAAAGCCGGTGGCATTTTAATTGTTTCATATACAAGCTGAAATTTTAATGGTTGTTTTCCTGCAGCGAAATGAGTTGTCTTGGTAATACAATCGATTTATGAAAAATAATAAATTTAAAATCAAGAAACGGCTGAATAACAATTGTGATAAACAAAACTCGAAAGCGACTTCGAACCAATAGTTATACATCGCGATAGTTTCGCGCAAAGCGGCCGCGGTCGGTGCCCTTCGCGTACCAACCAGCTGATAGGTACAACATAAAATGATGCCGTGCGCGATGCGCGGGGCCTCAGACGCCGCGTGCTTGCAAGCAATTTAATGCCGTAACACTACGCACTATTTGAAAACAAAAACATTTTTATTTATTAAGTTTAACTTAATGTTTCTATAGTACTACTGATGGCTAATCGTTCTGCCGCGGGAAAACAACCATTAAAATTTCAGCGTGTATATGGTAAAACCAATCACTGGCGAAGAGCAGAAGTTCTCTAGGGAAGTTAGGTTAAAAAAAAAGGGGTAGCCGGGGATTGCGGAAGTCGCATACGTTCCCGCGATCCCCGGCGTAGGTGGGAGATGGAACACCGGGGTGGTTTTAGTCAGTAAGAGTCTGACAGACCCCTCCACCCGCCCAGGGTGGAGGATTTCCCCCCGACATAAAAAAAAAGCTACAAAAAGGGGAGCCAACAACAACCGTACGGGTCGATCTTTAACGTTGATCAATGCTTGTCGAGGTCGATCTGTGGATGGGTAACCGTCCATAATATACCGAGACTTCTCCGTGCCTCGGAAAGCACTTGCCATTGAAAAAAGCCCGTTGGTCCCCGCTGTCATTTGTAGATCTTTGACAATCATTCATTACGGATTGTCAGAAGCCAAGAAATCTGACACTAGTCTTGCCAAGAGGTACCTGTTACTGGGTTCTGGAGGTCAGACAGATAGTCGCTCACTGTTAAATACTGGTATTCAGCTGTATCCAGTTTGGCTGGAAGCCGACCTCAATATAGTTGGGTAAAGACTATGCCGATTGACAATAATTTTATTACCACCTATAATTATGAGAAGAGGGAAGCTCAAGGCTGGGCTAAAAATATGTTTTCGTGTTTTGATTATACAGCAAAGGACTGGTAGAGAATGCCTTGTTCCATTAAGTTCACCTATCAATAAATACGATATGGGTACTTTCCTTGAAATTCTCGCAAGTCCAGAAAGTGACGCCGCTAAAATTATTTATGATATGGCAATGTGTCGATGACTCCACTTTGTATAGTATGCTAAATTTTGCATGTTTAAATTGTAATATTGATTAAACCTAGGTTAGGTTATGATGGGGCTGACATGCCTTATTAGGATAAAAGTCCCTAAAACATAAAGAGAAAAAAAAAAGTTCACCCATATACCAGAATTGTACTTACATAAAGTTTAAATAAATAAACATGGAAGCACTTATGAAAATTCAGAAAAAATCAAATAATGTTGTTGCATAAACTCTATGTTCTATTAAAATGTCAACAAATAAGTGTAGGTACCTCTATTTGGCTATACGATTAACCAAGACAATTTAGAAACTGGCATCTATAGACATACATATCTAAAGTGATTTCTATTATTTTTCAGATTCCTGTATGAAGTGAACCACTGAACAATAGACATTCATAAACTTCGCTTCTAAGTTAAATTATTTTATAACCTCGCGTTTTAAGTCTGTTAAAAATATAGAGTAAGTGTAAATTATTTTACTGTGTACATTGTTATGAATTGATGAATTGTGTATTAAATAAAATACTTAGAATGTATTGGAATAAAACGCACAAATTATGGTAATGACATTTTTATTAAATCATTGTTAATTTATGCTTTGAATGATATTCGTTGATGATGGTCGTCGTTAAATTGAAAAAAAAACAGTATTTAATGAAAATACACTCTTCAAATATTGAATAACAGAAATGACAAAGAAAATTGATTAAAACGATCCAACTCAAAGAAGTTTAGCACATAGATAAATTGTTTACACCAGAAACAGATTTCAAAAAAATACTTAGATATAATCTAGAATCCACTTAGTTGAACAACGAAGAAAATATACATTGCTATGAATACTTGCACTTGGATATGAATAAACAAAATACGCAAACATACCTTTACAGTTTAGTATTCAAATTACAAGGAATTTAGTCAGATGTTTCCATTATGTACTTTATTCGTTATTTATTTTAATTTAAACAACAGAAAGTCACTGTGACTTTAATTTTCAAGTGAATTTCTGCATATTTTTTGAATTAAGAATGATTATGTTCGAATTATGACTTTTTTTTTACAGCAAAGGCTTACATCTAGGGCTTTTAGTTTTTAGCTGTTTTAGCAGTGTCTGTGGTGGTCGTTGCTCGCTTGCAGGTGCAGCTGCACGAAGCATCGCACTTGCATGATGTGCAGCACTGGGCTGTCGTGCATTTGCAATCTGGAAAAAAGAAGATTATTTCAGTAACATAACATCACGGCTGTCCTTGAGGGCTCCTTGAAGAGGCAGACAGATATTATTATAGCTTGTTTACATACAAGCGTTTAAAGATAAACTAATTCGATTCGAGATAAGCGTCTGCACTTCAGTTTATTTCCATTTTTAGTTCGTGAACACAATAGGACGTTACTAATGTCAAGTAGTACTTAAGGAGGTGGTACCTATAGCAAATAAGGAAAATGTGACAGACCAACATCTTTCTAATTAGCTACCTACACTGCAGCCGTAAGGAAAATAAATTGATGCAAAGCTCCCAATGAAAAAAAAAACATCTGGAATGGAATGGAAACATCTGAACATCAGCTGTTCGGCGAAACTAGACTTTTTACAAGTGTTACAATAACTCAATTTTGCGCAAAAAAAAAAAAACAAAAAAAATGCTTTGCACTTGCAATTTCGTTGTTTTCTTTGAACGATAGCACAGTACTTTAGAGCTCTATTGTTTAATTTACATAATAATGAACTACAAAGCATTCGTTACACGGCTGAGTAAATAAAAGTAGTAGTAGGTATATGTAGGTATACCCGTTCCCTACTGAACTTGGTATTAGGTATATACTCGTACGCTCATTATCTCAGCATTTCAAAAAGTCTTGCTGATTTTGACTCTGTGTTCCTCCGGTTTTTGGGCATTTAAAGATTTAAATTTAAAATGCAACGGGAGCGAAGCCGTATATACAAGACATGTTTATTGCTATTCCAGAGATAGCACTATAATTATTTATTTTTTATTTTATTTATTAAAATCTTTCTTACACTATTTAACATCTTATTTGCCTATTATTCTATAGCTCACCTTCATACTTACCTATCTACTAATAGATACCTAGTAGCACGAAATACGAATAACTGGGATATTTCCAAGGTTATTGACTACGATGTCTTAAAGCCGTCATGGTTATATTATGTAAAAGAGTCGGAGCTATACAGCAATGCGATTCTGTAAAGATGTCGATGCTTGTCTTGATCACGAAGTGAGCTGTCACCTTGATTACATGAATTGACAGCTCACGTCGTGATCACTTCACCCAAGCCTTCACTTCGACATGTTTGCAGAATCGAGCGGCAGGACGCATAGCACTATCACAATTTCACTACGAAATCATGATAGCACGTTGTCACGACTCTGGTTATGATAAGAAACAATACTTGGTCAACACCTCGCGGCTTCGTTCACATGGATATAGATTTTCAAAAAAAATGCCTTTAAAAGTTTTCAGGTTCATATCTATCTCTACAACAAAAATCATCGTAGTCAGTTCAGCGATTAAGGCGTGAAGGCGTAACAAATAATCTGATTTTATCATTTATAATAATAAATTAGGATAATCTCCGCAAGGCATCGTAGTATTAACCTGGTTATTTAGGAAATTTAATAAGACCTAATAATACACTTAACAATACGAATCGCAATCAATAAATTAGCTAGCCAAGTAAAATTTAAACCAAGGTGAAACGGATTTCTAAACTGTAAACGAACGATAACACCAGAAATACGAGATTTGTTGAAATTAATCTTAAGAATAACTTCTTTGTTGTGTGATTTGGAGAGTGACGAATCGTATGTCCCATTTCAGTTTATGACACATCCCTGAGAGTGTAAACTCCGCACAATATTAGGAACAGACGCCAGCAAATCAAGTTACAACAATCTGTCAAATTTCTTTAATAGATTTTCAACTTCATCGCTAAAGCGATTAGGTTCAAGGTTGATTGGGAAAATTTGACAGATTCGGGTAGTTTTATGTGCTGGCGTTTGGACATACATACTGGCAAGTAGGTAATTATTTTTGGAAATAAATGAAATGATTTTAATAAAATGTGATACGTTTATGTAAGACATCTAGGTCTAAAAAGTTAATTACTTACCTACGAACCTTTTCGAAAAAGAGTTTATAGAAAAATAGAGCGATTTTTTATTTTCTAAAAACAAATCACTATTGCTATCTCTGCACCTATCTCTCAAATAACGTGAGGAGTAAATGCTAATATTCCAAAGTGAGTTCGTTTGTTACGTTTTGAAGCTAAATCGCTGAACCGATTTTGATGAATTTTAGTACAGGGATAAGTGGGTCCCTATAAAGTAGCCTATATCTCAAGGGGCCCCCCTTGAGATATAGGCTACTTTATAGGGACCCGTACCCGAAGGGTAACCAACGGAAACGGAACTAAGCCTCCGCTGTCCGTCCGTCTGTCTGTGAGCAGGCTGTACCTATATCAAGAACTGTAATAGGTAGACTGTTGAAATTTTCATCGAGTGTGTATTTCTGTTACCTCTACTTGTAACAACAAATAATCAAAATGAAATGAAATTAAAAATTAAAGGGGGCCCCCATATAATAAGAAAAGTGTCAACGTGTTTTTTCGGTTTCTGGTAATAAAACGAAAAAAAAACACGTTTACACACTCACACGGAACCCTTCGTGTGAGAGTCACCCTCGCACTTGGCCAGTTCTTTTGTGAAAATCTTTATTAACGGGAGCAAAGCCGCGGGCAAACACTAGTTTCTAAATCAATGCGCACTATTAATCCAACTGTAATTATATGTGAATATTTTGGGCGTTTTATTTAGGCGGCTCGTGGCGCGCGAATATTAATGCATTTCCGCTTGAGGAAATTCTGATAACAAGTTTAGTGACTGGTAGGTTTAGTGATAGCTAGCTGAAGCCAAATCACAATCATTTAAAACTTCACAAAATTATCATTCTCTTGCCATAATGCCGATTTATTCTTGGTCGGCGCATTTTTTTTTCTACATCTTTGCAAATATTAAAATAAACAATTTACTCTCCACTCTCTCATCTTGTACTTACAGAAAAAGATTTTTTTTCTAAAAACAGCTAAATGTTTGTACTTTACGGTACAATTAATAAATTCTAAATTATTTTTCCAAAAAGAGTTTCCAGCTAATTTAAGTTACTATGCAAATTCTTTGCGACGTAGATAATGCACATTTTTATTAAGTACTTAGGGATTATTATAAATTATCTTATCTAAATGCCGTGAAATTCAAAAAGACAACATAACACTTAAGTAGACCTACTGCATACTTTTAGATTTTTACACATACCTACCTACCCCATCATTTCGTAGAAATTCAAATCTGAGAGCAATGATAGCCAGTCTACTAAAATAATTCTTGCGGTAGGTCAGATATAACTTACAGGAAAAAAAACGAGAACATTTAACATTAAAAAACCATAACCAATAGAAAAAAAAGAAAACACTCACTGTCACCGCAACCTTTGCAAGGCATCTTGATTTCAAAATAGAAAAAGAAAATTCAAAACTCAAAATTTAAAATGGACGCGAATGCGACTTGTTGGCGGGAACGCTGCAGCAGTAATGCGCTTTATACTGCAGCTGGCGATTGTTATCGATAATTTAGAGACGAGTTGTTCGGAAACATGAGTGATTGTTTATTTTTTTTCGCTTGTAGTTAATGATGTTTCAAATTAGGCCGGACGAAGGAGGAATAAAGGTGAGACGTTCTTTTTCATTTGTTTTGTTTCGTTTTATTTAGAGTATGCTTTAATGGGTACCTACTTTGGGTAAGTATGAAAAAACGAATGTTCACTGGTTTAAATATTTGACTTTTTTGACTTTAGACCTTTGTATTTCTGAAAAGTCTGACGATGAATATTTCTTATTATTTTATTTCTTGTTGACTTCACCATCATCCATAGAACCTGTTCAGCATTATAAGATCAATCTCTACTAGGCGCACCTCTAGGTTCTAAACAAAGTGACATTATATCAGGATAACGTAGCTGTATGTCAAAACTCTTAAATTTACCTATGGGATTAACCACATGACTTTTTAACATTTTTTTTAGTCATTACCGCTGATACAATGTTAATACACAATTACACATGTCTAAGCCCTCCAATCATGACATTATATCTTCCAAAATTCCAACATACCGAACCACCAACAATCTTATAACAACACAACATTTCGGAACGCATTCATTGCAATAATGTACGCAGTTAACATGCATTTTACTACCAACACTAACTTTAAGCAACAACAAAATTACTTCACTAAACGTCACTTCCATTGCCTTCTATGTACTCCGCGGTCTCCCTTACCTCCTCACTAGAAAAGCAATGGAAAGCAGACATAGAGGAAGAGACATGATCAAAGACAATTTTACGGTGAATTTGTGAGGATAGGGCCGTGTGCCTGATTTGTTTTGCACTCGGCTTAACAAAGGGCTCTTGTCTGGAGTGCAATATTCATACTTAAAACTGATAAAGACAACAGAGTATTTCTAGAGAGTAATGGTAGGTAGGTAATAAATAATAAAAGTCTCGGATAAGTTAAGACAGTTTGGTCATGGTCAGGGTTTATCAAGAATGTGTAAGGCACAATATGAGTTTGGCCTAGACTGCCTTAATTTTTATTAGGCTAAATTTGCTATAATTCTTAACTAAGTCTTTTTGCTTTGAACAAGGCTAGGCTATGGACAGTTTGTTTTGTTTCCCGTAAATAAACATTTAACAGGTATTTGCATACTTAATATATTATCAGCTTCTTATGACTTCAGAAAGTACCTACGCTAGAAAAAAAAAATAGCCTCACAGACAGATCTTTCTCCCCCTTAGGAGAGGTTAAATAAAGGTTGTGGATTTTTCCCAGACTGCATACCTACCTTATTTCAAGAAGTAGATACTATAGTAGGCGCCAGATAATCGTGGAATAACGGTCATTGACCCACCTACAATTATTGACATTTTTAATTTGAAAAACGGAATTAATGACACAAAGCTGTCCCGAATCATCATTTCTCGTGATCCTTAACATTGTCTAATAATGAAAAACGATTCATATTTAATTGTTCAGGTACCTATGAACAGTTATTAGGGAAAGGTCAATATACTTTATTCCACATTTATCTGGCGCCTACTATAGTATCTACTTCACGAATTTCCATAGAGGTTATGATGATAATCAAAACCTCTATGGGTGAACAAAGGTAAATGAATGAGCCAGTGAGTAACAAAATTGACGTTGGTATTCTAGGTACCTACCTATTTATAAAGCTAATACACTCACAACAAATGCTGCTTCACAAATTCAATTCATTTGTTCTACCCATAGTAAAAATCTTCGCTCTACCAATAATTGCCTTCTACGATTTGTTCAAGCGATTTTCCTTTGGAATGCGCTCCCTCTGAACATCAGGACGACAACGAGTCGGTTGTCCTTTAAGGTGAAGGCACGTGAGCACATTCGCAAGAAGTTAGTACCTAAATTCATCACAGCGTTAATTCGTTCGATTCGTTTTTTCTTAATAACTTTGTTTATGTATGTATCTATGTATTTATAAATATTTTTTTGTTTGTTTTCTTCTCTCTATTTTTAGTTTTTCTTTAAGTTGCACCTGCCATGTTGTCTCTGCACCACCCTAAGGTCGACTGGTACAAAATGCCTAAGGCATTAAGTCCGCCTTTGTACAGTGATTTTACTAGTGCATAATTTTTTAATAAGTAAATAATACAGTAAATGCGAGACAAATGAAACTTGTGAACAAACAGCGCGTTTAATCAATCTACATGTTATCCTGAGAATTTGGACTATCGAGTGTCATCCAGAACGAAACTATTCTTACTAATGTTATAAACGCGAAAGTTTGTATGTATGGATGTTTGTTACTCTTTCACACAAAAACTACGAAAGAAATTTGGCACAGAGGTAGATTATAGTCTGGAATAACATATAGGATACTTTTTATCCCGGGAATATGCTCCCTTAGGATAATTTTCGACATTCGCGCGGGCGGTAGCTAGTAAACTAATGTCACCGGAAAATGGCAAACTCCGTAAGATTATAAAATATATGGAGAGATTGTAAACTCTCGATAAATTGTCAAGTGAACATTTGGAATACCTACTATTTTACGCATCTCAAATTTGATAGTTTGCAATCTCTCGAAGTAATTCCGAGAAATTGTGGAATCGCAAGTAACGAAACGTTATGTACAATATACTTAACGTTTCGTTTCTTGCGATATTATACAATTTCAACATTCTAACTTTGACGACGACTCCTATTTCTGTCTACAGGGTTTAAAGGAACCTAACATGAATGCATGAAACCTAACATGTATCCGTGTCGGGGAGCCCTAAGCTCCCTGTTGATGTTCCGCTACTTGGCTAGGCACACTGATTGGTCGCCAACATGTCGTCAGTTTATGCCGGTTCTCAATTTTCCGGAAAGACTTCGAGAGATTATAGACTACCAAATTATGATGCATAAAAAGTATTCCAAATGTTCAGTTGACAATTTATCGAGAGTTTACAATCTCTCAAGATATATCACAATCTTATGGAGTTTGCAATTATCCGGTGACATATAGATATACTCGTATAGGTAAGGGTTCGAAAAACGTCTAAACGCGCGTCCTTTGGTTTGTCTTGGCGGGGGCATTACCGTGCCCCCCGACTGTTTACTAACATTGGCGGATTCGAGGGGGGGGGAGGGGCTCATGTTTTTGTAGTGTTTGCTTTGCTGAAACCTACCCTCAGCGGCAAATCATTATTTGAAAAGAGTAACTATGGAGTTTCTTGTCCGTTCTTCTCCATAAGAATCTACTTTTCCGAATGGACAGTAGAGTCACTTTATTAATGTAACATTATTATTTTACTGAACTGTAAACGATGACGTTCAAAAGTGCCGTTTAATGGCCTAATTGAAATAAACGTTTTGACTTTGACTTTGACTTTGACTTTGGTTTGTCTTGGCGGGGCATTACCGTGCCCCCCGACTGTTTACTAACATTGGCGGATTCGAGGGGGGGGGAGCTAAGGGGCTCATGTTTTTGTAGTGTTTGCTTTCATCAAGACGGGGGGGCCCCGCAAATATCAATCCTGGATCCGCCCCTGGAACTAATTTAGGAAGCTTGCGCCGTAACAACTACAGTAGTCAACTGCTGGTCATACGCCGCCCCAATCGAACGCCATTTTACTCTATCCTCGGCTAGAAACCTAAATTATATTGGTTGCTAATTCCACAAGCAACCCTAATAAGTTATACTTACGTAGATACTTGAATATCTATAATAAGCGTTTTAACAGAAGGAAAATAACAAAATATTTCCATACGAGTGACAAAAAATACTTTTGGAACTTAAAACGAGGAAGAGAAGAAAACATAGGTTTAAAGAACTTTATTCTCATAAGAACTTAAATAACAGTTCACTTAAAATGAGATACACAGTGCTTATATCTATTTAATAATATAATAATAATAATATAATATATCCTGGGACAACTCACACACGGTCATCCGATCCCAAACTAGGCAGAGCCTGTACTATGGCAACCAGACAACTGATAAACATACTTATATATTTCTAAATACATACATATTATACACAAATTACACCCAGACACAGAACAAATGATCATGCTCATCACACAAAGATTTGTCCTGGGTGGGAATCGAACCCACGACCTCCGGTTAAGCAGTCAGGGTCACTAACCACTCGACCAACAGGCCAGTAATGTTTGCCTCTAGGGTGAAAAACTTCATGTTTAGCGCCTACTAAACATAACATAATATTAAACACATCAGTGGACCAAGGTGCTGCCTCATCTTTGAGCATTTTGATTGTTTGCCATAAATGAAAGTTATACGTATTTTGCCCTTACAAAGTTTCATGAAACAGGAAATGAAATTAAGCAGTGGATGAAGGTATTAGATGCACTTTAGGTACTCGTTTGTTATGTCTTGAAACATGATGTTAGATTTCAAAATAGTAACTACCTAAGAAATTAAAGCAGGCACTACTATTATATTTATTGCTGTGAACTTAGGTGGTAGGTTATACAAAAATATGATCATTGTGGACCCTGTCGGGCACAGCAAAGTAGAAGAGAGGAATAGTGTATTATTTTGAATAAATTATATATTGTTACTGTAATATTTAAACACATGTATGAACTTACCACATTTTTTTACAACGACATCGTAAAAATATTATAAAATATATACTAAATAAATCAAAACTTGTATTTCAATACCATGCATAAGTACCTACAAATAATAACTTAAGAAATGATTTCTGTAAAATTGCAAATTTGTAACGTAACACCTGCATCAACTCATGTCTTTATTGACAGAATAATTAAACTAAGATCATCAATTATCGCAAAGAAGAGAAAAATATTTCTGGAATCAAGTGTGAACCTTGTGGAGCAACGATAAATTATTTAGAATTTTAATGTAGGTACGCCACACATAAACAAACCAATTTGGAAAAGATACATAAATTTTACTTCTATTTAGGCAACTTAGCGCCTTTTTTTTTTTTTTAAGGATGGGTAATCATCAAATGACTTCCTCCGCTCTGGGTGGAGCGGAAGGGCTCGTCAGACTCTTACTGACTAAAACCCATCCGTGTTCCTTCTAAAGCCCTTTGCGTTCCAGGGCCGCGGTGACTCTTTTGAACAAATTCCGCAACCCTGGCAGAGGCAACTTAGCGCCTACTATCACAATATTATCAAAGTTTTTCATGACTATATTGCGTTTGCGCCTGTCACTTATATTTTGATATCGCAGTAATGTGAATCGCTTGTTCCAATTTTAAGGAGCTACAGTTAAATGATGTCTATGTTCATTATGCACTTGCACCGCAACGTCTGTGCAATCATGCAAAAACATGAAGAAATAAAAATAATATTAGAAACGCGGGATGTAGTAAAAGAGAATCTAGCAAATTTGAGGCGAGGTAGGTACTTCGAGCTTTCATTCTTCTCGTCTTCTTTAGTTCTTCTTTATCTCTGTGTGCATAGGCAAAAGAAAACCTATCCTATTCGAAGCGGGGTTTTGAAGATACACCCCTTGAAAGTAGTCCTGCCGGCGCCCATGATTATTCTTATTATAAACTCATTTGGTTAAAACTTGATCATCCAAGGCTTATCCATTAGTAATATCTATACTAATATTATAAATGCGAAAGTGTGTCTGTCTGTCTGTGTGTTACTTCTTCAAGCTTAAATCGCGTATAGGGATAGTTTGAGTCCCGGGAAAGGACATAGGATCGTTATTAGCCCAGAAATCATCCTATAAGGAGGTGAAAAGGGGGTAGAAGTTTGTATGGGAATCCATCATTATTGAAGATAAAACCATGAACCTTTGTATTTTTGCAATTGACCAAAAATAAACAAAACAAAATATGTTTAAGCGTTTTTGAACAATAAAAATGGCTGCCCATAGTAACAATTCCACGCGGACAAAGTCGCGGGCGAAAGCTAGTCAATTATAAAGATAACAGAAGATGTGGGATAAACGAGAGGCAATTATTGTTTAAGGATATTCGGCTAACATCTAGCTTTTGGCAGAGTAGGGAAACAAAAAAATGTACATATAATTCAAGTAGCAATGGATCGATCATATTAGCTGTAGAACTGATAGCCGTTGGGGTCTAGTAGACTTCAGTAGAGATCTTTAGATCGCAAAGGTCATTCGAGGACCTTCATGACCCCATCAGGCTAGGTGGAGCGATGATCGCAGAGGGTGGCTGATAGCAACTGAACGGGATGGAAGTAGCCGACATTGAGTTACATACTCAATACAAAAAGGGCTATTGCAGATGGTCTAGCAGTACCTAGACTGCTACAGCTTGACTTAAAAAATACATTGAATGTTTTCAAAATCTAGGTAGGTACAATGCATCATACATATTATTTACAAACATTTACGCTACTGTTGAAATCGAAACACTATCAACTTTATACATAACCAATTTCATAGAAAAATACTAAGACAATACAGAATATCCGGTATGACACACCTAACATTATTTCCGTAAAGGAAGTTATGATGAAAAATACTGAAAACATGAATCACCACGCCCAGTAGGCGAACGGTGAATAAGTTCGGTAAATAGCGAGAAAACAAACGCTATCTATTAATAAAACAAGTACCTACCTAAATACGATAACTTAGGTACGTACTTACGTCGATTACTGAATGCTTTGATAATGATGTAGAAATTCGTTAAATCTAAAAAAAAAAGTTTCATGTCACAACCAGTTTTTACAAGAGCTAACATAGTACCCACTCCCGTAATTTTAGAGGTCGACAAGGCTGTCGCTCCGCATAAAAAAGCCCTTCAGCTGCATCAACATAGTTGGTATAAGATGTAGGCCAGATGATGAAATGGATGGCTGTGCAACTGATGAAGCACCAGATTACCGTCCCCTATGAAAACGCCATAGACATCATGGTATTTGCAACACACTACAGACGTCGCAGTTATTTGCGATCCGGCCTGAGTCCATGCTAAAATATTTCATGTGCCCGAAGATACACCGGAATATAATACTTTTCAAATCAGATCCCCCACCTTTCTGCTTCGAACCAGAATTGTTTCGGTTGGGAATGTGTGAGAGGCCTTCTACAAAAGGCGAACAATTTATCCGTTTTGAACGGAAATTTTATCATCATCATCATACAGCATCATATCAGCCGAAAGACGTTCATTGCTGGACATAGGCCTTCCCCAAGTGTCGCCACAACAACCGGTCCTGTGCGTCTCGCATCCATCGGCTACCCGCGACCCTCACCAGATCATCGGTCCACCTTGTGGGAAAAGATGGTCGATGGGGCCGAAAAGTTTTGAAGTGGCGACCGCGTACCGGAAGACTCAGCGTTGAGAAATATTACAGTGTTGAATAATTCCAATCATCATCTGTCTGCCCTTGTCATGTTACTTGTGGCCGGTGCAACAAATTTTGTACTTGTATTCTGGCAACCGTCACTCTATCATTCTCTACCTTTTCTTTCACACCATCACTTATCACAACCTACCCTATACTTCACAAAATACTTCCATCTTTTCCATCTTTTATTTCGTCTCCCTTTCCATCCATTCACATATTTATTCATCACTCTTGTTGTCAGGTAATATGTGTCAACCATTACAACATTTTATGAAATAACCGTGCCGTGTAAGGTGGGCCGTAAACTTCTTTTCTACATAAAGCGAGTTGAACTGACATTACAATTATAATAATACTTAAAAATAAATATATTATTTATTTAAGATCAAATAAAAGATCCATAATGTTGTTAGTATAAGTCTTAACCTAGTGTTAGTAAAAAAATAACCACACTCTATATATAAAATTGTAACGACTGACACGTATTTAGATTTATATTTATTAAAAGATTTATAGATTTATCTAAATACATTGTAAATACAGTGTACACAGTATAAACTAGACACGCAAGGCGATGTATGCTCTCAGCGTATACCTGACCCACAGACAGCACGTGTTTGTTTTAGATGTACTAGCTTTAAAATTTTGTTTCAAGTTTACCATTAAACCACACGTGCTGCAGAACATTAAAAAGTCTCTTGAACTGGTTAAATTCCGCTGTTTCCAAAAATAATAGTTACATAATTAGCTATATCGTGTAATCATCGATATTTATCAAACAAAACTTTATAACAATATGCACAATATATAGTTATTTTATAAACTACACTAGCACTGAGGTCTTAAGGTCACTGATAAGACCTAAATAAATAAAATAGATTTCTGCTACGTTACATTTCTGTAAAAGAAGCATTACTTGGAATAATCTTGTGTGCCGGATCACTTATGCGAAAAAGTTTATTTATATCTGCTTTAATTTATTTTATTAAGTTATTGTTCTAACTTCGTTTACATTAGTCTAGCTGTAAATACATCTTTATTCCATAAATACTTAACTAACTATATACACTAGAAATAAAAATAAAAACTCCTAACTGAATTAACCCTGAAATATGGCGTCAAAAAATTCATCCGCATCGCTGTCGACTTGGAAGTATACCCAAAAGACTGGCGGCATTGCCACGTTGTATGGCAATGCTTATTCTTTGACCAAGGTAAAAGCCAGCCCTTGGGTCACGTGAAGTGATCTTTAAACTTATCAAACGCGGTAACAAAATAAAATATAAAGCTTCAAAACTGATCAAAACACCTTTAATTTGCTTCAAATTATCATCATTATACCAAAGCCCTACATACGAGGGCTACGATTAGGACAAAGAATTTGGCACACCTAACGTTCCTATTTGCTATCTTATCATATCTCTTAAAGATAATACCATATCATCGGGCACACAATGTTTCAGCACTCTAGTCGACCAGTACAATAGCGAGCCACCTGTTGTCGTCAAAACTGATAAAAAATAATGTGATGAACATTTAGAAAGTGTGAAAATGGGTGTTAAAGTTCTAGCTTTAATAGCACTCTTAGTTATTAGTGTTTATGGACAAGAAAACAACATCACAAACGATGTTGTTGAGGACAATATCATAAGTGATGACACGACATTTTTAGAAACGTCTACAGAAAGAGTTGAAATTAAGGAAGATGAGATTGAAGAGGCGAGTCCTGTGGAGATTTTAAGTGCTACGGATGGATTGCAATCGAGAAGTGGGAAGTACCAGCTAAGTGATGGACTTGTTGGAGAAGAACCGCTAGCGTTAGACGCTGTCGATTTCAACGCCAATAATGAGGCGATTCAGAGTGAAAAGCAGCTGCTGTCTCCAGGCACCACTCAAATCACCAATAATGAATACGGTAAGTTATTTAATTGACATATTTAAATCATTACTGAAAATTTAGAGACTTAAGTGATTAAAGATAACGAAAAAATATGAAACAAAGCAAGGTACGGTATCAAAGGTTGTAAAGTAACAAAAACTCAAGATAATCATGACCTCGCTATGTCTACTGATACTAAATCAATGGTGTAGTACGTTGGTGTGTTTTCTCAAACGTTGGCCGACATAGTTTTCGTAGATGACACACAAGGGACGAATGATAAACATTGCCAAATGTTTGACAATGTTTGAGAGATGAGATAAGGAAATTTGAATTATGTCCCTAAATAGAACCTTGTTGTTCTTGTTGTGTTCTCAAATGAATAAGCATCCAAGGAATCTTCACAAGTACCAGGAAATTAAGGCTTCTACAAATTTGTATGACCTATAATCTCTTAGATGATGTATAGTTTTAACTATGATTCATATGACACAGTAACCGTTAATCATTATGTACATAAATCTTGGATGACGTCATTCCATTCAGTATATAATGATACAAGAGCTGTGAAACTAGATAATTAAGGATACAATGACCTACCCTGATCCCATTCAACATCTTACAAACACAATCAAGTACTGAGGGCCTTGCACAAATGTTTTAGTATTACTATAATACTCGTTTCGCACATAATATTTTTTTGAATTGGATACTATATTCATATTTTGGATGATACAAATTGTGTATGTAGCATAAAATTAAACCAAAATACTATGGGGTTGTAGTTTTTCATATTCATAATTCAAACATTCATGCTAGGCCCTCTGGTGTAGTCATCTGCACCTCTTTGATAATTGTTATCAATGAAGAAATAACGAATTCCAAACGTGCTATTTTATAAAACCAAATACTAAAATCTTCTTTAAAAAGAACATTAAGGTACATTACTCATTTAATACAATCAAATAAATGATGTGCTAATCTATGATAAGAGCCGCACCTTACATACTCTAACTCTACAAAGTAAAGAAATGCAGCAGTTTTGCGAAAAGTTTAATGCACAGACTGCTTTTGGAATATGACGGGTTATACCAATTAAGTACAAAACTACAGATAAGGGCTACGCACTTTATCAGGAGATAAAAAAGCCGGTCAAGTGCGGTTCGTGTTTGCGCTAGGGCCCCGTATTATACCGTCTGAAGTACCTTTCGTTGGAATGAATGAATAATCGTAATATCCAGAATTTTATGACGTGAATAGGGCTCGTACAAAAGTAAAACAATACCACTTATGTACCACGCTTAAAACTTCATATTTGGAATCCCACAAGGGCCAGTGCTAATGCAAATCATAAAACCAAACATGCAGACTGAAAATTATCCACAAATCTGCATTCTGCATTTATCCCAAGCTTGACCAAGTATGTAAGGCACGAAAGGTCAGAAGGGTAACCTTTTCTGGTGGTCTTGCTTTAAATGGTCTCAGATTCAGAGTATTGACTTTCTTAAGATTCGTCTAGGTATACAAATCACGATTGATTTCAAGTTCAGAAGATAGTAAATCCGATGTAGTAACGTTTCCTAAAACAAATATCTCCGAATTATTCACCTATATCTTCTGTTTAACAGAAACAATATTATTTGAGAACTGGAACCTGGTAATAAAAATTCGTTATGATCCGACAAGTGATTGAACTCTAAAATTAGTTAAATATACACGCTTGGTTGAGCCCAAACCTAAGATGGACGATTAAACGTTGTCAAATGAATGCCCCTTCGATCTCTATAATATTCCACACCATCTTATAACATTCCGAGCCAGTTTCATAAGCTGCAACTGGTTAGAATTAAAATGATATTATCGCTGTGTTGGCAGGAGGATTACGTTTATGGGTCAAATGTAGCGTGCACTGAAACAGATATAAAGTTACTTGTATGTAGACTACTTAATTGTTCTAAGTCTGTTACTATTGGAACCTTTCAAAATTAACATTATTATCATGCTAAGCGTATGAAAATGATGTTTAATCTGCGCAACATAACTTCTTTTCGATACTTCTCCACCAGTCCTCCTATGTCACCAGTTATGCTATCCTCCACCATCCAATCCAAGACTAATCCCCACTGTTATGATAGCCATCCACATATTTTAAACTCAAAACTTGTTTCTCCACCTTTTCCTTATTTCAAAAGAAACAGAGAAAGCCTCTTTCCGAAACTTAATTATCGTTTCACCTTCTATCATTGTTGAAATTGCCTCAAAGTTTGCTCTTTCAATGATGATGATACCATTGTCTGAATCTGGCTACAGAGACTGCATTCTATTACTTTTAGTCATGATGGTTGGGAGCTTAGATATTCAGCTGTTTCATGTGCTCACACAACTTTTGATCTTTGACTTACATGTACCAAGCTAACATCATCATCTTCCTCTTTCTTATTATCCTAATTTATTTAGGATTGGCGCAACATGTCTGACATACTTCTCTAGTAGTCATCATTTTTGTAGTCACTCCCTTTATTTATAACAAGTACCATTTCATCAACTATATGGCTAATACATTATGTGTCATGAAGGGAATTCCAACCATTTCATAATCCAGACCGCAGTTAATTTTTTTCAACAGTTATCTCATGTTCTTGTTTGATATGTACAATTACATGTAAGTTATCTACGCGTGCCCTCTTTGACAATTATTTATCAGTTACATTACACGTTTTTTATTTGGCACAGTTGCTACCACGCCCAGACTTGACATTAGTATTTGATTGTTTGAATATGCAAAATTTTTACCTATTTTCATCATTATCATAATCAATAACATTGTCCAAAGCGTTCTCACGTTAATTTTTTTGTTCATCATCTGCTGGATTCTAGATTCAGCCAACCAGTATTTTACGTGGATTGGCTACCTACCAGACCTCCACAACCCATTAACTGGGTAATATGCTACTCCTTGGCAAGACTGGTGTCTGTGCTTCTGACTATCCGTAACGATTGCCAAAGATCTACAAATGGCAGCCATGACCAACGGCTTAAAGAGCTTTCCGAGGCATGGAGGAGTCTCGGTTGGTATGTTAAGGTCATCCCATCCAGAGATTGACCTCGGCAAGCGTTGCATAACCTTGAAGATCGACCCGTGCGGCAGAGGAGCTCGTAGTTAATAATCATATCCACAAGCTCCTCTGCGCGTGGCTCCTATTTCTGTCTGCAGGGTTTAAAGAAACCTAATATGAATGACATAACGGGAGCTAAGTTCACTTACTCACTCTAGCCCCCTTCATATCCTAAGCTCCCTGTGCCCTATGTTGTGCTACTTGGCTAGGCAAATCGAGCTCCTTACGCGTTCATTACTTTGTTCATATTTGATATAAGGCCTTCTTTAGATTAAGCCAATGATACCTTTATATTTAACAATGGTGTTGTTCAAACTTTGGTATAGTTAGGTGCATAGCTAATGCCATCCTCATCATCATCTGCCTAGCCTTTTCCCAATTACATTGGGGTCGGCTTCCAGTCAAACCGGATTCAGCTGAATACCAGTATTCTACGTGGAGCGGCTGCCTACCAGACCTCCACAACCCATTAACTGGGTACTGGCTATTGCCATCCTAAATGACAGAAATGATGTTCGAGACTAAGGAATGAAAAAAAAGAGGCTTATCTAAATCATACAAGTTAGATACTCACTTTGAAAGCTATTCGTGTTAATTGTAATGACTCAGTCTGAATGAATGACAAACTACACATGTTTGCTAATGAAACTAAAGCAATTAAGTCATAAAGAAGTAATTTCCGGCTGAATTCTCGACTGCAGTGAAAGATTTGCACCTATCATAAATTAAAATATCTACTACCACCTATAGAATAGAGTCTATTGCAGAAGTGGATTCTTAATACCTGCTATACATTCTATCCAAATCCAATGTCGTATTCTCGGTAATTACTTATGACATTTGTACTTTAGTCATCCCTAGACTTAGGTTTATTTGACTATTTAAGCAGAATCTGTTTTGTTAGGTACAGTTTCAGAAATAAAATTTATTCCACCATGAAAGAGGTTAAAGTGACAAATGGTACCCCTTCTAGGTAGCCTTACCAACTGGGATCATATATTCTGGCGAAGCGATCGAAAAATTATGTCTTGTATCATTCCAGGGCGGAACAATATAATGATCAACCAAGATGATTGGTGATGTCGAGGTTATGTAGAATACAAACAAATGATGCATATAAAACTAAAACTGTTTACAGAAAGTGGTGAAACAAAGAGGCGTTGCAAGGTGCTAAAATGACATCAGCTTGTATACTAGGAATCGTTTGTCCGATATCAACTGATAGCTTATCATTATCGGGGCCTAGTGTCGATACCGATCCACAAACACTTGCCTCAACGTTTCACAAATTATAAATCGATAAATCATTTTTGTTTTACTGTAGAACTACAATTATTTGGTGTAGAAAAAGATGGTCGGTGTGACATTGCAAAGGTTGATATTGATACTAACAATAATGAAAATGTTTACGAACCTCTTGAAAATGGAGTTGGTACAGACCTACAAGACACAAAATACATATAAAAAAAGTTTTTATGTGAAAATTTAACGAAATAGCAACATAGACCATTAACTTTTGATAAGATCTACTTTTGATTTCCATTTCATTTAACCTATTAAAAGCTATTACAAAATCTGACCTATTACAAAATCTGAAAAGGGATCATTGTAGTCATCATTATGAACAATTTTTACCATGGGATCAACCCCGAAATCTCAGGTTTGGTTCCATAGTAAAAGTTCATATTGTTAAGTAACTTTGAATTACCCCTTTTAGGATTTTCGTTCAGTCTGTTGTATAACCACAGTAATCATGATCATTATTGTGCCAACCACTGCTAAACATAGGCTTCATCTACTCATAACCATAACGCCTAGACCCTGCCAAAGTATTCCCGCAACCTTCAACTTTTAGTCGACCTTCTAAGAGATTTATGGAAATGGAAGGCTGTAATTATAATCTAAACTATTATCTTCCAGCCCATATCGACGGCCGCGTCCTCCCCGACACGAGCTACCAGAACAATGGCCAGCCCTATATCATCACTACCGCCAGGCTCGCCCAAATCAGAGGCAACTTCATGTACTGGTTCTACGACCAGGGAGGCAACGAGGGCATCGGAGACTACCAGAGGGACATCCATACATCCACTCCACAGATCCACAAAAACTTCAACTTTCAGCTGCCGTTCTTTGGGTTTAGGTTTAATTATACCAGGGTAAGTGGTATTTAATTCTAATGAAGATATTAATTACCAGAATAATTTATTATTACCAAACTCCAATAAAATATTGCCAAATTTGATCTTCTCAGCTGTAAATACCATCAAAATATTCAGCGCAGTTTTAGTACCCAAAATGAGTAAACCCGTAACTGAGTCATTTTCTCTTCTAGGTAGAGCAACTACTTATTTTGTCAATAGATAAAAAGCCTAAAAGTGTTGAAACTTTCGATTGACCCAGCATCAATCATATCATGTAAACATCAATATTCTGTTGTATTAATGTTAAATTTAATCACATTTTCTCTCTCCAGTTATCAATGAACGGCTACATCTACTTCAGCGACCCCCCGGACCACTACACCTACCCTCTTTCCTTCCCTGTGAGGGACTGGCCGGATGTCAATGACCCCTCCTTCATTGGTATCTTCTTCAGCAAGTGCCGTATCGGCAGTCAGCGGCAGGAGGACCCTGATCAGAGAAGACCTGGTGTATACTTTAGGATGGACAGAGATTTGCAGGTAAGACAAAGAATAACAACAACAGAACTATTTTTGGTTTACAATATAGAATATTCTATCTATCTTCCCAGTCAGCCCTATGCTTTTGTTGGTAAATTATATTTTTACAAAGATGAGTTGCATAATTACTAATACTATCAATGAATTTTTGTATTTAGATTTCTATATCGTTTCTTATTATTTTTAAGTTTGCTACTTGTACTAATAATACTTTAAATAGCAGATTTTTGTCTTAACTTCTTGTCTTTTTTTTTGTTGAATTCATCCCCCTTCGTCTCTTCCTTCATCTTCAACATTCTTCTTAATTTCTTACAGACCCGTACAGACCAACTCGGAGTTGAAATGAGGGAGCGTGTAACCTGGGACATCCGTCAGGGAGTCATCGGTTCCGAGACCTTCTTCCCAAAGCACGCGGTCACCATCACTTGGAAGAACATGTCCTTCGCTGGAGGCATTGACAACTCGCTGTTCATGGTGAGTTAAAAAAGTGACATTCGGATGGGAATTGTAATAAGCTTGTTTTGTTCCAGATAGCATATATTAACAACAGGATAAGATAAAAGCGAAAATGCAAGAAAAGTTTTCTAGCATTTTTGCAGCCACCGATTCTTCATTAATTGAATTGATTGATTGGAGGCAATAAAACAGGCTACAATTTCTTTGCGTTAATTTTGTTGAAATTCAGACCAATGAAATTCAGATACAATGAATACAAGTCGTAGATTTATATCTTCTATCTCATTTTCTTTTTCTATTTATACTAATCATTACGAATATTTCAGACGAACACTTTCCAAATGGTGTTGGCGACTGACGAAGTGTTCACTTACGCGATCTTCAACTATTTGGAGATCAACTGGAGCTCTCACACTGAAGCTGGTGGTGATACCACCACGGGAGAAGGTGGTGTGCCGGCTTACGTAAGTAACTGTCCTAATTCTTAGTAAATAGGTCCTCTTTGTGAAGTAGGTCTTTCAGGGACCTAACCTTACCTACCGTCAAGCAAGTACTGCTTGCATCTGAGCTGAGTTTCAGGTTGAAGGATATGGGTGCCGGTGTAATTGGAGGCATATGAAATGTTTTAGCTTTATCTTTGCCTCTAGCAATGGGGATATCCTTAAGCGTCGGTAATGATCAATTAGATCGTGCCCTGCCTGTTAACTATCATACAACATAATATAACTCGCAGGCGCATACTACAAATATCTTCTCAACATTCGAAACGATATTACAACAAAAACAAAAATCTACACCACCACCACCACCAAAATTAATTCCCATTCGTTAACCTAATGATTTTCTTACAGATTGGCTTCAACGCTGGTAACGGAACCCAAAGCTACGAATACAAGCCGTACTCGCAGGCGTCTGTACTTCGAGATCTAACGGGCAGAGGATGGGCCAACGGCTTCCCCGGACGACACATATTCAGGATAGACGAGAAAATACTCATGGGGACTTGTAACAAGGATATCGGTAAGTTGCTGACTGACCATAATGGAGCCTTTTGCACTACAAGAATACATCGCACAAGCATGTTTTAATACATAGAGGGATTACCCAAAATACAAGTATCTAATGTGCAACCCAAAATGAAAGGAATCCGCAGTATGTAGTACTCGGGTAATTTCACACATCTATATATTTGATGACAACGCACTAACATGTCGCATTTGTTTTCAAAGGCTGATTTTTTTATTAGTTAATTGCCTACCTGCGATTTTCTTTTCTACTACATTGAAACGTAAATCCAAATGCTTGATGAAATCATGGAAACCAATCATCTCTATTTCTAAGTAACGTGCTAAATCTAACTACGTTTTTCTAACCACCAGACGGAGCAAACCTTCCCCTTATGTTTGCTCCTGAAAGCGGCAACATGCTGGGAGGTACCATCGTGAACATCACCGGTCCTTGCTTCAACCCTAACGATCGGATCACCTGTCGCTTCGACACAGAGTCTGTCATAGGAGCTGTGGTTGATGTCAACAGGGCTATCTGTGTGCAGCCCAGGTTCTGGCATAACGGGTATGCGAGGTTCGAGATCGCGATCAATAATGAGCCTTATAAGTGGAAGGGGAAGTACTTTGTTGGTAAGTGAATGTATTTTTGTATATTTGCGTTGAGATTACTCTACATTATTATAAAATCGTTAGTTACCTGACATATTAATAAAGGAAACCCTTGCAATTATTCACTTTTTTATCCTGTTTTTTATTATTTATTATCTATTGGAAGAAATAATTTGCTTAAATCGAGAGTTTTAGATAAGATAACTTTGACACGTCTCTACAAGTCAGTCAACCTGATTTCTAACAACAACCTGATTTCTCCAGAAACGCCCGCAACAGCAACAGAAAAGATCTTCTTCACCGACAACTCAGTTCACGAGAGGTATCCACCAGAGATCAGAATAACTTGGGACCGTTTCAACTTGACCACCAACCTCAACGTCCAACTACAGATCAGCTTATGGGGATACAAAGAGGTCACCATCAGACCACAACTCGAATACATAGACATGATTGAAGTAGGAGTGGCTAACACAGGAGAATATGTAATCAATCCACAAAACTTCAGGAACAGGGATAACTTCTTGCACAATGACATGCAATTTGGTTTCCTGCAGATCAATCTTACTACACCTGAAGTGTTTAAAAATGTTCCGATATCTCCGTAAGTATTTTTATACATTTATTATGAAAAAAGCTGTGTTTTGCATGAAATTTATGTCAGGTTAATTCTGAAGTCTATCTAGATGACTTTTTGTTCCCGTCTTCATGTAATTTATATTTTCTCTTCACAGAGTTCTATGGAGTCGTCCCATCCCCTTGGGCTGGTACTTCGCACCACAATGGGAAAGGATCCACGGCCAACGTTGGCCCAATGCCCTCTGTAACAATTGGCTTCGAACAGATCGTTTCTTGAAGAACTTTGCTTCTCAAGTGTGGGTGTGCCCCTGTACATTAGAACATGCCTTGCTGGATAAGGGCCGGTTCATGCCAGACGTTGCTTGTGACAAAGACACGAACCCTACCTGTAGGTACCACTGGGGCAGTGTGCATTGTGTCAGGAGTGGAGCACCCAGGTAATTTCTCATTTTACTTTTTTTATGATGATTAACTGAGTGCTAAAAATAAATCTTAGCCACAACTACTGGAGATAAATCATGAAAGCCAACGTTTCGTTGAGGGTGTCAAGAAGCATTATAAACGATTTGTCAACACCATAGTAGAAACTAAGATCCCTGTTAGACTCATATGGATTGAAGCTTTTATACTAACGAAGTTGCGTGCAATAGCTGGTCTTACATGAAATATACCTGCATTTCTACAAAGCAGCTTCTAAATTTTCAACAACATTTTGTGAATGTATTTTTTGTTTCCACAGCGCGGAAGGCTCCGGCCAACAATGTTGCTACGACAAGAACGGCTTCCTCATGTTGTCGTACGATCAGATGTGGGGCTCCCGGCCCTTGAGGTCACACGACTTCGGCTTCACACCTTACAACGAGGCTAACAAGGTGAGACCAACATAGATCATTATTTTATAAATAACAGTTTTACACGTCAATTTCTTTTGCCTATCAACCGTTATGGCCATTTATTTTACTAGCTTTTGCCCGTGACTTTGTACGCGCATATCTCATTTTTCCCGTTCCCGTTGGAATTTCCCGTTCCCGTATAGCCTATAGCAAAACTAATTTTCTTAATCCAACTGGTAGTTCACACAGACTCTTCAGCTTTATTATATTAGTATATAATTTATTTCCTCAACGATAATCTGACAACACGTTTAAACTTTTTTGATAGAGTTTTGTGATGCCAATGCAGTACTAGATACTGAAGTTTTTTGCCTAAAAACCTACAAAGTCATTAGTTCGTAGTCCAATTTAAATATTGAGTTGTCTAGTACTTGTTCTGTCGTAAGTACTATTATACTTTCTTCCTATACTATAATAAATACTACCTTTTCATTCTGCAGGTACCATCGCTGTCCCATTGGTTCCACGACATGATTCCGTTCTACCAGTGCTGCATGTGGCAAGAAGAACAGGCGGTTGGCTGTGAAACATTCAGGTTGGTACAATATCTTATTGGTTTCCATACATTTATCTTGGTCTTTCAACTATTCGCTTTTTAAAACTCGCTTTTAAGTCGAATTTTATTGCTTCAAATTTTACCAATATTAACTCGATTCATTGTGTAAGCTTTACAATTTTGCTCTCCTGTTTTGTTGTTAGCCTAAATTTTCATTCTCCTGGATACAGAGAAGTACACTCATCTCCTTTAAAATCGTTATTTTAATGTATAGCAAATTAAACGAAATGTCGATTTAGACTTTTTTCAATAAAAAATTGTTTTTTTTCACCAGGTTTGAACGTCGTCCCTCACAAGACTGCGTGGCGTACCAGTCTCCTGGAGTAGCTGGGATATTTGGGGACCCACACATCGTGACCTTCGACGATCTACAGTATACCTTCAACGGAAAAGGTGAGATTGAAGCTCTGCTCTAATTCTTCTTTAAATCTTACCTCATGGTATTCCTTAACATGAGATAAGCGTTGTCTGTAATATAACAGGGAGAATGAGTACCGTCGTTCGGAAATATTCAGACATTTATCAGAAACGTTTGCAAAATTATTGAATTATTTAATACTTCAACATGCTTGACAAACAAAAGAAAATCTTTAATCAACGTACTTATTCGAAAACTGGTTCTTATTGCCCCTGCTTTTAGGAAGAAAAAGGTTTGAATCCTGATAATTTCGCAGAAATCAATTTTTCAATTTGTTTCTGCAGGAGCTTTTATGTTTCCAATTCTCATATAACGTTCACCTCTGACTCGTGAGCCTTCGGCTCGGGCGTCTGCTACACCTCGGCTGCAATGACAAAGATTGCCCACGTGGGCCAAAATGCTCTATTTCATTTCTACCTTCCGTGAATATAATTTCTCCCTTTTAAGTCCATTTCCAAAATTCTGCAGCAACTCTATCTATCGTTTCAGTTCCAATCTGCCACTTAATATAGCAACAATTAATAACTTTATCTCCCTAGGTGAATACGTGTTGGTGCGAGTGGACCACCCGCAGTTGAAGCTGGACGTGCAGGGCAGGTTCGAGCAAGTTCCGCGCAATATCCACGGACGAGTCAATGCTACCCACCTAACGTCTGTTGTTGCTGCTTCTAATAACTCCGTGTCGGTTGAGGTAATTACTTATTCAAATTAATTTATTAACTAAAATAATAATAATCTAAATATATATAAAAGGCAAACTGCCTGACTGACATATCAATGCACAACCAAAACTATTACTGAGACTAGGAACATGAAATAATGCACAAGGCTTCCTTTTGTGATGTAGGTGTGAGCATAAAGAAAATATTTTTGGGAATGTAACCTTTAAGGGGGTGTAAAGTAGGAAAATTGTTTGTACTAAATCTGCACAGACGGAGTCACGGGCGAACGAAGTGCTGGTAGGGAATAATCAATATCAGTCGAACATTTTATCATTTGCATTTGATTTGGTCTGTTACTCACAAACTGGAAATGTAAAGATCCAATGGACGAGAGAACCGTCATGAAACTCTAAAGCTGGGTACTGACCGTATGTTACGCCGTGTGTTAAAATCTTTGTTAAAAAAACACGTATGCATCATGTTCGTGTTCCACATACTGACTGCACGAATGCTCGCTTAGTAACATGTTACATTACGCCCGTAACACAAGTCAGTATCCACCTTAAGGTTACTATTTTATTTAAGTTCGTGCTGATTTGGAAGAGAAAGCAGTTGTCTTACCCTCAGTTTCACCACCTACGATGAAGTTCAAGTTAATTTACTTGCCAGATAATTTCATACAAATTCTGTTAAATTTTCGAATTTATTCGGTGATTAGAAGCTATTAGGAGGTCGTGAAGGGACCCCTAAGGGCCAGCCTTAGGGGTCCAAATATTGCTCCTTGAGTAATTTTGGACTTTTGACTTGAAATTTACTGTTTTATTGAACCAGATTCTCTTCAACACAACAGATACTTACGCATCTATTAGTACGGTTCGTTCAATTTAGCTAGACTGGATAACTCAGCTCATATTCTCCTAGCAAATATATTATTTTGGAATTCTTTTCAGGTTCGTCTTCGTCCTCAACACGCTCAATGGAGATACAGACTGGACGTGTTCGCTGACAACAAGAGAGTGTACTTCGACAGGCCTGCGCTCAGGGTGCAGTACTTCCCAGGTAAACTAACGAAATTCCAGGTCTTCTTGAATTTTCCATTATTGGGGACACGTTAGTTTAACACCCCTGTGGGTAAAAAAGCCTGAATTTTTAAGTGATTGAATAACTACACAAAGACGATTCGGAAAATTGAAAAAATACGACTCAAAGGATTTTGATGCCGCTTAACTAAAAACAATTTAACCTTTTTTCTTTCTCCCAACGGCGATGTCTTCTAAAACTATGGTATTAAGTCCGCATGTGTACAGTCAACAAAGCTATTTGGTATGCAGGCAGCTAACTTGCAACTACTTTTAAACAATGTTCTGAGTGTGCTGAGCAGACAATTATTGTACACCACACAAACATCAAAAAAAAAAAATTGCCCAAGCAGTGGAAAAAATAATATTTTTGCCTATATACCAATTAGCTTTGTCGACTGTACATTTGCATGCATAAAGTGTTTAATAAATTACTGTTTAAACTTCTTTCCTTTACTCTTCTTTCAAATAAGATTACCTCTTGAATCAAACTCCATTACTGAATACAAACCTTTCCCATTGATTTCCCTTCACCCCTTGCTGTACACTTAACGTATTGTTTGTCTAACCACCCAGGTGTGACAGTATACCAGCCCATGTACCTACTGAACCAGTCGGAGATCGTGATCATGTTCTCTTCGGGCGCCGGCATCGAGGTGGTGGAGAACAAGGGCTTCATGTCGGCCAGGGTCTACTTGCCTTGGAATTATATGGTGAGTCTTAATAGAAACCTTAAGGGACAGTCATTTCTATGATTATCTCACCGTGAAAGCTGTGGTGTAGTGAGCGTAGAGTGAGCTGTCAATCCGTGCATTGTGTATCACCACGGGTGAATGACAGCTCACCTCACCTTTAATCGTGAGATCTAAACAGCTGGTGGATTCTGTAAACATGTTGAAGTGAAGACTTGGGTGAAGTGATCACGAAGTGAGCTGTCAATCATACAATCAAGATGGTACGACAGCTCACTTCGTGATCACGTGACATTTTGATTACAGAATCGACCGGCAGAATAGACCAGCCGGTTAATGTAAACATGTCACCGTGAAAATTCAGGTGAAGTGAGCTATCAATCCAAAGCTCTTTGGTGGATTAATACTTCACTTCACCTGAGCGTTCATGGTGACATTTCAACAGAATCCGCCGGCTGTTCTACAGTTTCAGATAAATACTGGTGTTCATTTTAAGCTACCAATGCTAGGACATACAGCCCTAATACTCACGAGCTAGGAAAATTAAATATTTGTCCCGCTGGTATGCTCACAGGC
This sequence comes from Mamestra configurata, assembly GCA_002192655.3. Lineage (NCBI taxonomy): Eukaryota > Metazoa > Arthropoda > Insecta > Lepidoptera > Noctuidae > Mamestra > Mamestra configurata. Next base: position 219,242 of record NDFZ01005217.1, on the reverse strand, counting down.
AAGGCCGTCTTCAAGTCTTTCATTGCAATTGAGATCAATTCAATCGTTTATCTGTGAACTGGTGAACAAAATAAAATATGTCAGCATCAATCCAACACTCCAAAGAGAGACGAGATAACTCTAGTCAGGATACATACATAGGTATATATACCTGATACTGATTTCATCTTTTGATTATTATAGAATCAAACGCGAGGTCTATTCGGTAACTGGTCGCTGGACGTGAACGACGACTTCACTCGGCCGGACGGAGCGCGAGCGAATGTGGACCTCAATAACTTCCAGACTGCGCACAGGGAATTCGCTCAACACTGTAAGTGATACTTCCATCATCATCATCATCATTAAGCCGAAGTCTTCTGCTGGATAGGGAGCGTTCAAGTATTACGTAACGCAATTTTTGAAGATTCTTGAAATGTAACGCGCCGTAACATATATCTGTACCCCCCTCCCCCTCCCTTTTTTAATTTAGTATGGGTTTGCTCTTGACTCTGGTCTAGTAATATATTTGCATTTCGGATATTATACCAACTGAACACAGTGAACACTGGATCATATGGTTTCAGTAAGGCCAATACAAAATGGCCATATGGCATGCGACCTATGAACGGTCAAAGTTAGCTGAGTAGCAGAAAGTATAATACGGACATGCTTTTAAGTCAGTTCAGGCATTTAGAAGTTACATACAAACATAAAAAATATTATACTCCTTTTCTTGGGCAGTCGAGTAATAAATACAACACACTGACCACATTGTGCACATTATAATTTTTTATAGGTATTCTATTTGTTTTGAATAAAATAAAGATACTAAATCAAAATAACCACTGCTATAGTTCTATTAAGTTTGTTGTAGTTGGTTTTAATTAGAGTGAACAGGCTTCTTCTGGGTAAGCTCGCTCCATCGTCGACTTTGTCTATGGCATCTATGACCTAGACTAGAGTCAAGAGCAAACCCATATTAAATAAAAAATAAAAAAATCCCGGGAACCCGAGATTACTTATTTATTCAGAAAGGAATGTCCATATTATTTTTTCACAGGAAGAAGTTTAGGTATATAAGCGCCCGATTATCCGATCACTGGTGATAACCTAAATCATAAATCATTTATTTCGCCAGAGATATGGTACAATGGGTGTTACAAGAAAATAGGTAGTGCTTTACACATCTCACCTATAGAAGGCATGCGAAAATTTACTACTCGGTGCAGTAAAATAGAATAAAATAGTTCACATATACAATAATAGATCGACACATAATTTACAGAGATTAAGTCTTACAGTTAAAAAAAATCATCTTAGGTATAAAAGCAGTTCTCCATTAACCATAATTTAAGAAGCCCTGGCTGGGGCCTTAAATTAATTTGAAGCCACCACAGGATAGTCCGGTTAAGCAGTAACCAGCCTTAGTGTGCTGAACTGCGAGTGGTCATCGTCAAAAAAAAAAAAAAACGTAATTTAACCTAGCCGGACTAATATCAAAACCTCTTTCCACAGGGCAACTAACTGACCGCGAGCAACGAGACGTAGGCGTGGCCATGTTCTACCGCGAGTACGGCAGGACGGCCGCCTACTACAACGACAACGCATTCATCCCGAACTTCATCCGCGAGCCCGCCGACTTCCTCCCCGTCAACAGGTCCCAGGACGTAGCGAGGGCCATAGAGATCTGCCAGGACTCGTACCAGTGCCGATACGACTATGGCATGACCCTGAATAGGGACATGGCGGAATTTACCAAGAATTACTTGTCTTCAATTGTGAGTAACTGTTTTTTTTTTTTTAAGTTACTCCATGGACTTATTCACTAATAACATATTACATAAAATAATAATAATAATATCTTGGGACAACTCACACACGGTCATCCGATCCGAAACTAGGCAGAGCCTGTGCTATGGTAACCAGACAACTGATAAAAATACATATATATTTCTAAATACATACATATTATAGACAAATTACACCCAGACACAGCACAAATGATCAAGCTCATCACACAAAGATTTGTCCTGGGTGGGAATCGAACCCACGACCTCCGGTTTAGCAGTCAGGGTTACGAACCACTTGACCAACAGGCCAGTCAGTGCAAAATAACTTATTATCTATTAGTATGGTGAATTTGTCACTTAAAGAAGTGACAGCTTAAACATAAATCACAAGAATACATACAAATTATGAGATCCTTAAACTAAACTTATTTTTTGCTACAGTGAAAGATAAATGAGGGCTTCTTTACCATATGAAGACTATATCAAAGAAAATACTACATCAGATTCACTTAAAGAATTAATAGTAATCAGTTTAATGCCATGCATGCCATGGCAAAACAATGTTCAAAAATTGTCTACACAATTTTAAGTGTAAACAAACACGAATCAGAATGATTCATTCATGATTCACCCGAGCTATTAAGTCAATAACAGGCCTTGATTGTCAACCTGTCATATAAAAAGGCAAATTATGATTTTCCCACACTTGGAATATAGCAATAGGACGCATACAACGACACAACTAATGTTATAGTGTGGCCTGTACAGTTTTAACACACTGTAAAACGAAATCCTGACAATCCAATAGGTTTGGATCTAGAAATAATAAAATGGTATCCTAACATGTTTGGTTTTAACATTTATTTACTGTGACTAGATAAATTAACAAGATTTCTGACAAGAAATTTTCAGTTTTGTCTTAGATTTTTAATTTTTTTTTACAACTTTGCATTTGCCATCGAAACTCTACGTAGACTCTTCTTTCAATATTTTTAGTAAGCTTGACTTAATTCAATTTAGGGTCCTTTAAGAGATCTTACGAAAGAATATCGTTAAGGCCCAATTGCGCGAAAAACTTTACTCAAGAGTTAGTTGCTAACACGCGGTTAAATAACAATATATTTAATTCATACATTATGACAATAATGGTGTTAGCAATAGCAACACATTTAGAGTAGCCAGAGACATAACTCTAGCTGGTGCAAGCGGCCAAAGGCTATAAGTCATTTTTGTTCTTTACAGTCGAATTGAACTCGTTATTTTGAAAAGTCCATTAAAGAAAACGTCTATATAAAAATGGTTTGCGGTACTTTAAGAGCTTGCCCTTTTCACAGGGAATATGTCAAATTCCCTTCAATTAATGAAATGGCGCTAAAAGGTGTTTTTTTTTTTTAATAAAGTGTAAAACGTGGTCTTTTTGAAATGACGGGTTCAATTAATTATAATTAATTGAAAAAAAAAATTATTTATCTTGTTACTATTCCATACTCTTTTCAATGCAACCTAATCTTGCATACTCGCGTGCAGCAGGATGCGTCGAGCTAGCCATTGTTCTTTTAATTATGATGCATCTGTCAAGGCCTCCCATGGACGGTCCATGGCGAAGTTAAACCACTTTAGTCGGCGACGACAACCCATTCATAATTCTTGTTTAGCGCGAGTTGATTTGATATCTAGTTGGTTTCGGATAGTTTTGTGTCTTTGATTTTGTTTCAAGTACCAACGTTGGTTTTTTGAAGCAGAATATTTTTAAGTCTACAATATTAATTTTAAAATAGTTTACGTAAGTATTTACTGTGTCCTTGTGCAGAAATAAAAATATTTCAAGTGATAAATTACTATTTCATCAACAATATTTGAACGAAAAAACCAATGTTTCAATTTTTTTGGACTTTCGAGTGATATGAACATCATCTCCCTAAACCTTGCCCGACTAAATTTGGGTCGCCTACCACAACCTAGTGACTGGTATACGATTGATACTAGTTAAAAAGTCTTCTCAACGAAACTGACCTAGTGTTTTCCTTCCAGACGAATATAAAGGAGACGAACGCTCGGCGGGTAATAAGTTGCGGTATCCTGGAGACGCCGCGTTTCGGAAGAAAGAGTAACTTCTTCTTCACACCGGGAACAAGGGTGAGTACCAACTATCTATATAACTTTTTTTGTGGATGGGAATCCGCCCAGCCTTCCGCTCTGGGCGGAGCGGGAGGAAGTGTCAGACTCTTACTGACTTAAACCCAACAGCATTCCTTCAAATGCCCTTTGAGTTTCAGGGCCGCGGTAACTCTTTAATTCCGCAACCCTGGCAGGGCCTAGCTATATACCTGAGCATATAATAAAATATATACTTGTTCAGGGCCCACTGCAAAGTTCGTGGATCTTAAGCTGTTAAAACGCGTCGTATAGTAAATAGGGATAAAAATCTGGAGGCTATGCTTATAAATCTGAACCAGTCTTTACACTAGCATTGCACATAGACCACAAGTTCAAGGCGACAGCTGATAAAACACTTTTTTTTTTATTTGTAACCGCCAATACAGAGGTTTTATCCCTATCGACCATCCGACGCGTTCTAATAAAAACATGTTTGTTTAAAAATTTTAATTGCTTAACACTATGAAGTAGGTTAAGGGCTAAACGATGATGAATTCAACTCTACCTACTGTTTAAGTATGACGTGAATACAAATTATTACCAATGGGCCACTCACAAAACCGCTATTCGTCATAGGTCGAGGAAACTTTGTTTACCATTAACAACGTTTTATTCCTTATGTCTCATCTATTATATTTCTATACTAGTTGTTACCGCGACTTCTTGTGTGACCGTGTTTGGCTTGTATTTATTAAAAGTTAGTAAGTAGTTGGCAAAGCTCTTTGTAAAGTAGCTTGTCTGGAGAAGTACTACCACCATACTTATCATAAGTACTGTTTTTCATTCTCTCTTTAAAATCCATCCAAAGGTTGTCTTGTCGCTTTTGGCGATAAGGCCCCCCATTGTGTCACCCTATGTAATGTTTTCTTCATCTATCTTTTCTGTTACTTATATGGTGTACATAATAAAGAGTATTCTATTCTATTCGATTCTATTCTATTCTATTCTTATCAGTGCCACCAGCAGCGTTGCTGTGGTCTTGTTTGAAAGGTGACAGAGATATCAGATACCTTTTTGCATTATTGATAGACTCACGTCGGACCACAATCTCATCTGATGGAAAACGATGATGTGGTCGACGACCGAGTACGCTGAACTAGAAGTAACATATTTATTCTTGACTTAAAGACACCCAGGTTATCAGGCACAACCAGTGGCGTAGCTAGTCTCAAAGGGGCAATGTATCAAACATTTTTGGGGGCCCCGTTTTTAGGGGTATTGTATTTAAACAAAATAGGTCCTACTTGCTCAGAACTGTCTCGGCAGGCCACGAAGGAGATGACGCGACTAAATGTATAGATTTGCGTCCACACGTCGGGGCCCTTATAACCCGGGGCCCCGTATATTTTATACGGCTGATACGGCGGTAGCTACGCCCCTGGGCACAACCTATTTCAACTTTTGTCAATGGAATGGTAACGCATCTGCTATGAATGTGGTAGTGCACTCGTCCATAGGCGGTGGTGCCCGCTTACCATCTTAACGCTTAACCCAGGTCCGACCGTCTCATCTCAGTTTCTGAGTAACTCGATTTCAACATTAGTTAACATTTAAAACATTACCATCCTAAATCAGGCCGTATGTAAATGTTCTCTGCTGCGTTAAAATTCTCGACAGTATTACAAACAAACAAACGCCCATTTTCCTTAATATGATTCCTATTGGTATTGACAAATGTATTGTCCCTTGCTAGGTGAACTTCGAATGTAACCAAGACTTCATCCTGATCGGTGACAAGCGTCGCGTTTGCGAGGACGACGGACGGTGGAATCTACCTGACTATGGATATACTGAGTGCCTACGTAAGTACTTTGACGTTTTATTAATTAACCACTGCTTAAATTCTTAATTAATATCCATTCATTGCTATTGTTGACACAGACCTCTAATTGCCTTTGTACAGTGTTTTTTACTATTATATTAATATATTATATATTATATTAATAAATAACTAATATAACAGAGGCCATACAATTCAATGTTGTCGATACTACACTAAGGGCCGATGTTTGTACAGTCTGATTTAAGCTTTAGATAACATGTTGTGATGTTTCTTGACAATATCCGTCGAATTTCAATTTTATTCCTGGCATCTGACTATGGAAAATCAGACCTTTTTTGCATCCCGTAAGTTTGCCGCTTTAAAACCTGCCTTACCGATGAATATGGTGCACTGTTGTATGTGATTTACTAAATAAATAAATAAATAACTTGCTTTTGTATACCTAGTCAATCAAGTGGCATACATCAGAGCAGCAAACTTGCATGTATTTTTTTTTTTTTAAACATTCAGTTCAATGACACGTTTTATATGTAACATCCAGGAAACCAAGAATACTCTCAGCGCGCTCTGTTTCTGACGTGGGGCATCATTCTGGCAGTTATTCTACCGTTAGGCCTGTTGATCTGCCTCCTCTGGTTCTGGTGCTGGTACAAACCCAGGTCCGAAGGCAAAGAGGGCTTCCGATTCGAAGACATACCGCGCTCGAAATCAGCCTCCAGACTTAACCTTAGATCAGCATCGATGGGAAACCTCACGGATACCATGAAATCTTCCACTTTACGTAGCACTTCTTCCGATAGGAAACCTAAACTACCTGACACTCCCACTGAAGAGACCCCAATAACTAGAGCCGCTCCTATCACTAGGGCTGCCCCCCCACCCCCTCCTATGCCCACAGACGGCGACAGCTCAGGCATAGGCTACCCAGATTCAAACAAGAGCGACTCCAACAAATCAGACAAGTCAAATAAAAAGCGTAGGGCCTACGACAAAACGTACCGAACTAACGAACCTATCCCGAACGCTCCCAATGAGGAGTTCCCCGAAAAACTGTGGGACCTGTCCGAAGAGGACTTGCTATCCATAACGTCTCCTTCCGACACTGAATCCAACCGAGATTCCACTCTAACTCGACCTGCAAAAGACATAGAATACTTGAGCAGACCACGTCAGTTAGGTCGTAGAGCATTACCCAGTGACTCAGGGTATTCGACGAAAGATTCTGAGGACCCGTATGCTCCAAAGTATGAAGGTCAATATAGCCCTATTCCGTCGACTTATTCCCCGACATATTCCGAGATATACTCCCCACCGATCAGTCCTACCTCAGACAATAGTCCTAGAAACACTTTCAACAACCCTGGCTTGCCGGATCCTCCAAAAAGTGCTCCAGCAGACTCTATCCAAACATTTACCATGCCTCCGCAAAAGGGTAAATCTATGGAGACTCTTATAGACCCACCAAACATTGAATTACCTACGATGAGCCCTCGCTCTACAATGGTCTGAAAAAATTAGAAGTAGAGAAATAATACATGGTGAACAATTCACTGCCCATAAGAATGACATTTCGAGGAGTAGCGTAAGATTTAGATAGGTTACGTATAAGTGGCACATTATTTTAGTATTTTGCACCTAATGTACTTAATTTAGGTTTTAGTGTACCTTCCTGAGTTTCCCATCGTTGTTGAATGTTTGTAAATTCTATTAATTTTGAATAAATTTATTTTAAACCTAACTTTGGAGTCACATGAAGAGGAAATTTCTGTTCCCTTAACGGTAGAATAACTTTCAAGTGATGTTGTTTTTAGGTAAGAAAGCAAGGAATGACTTTGATTATGATGAATAGAAATTTTCTCTGAACTGTGATGAGTTATTATTTTTCTCCTTCTTAATGTCTGGTGATTGCTTGCTTTCTTATCTAGTGTACATAAAAAACCAGGTCATATGAACAGGTATGTTTATCGTTTATTTTTTATTTGCATTTGTGATATCTTTTAGGGCTTTGATAACGTATCTTTGTTTGTTGATAAATTGCGATATAAGGGCCACGTTTTTTTTTTGTTTTCGTTGGGTTAGTAAATGTTTGATAAGGGGAAATTTGTCCTAATTTTGTAATAAGATAATATCTGGCCTTCATATGGTTTTTCCATAATATTGATTTTCGAACTACATAATACATGAGACATTATTTAACACCCAAATTCTGAATGTTAAAGACAAAAGTTGCTATGGTCGACGCCAGATTAATTTGCAATATCGGTTATTGACCCACCTACATTTATCGAGATACTTTAGTCCGAAAACAGAAATAAAGACATAAAGCTGCCCTGAATCAACATGTATCGTGATCTACATTTTCTAGTTATGAAAAACGATTCATAATTAATTGTCCAGGTGCCTACGAAGAGTGATTAAGGAAAGGGCAAAGACCGTTATTCAACAACTCGTGGCAACTTCGGCTGATCAACCAGCAGCCTCAATTATATAACATTCTTTTGACAGTCCAGTTAACAAAGTTTTTTGTTGATTAGGGCGAGTTTTTGACGTGACAACGTCTAATAAATCGATGAACGCCGGCTGCACGCACGAAAAAGGATGACTCATTGTAACGTTACGCTCATTATAACGTTACGATCATTTCATCAATGTTTTGTTATGACGTTGTCACGTTAAACTATCGTCCGTAAACCGACTTTACAGACAACCTATTTTTTTTTCATCCGATGTTAAACGTACGTTTGTCTAAAATGTTTAGTCAATGGTAAATACGGATAAAAAACTCGCCCTAAGTCTTTCATGAAAAAAATCTTTTACAAGATACTTTGAAGTGGACGTGACTTCCGCCGGTTTCGAGAAAAACTTTTCAATCTGCCACCAATTATTCATAAGACCGTAATTGGCTGTTCAAAACTCATTCAAACAATCACAGCTAAAATGTTATGGTTATTTTCGTACAAGAAACTGGGCCAAATACTGACCCACATTAAATAGGAACATATATTTCGCCTAATCGCTAACATTATCCCCAAAACTGACGAACTCTTCCAAACTACAGGCAAACAGGAGTACTCCTCCCGTACCCTGGGAGCGACCTGGGGCATCATCAGCGCCGTGATGGTGCCCATCGTCATCGTGCTAATCTGCATCGCTTGGAGGCTGCTCCTGCGCAGGAAGGCCGAGGAGAAGGAGGAGAGGAACTTCTTAACCATCAAGTAAGTGATAGTACACTATTAGACCACTGGGGCCTGTCTTAGCATGCCATGGCCTGAGATTTAATCAATACGCAAATTCCTCAGAAATCCAAGAAGACATTGCACGACACTTAGCTAAGTGAAAACGGTCCAAATGGTTTTAGTGAGCCCAGCCAGTTAGTCTTAGCTCAGTCGTAACTACAGACTTACGAGTCAGGTCTTGGATTCGAAGTATCGAAATTAGGCAAGCGGTTTCCTTCACTACTGCTCTTAAAACGTCGAAGGAAAAGGGAACCAGCAACGGCCTGTTCTAGAATCAAAAAATAAAAAACCATGTAATATCCACAAACCAATCCGCTCTAAATGCACGTTCGATATTCGCTCTGCCCCTCTTACAGAGTAGGGGGACCTACTCTGGTTACAGCGTACATTCGATAGGGACATTGATAAGCTGGTTACATAACCAGGTCCCTTTTATTAAGTTCATTGAATAATAGTTATCATTCAATTCTTTCAGACCATTGGACCCAGAAGAGTCTCTCAGAATGAACTCTGACGATGAGAGCATACCCTACAAGAAGGATACCACAGAAGATACTCCTGAGCCAACAGAACCTGTGAAGGTGACGGAGTCTCCGGATCAATACCCGTATGGTACTCCTTATGACCAGCAGCAGGGCAGGTCGCAAGTCAGGCCTTATGCTGGGGAGACAGAAATCAATTAGGCTAACCAAACTAAAAACCAAAAAGACAAAAAAGTGCCAAATTAGAAGTGAGCAAAAGGACCAGCGAACAGAAAGTTCGATATTCGAAAAAAAAAATGAACGTTGCCGCGCTATGGTTGGCATAAATTATTTTTCAAAGTAATGCCATTTTGGGAAATGGTTTATGAAGTATATAAATAATTAAGTTAGGTTTTAATTACTCTAACGTTGCGTGCATTTGTAAGTTTTATATTGAATACAAAATTGTAGGTTTATTTTATGTACAAAATAGTGTTTATCTGCTTCTTCAAAACTAGATACCTAATAATAATTATTTGTGAAGATCAAACCAAAAGTACATGACAAGGTTTAATAATAAGCCTTTTTTGCCACTTTGTATAACTATCTTTTGAAGATTACAACACAGTTTTAGAAACCAATATTTGTAATTCTTGAATAATCCCACCATTGAAATAATTTAAGACGTAATTTTATTTTATCATATGTTTAGGTGCTGTGTTTTTGTGTAACATGACAACAAATACATACAAATATGTAAATTGTTTTTGTCCTTTTTCAGTGCCATCTAACAGTTTTTTGTTTTTCACCTAAGTGTACCTACACTTATTTTAATTATGTTCTGTAATTTTATTCATTAAAAAATAACTAATACTTTGTGTTATTTTTATTCGTTATCGTGGTAGGGGCAAGCTCAAAACATTGACGGCAAACGAGACGAAATAACTTCAATCAACCTAACCTTTTCTCAACTATACAGGTTGTTCCAGAAGTTCGTGGTCATATTTAAAGGGTGCAGTTTTGTACCTGCTACAGTAACGAAACAATTTAAAAAAATATATAAAAAAAACCCGACGTCCAAAAATGACAAAAACAAAATTAATAAATTATACCATTTTCAAGCAGTCTGATTCAGTTGTTTGCGTCAAATATGTTCAAAATTAAATGCTTGAAAAGTATTTAATTTTGAACTTTTTGTCACTATTGCGGTCGGGTTTAAAAAAAACAAGGTTTTTTAAAAAAAAATATATAATTTTTTCCTAATTATAGCATATGCAGAAAAATACCCTTAAATAAGACCACGCACTTCCGGAACACCCAGTATTGAAGTCGGTTTCCAGTCTATCTCGTCTACCTAATACAGTCAATTATAAAAGCTTAGACATTATTATCACATGCAAGAAGTTTTAGGGTTTCCAAACCTCTTTGCTCCAGTTTTGTTGTGTTTTTTAATAAATGGCAACGCAAACCGCGTTGCTATAGTAACGCGTGACAAACATAAACTTGTCCTATTGACATCGAATATGTGATTATATTGTGAGTAGTCTTGCATTTTGTTTGCTTCATTATTGCAATAAGAAAAATGGATTTAAAATTAATGGACAAACTACGTTTACTAAAAATTGACACCGAGCTACGTTCGCAAATAAAAATGAAACCAATGAGCAGGTACTACTTCATCACTGGCACGAACCCTGGCGAGCAATTCTACGTTTTTGCATCCACTGCTGCTTGGCTCATTAGGAAAACTGGGAAAGAATTCGAACAACCCAATGAGGAAGATGATCCAAACAGTATCATTGCTACAATCCTTGATATATTGAGAGAAAAAGAGATCGCGGTTGATTTTTCTTCTCACAAACTCAAACAGGGCTACGGCGAACAAGTGTGCTACATTCTAAACGTTTTAGCAGACGAAGCTTTGAAAATAGAACAGTTTGAATGGCAGCAGCCAGTTGTGGACGTCCCAGAGCCTGAAGAAGCTGCCGATGACATCGACCAAGTAGAAGATGAGACCGAAATTTTACTAGACAAAGTTGAGGAAGAAATGGCTATATACTCCGGAGAATCCGAAGAAGAGTTTGACGTGGAAGAGAAAGAACCAAACCTCGTAAAAAAGGTTCACGATTGGGAAGCATGGAAGTTAGAACTAGAAAGAGTAGCACCTGCTTTGAGACTAAAAATCTCAGCTGATGGCCGCGACTGGAGAGCAAGACATTCTCAAATGAGGACGTACAGGGACGAATTGTTAGAAAGATACAAAACCACAGGTTCTCAACTAAATAAGCTGCACGGAAATATAAATTCGGTCATGGACAAGATATCAGCAAGAGAGAACATTCTGAACGAACAGTTTGAGCCATTGGTTCGAGAATACGGTTCGTTGCTTGACGAATTGAGCAAAGTTACTAATGAATATAAGGATGTCAGTGTAGGGGTAACTGAGAGGCAAGAAGTTCTTAACGAACTCACATCAAAAGTAGAAAATATAAAGCAGAGAACGGAATCCAAAGGCTCCTCAATGAATGATAACTCTCCGTTGGTGACAGCAAAAAAAGCAGTCACGAATCTGAAGAAGGATATACAGGATATGGACTTCCAGATAATCGTGTTGCTCTGGCTATTGACAACCAAAGAGAATCCGAATAGCAATAATCTATTTACCAATGCAGAGTCTAAGATGGTTGGCATTGAAAGCTATTGAGCTGGTAAAACTATATTTATCTCTAAATATACTAAAAAAGTCGTGTCTGCCTCCTTTTCACCTCACAACGGATTGGTAATAGAAAGAGAGATAAACGAGGAAGGTTTGTATTTATGTCACTAAGTTCGCTGAATAAATGGCGCCGTTCAATGAAAAGGCTAGGCCGTCAATTAAACGGCTGATTAAGCTAGTTTGCTGCGATATATACAAGATGAATTTTCAAAGTGTGCATGGACGGCCAATTCTAAAACTATGATGAATATCGAAAAACACTGAAAGGAACCTCGTAATCGATCTTGATGAGAATTAAAACTGCATCATTGGATTTTTGAAAAATGGGGTTCCTAGCCAGTTATTGAACCGATTGATTTTGATAAAAAAGATACCACCCTATATGATTACACCATCCAAAAGTGACGCTATTAAGAATCAAATTCTAGGAAGTAATAACACATGGTAAACTAAGGAAGAGCTCATTTTAACAAAATACTTACACCCTGTATACCTAATCTGCATCCGTTTGAAGCCGGGACGAGTCGCTAGTATTGTGTAAATCAGATTGTGTGTGTGTAATGGCTTAAATAAATAAAACACATTTCTTTGTATATTTTTTTTATTTTTGCAATATTCAAATATTACGTAAAAATATTTAACTCTTAAATACATTAGTTTGCCAATATGTCACCTTGGCTGTACGTACGACATTGTGAATACCATTTAAACCATATAATTAAAATACTCAAAAATAATACATCTTTGGCAAAACTTCTTCTAAATAAAATAGGTAACTTATTTTGTATATTGTATGCCAACTTAAAAGTAAATAAAATATTGTGCAAATTTAATTTAACAAATAAGCAAGCTTGCTGCGATGGTAAATTTTCATAATACATAATTATGTAAAATGCGGCTAATATAATATAAAAATAATTAAGTAGCTAAGACTGTAAAAATATAAAATTATTTTTCACGTATACACGTACTGCCTTATTCATAAAAGCGTTATAACTGTCACCGGAAAATAGTTAACTCCGGATGATTATAATAAAAGTTGAGAGATTGTAAACTCTCTATAAATTGTCAACTGAACATTTGGAATACTTTTTTACGCATCAAAATTTGATAGTCTATAAAATCTCCGTGTCGGTTCGAGAAATTGTGGACTGACATAAGTTAAAGTTTCTAGGTTTACTATCATACGAAAACCGATACATTGTAGACTTGTGCTCTGATTGGCCGCCATTTTATTATTATTCAAATTCAAATTCAAATTCAAATTTCATTTATTTCAATCAATTATAGATCATAACATTCACATTAAATTTCAATTAAAATAAATATACATAAAAACAATCGAATGAATTACTCAATAAATTATAATTCACAATTTCTCGAACCGACACGGAGATTTTATAGACTATCGAATTTTGATGCGTAAACAAATATTCTAAATGTTCAGTTGACAATTTATCGAGAGTTTACAATCTCTCAAGTTATTTTATAATCTTACGGAGTTTGCTATTTTCCGGTGACATAACCATTACATAGCTAAAATACTGATAGCAGATTCTTTATTAAAAAATTTGAAATTAGAATTTTTTAAACAGTATTTTAATTAAGTAATCTTTAATATTTTTTATGAATAAGGGGTATAGACTGTCCACATTAAAATCCAATACAATATAAAATTAGGTACCAACCTACTACAAATATTTCTATACAACAACTTTTGTATGATGTTAAGTTAGGAGGGTTTCTGAATTGAGAGTTTAACGTTAACAACGTGCCAAACCAAACTTAAATGTTAAAGCTTGACAGGTTTTCACAATAAAGTAGAGTTTGAAAAATACAAACAACTTCAAATTCTTAATTCTGAAATCGGAGGTTAGTGTCTAAAATGCTAACTTGAGTAACAAAAGTTGTATTTCAATATATTCACATTTCTTTGGTATTGCAAGAAAGATATTAAATAATAGCATTTTAATAATTATCCTTATTAAAATACTATTATTTGCTATGGTTTGTCTCTGCACCATATCTAGTCCGCCTTTGTACCGTGTTCGTTATTTGTACATAAAGTTTAAATAAATATATAAATATGTATTGTATGTGACAAAACAACACTACCCGGCTGATGCTGCCAACCGAAAATAATACACTAGCCCCATTATTAATGAACGCGGAGTAAAGTAACATCCAGTATAATCTCCAGCCGGTCGATTCCGTCAATCCATACAATCAAGATGTCACGTGATCACGGAGTAAGCTGTCATTCCATCTTAATTATATGGATTGACAGCTCACCTCGTGATCACTTCACCCAAGCCTTCACTTCGATATGTTTACAGAATCAACCGGCAGATATACCATACATTTTTAAACGTAGGTAGCCAGCACATCAGGCTACAACAATCTGTCAAATTTCGTCAAATGATTTTCAACATGATGTCTAAAGCATTAGGTTCAAAGTTGATTGGTAAAATTTGACAGTTTCGGGTAGCTTGTTGTGCTGGCGTCTGTACCTACTAAGTTTGGCATTACTATACAATACGTCTATTAATATACGGGATTTTATCAAGCGGGCGGTGTTTTGTACAAACAATTAAAAAACACAAAACAGTGTTGCATTCGGGGTAGAAACTTAGTTTTAATAAAAATATATTCACTATAATCTTAAAAGTAAAAAGTAGTGTTTGTGCTGCATCTCTAAAAGCAAGTAAGTAATTTTTCAAAAAGTTTGAAACGAGGAATTTCTTCGTCGAAATAGAATGCGAACTCCTTTTACTTTTTTACACTATGACAACTCGATTGCTCTTCATCTTTCATTTTTTTTTATGTTAAAATTTTTTTTGAAGTTGTCATTTTCTCAATACAAATGCTACATTTTTTTTCAAATTGTTATCTTTTCCGATAAATTCGTACATAACGAGATCAGTAAAAGATCTACAATCTGTACATATTTTATACGTTTTAAAAAGAGAGTGGCACCTTTTTGTATTTATTTAATTTACGTATAATGCAGACTTTCGAGACAATAAAATTAATAATTAAATTCAGGCTTTTTAATTGTGTATCGCTGCTGAAAACAACTTCTATTAAATTGGTATCTTTTTGTGTTGTAAACAAAGTTCTAAATTGTATCGCTGACTTGATAAGTTCCACACGTCGCGTCTAGGTGTGAGCTTACCCTAACACTGAACTTGGCGTATTTATCAAAACATTCGCGTTTACTTGGATTATAGAAAATATACCCTAAAAACATCAGAATATTTTTTTTTACATTTTTAACAAATCAGCGAAGTAAGGTGCCAGCATAAGGTTGAAACTATCTATCCATCACAATCATGGACTATTATAGAGCTTGTCGTATTATTACGCAAAAGTGAAACTTATTCAACCGTAAGGAGATGAATAAATGAATTTGCCTGACTGACCTACAGTGCAAAAGGAATGTAAAATGAGATAAATTCACTGGTTTCTGAATTTCATTTATCCATAAAATATTATTTCGTAAAAAAGGAATGTATAAATGAGATAAATTCACAGGTATCTGGATTTCATTTATCCGTAAAATATAATTCCGTATAAACTTCGAGCGCAGCTAATACAAATCGAATGAATCTGTTGTAAGGATAAGCAAATTATCTGATTCAAACTTACTGGTTTTATTTATTAAAAATATAAAACAATATTCTTATAAATAATTACGATACGGTTTAAAAAATATAATTCACAACATTTTGACAACATGATAAAATGGATGACTTATATATATAATACGGTATTTGACTAAAATAATGTAATTAGTCCGTCAGATAGATTTCCAAAAAATATTGGGCATGTATTTTTAGGGTTCCGTACCCAAAGGGTAAAACGGGATCCTATTACTAAGACTTCGCTGTCCGTCTGTCCGTCTGTCACCAGGCTGTATCTCATGAACCGTTATAGCTAGACAGTTGAAATTTTCACAGATGATGTATTTACCGCTATAACAACAAATACTAAAAAACAGAATAAAATAAATATTTAAGGGGTCTCCCATACAGCAAACGTGATTTTTTTGCCGTTTTATAGATAATGGTACGGAACCCTTCGTGCGCGAGTCCGACTCGCACTTGGCCGGGTTTTTCTTTTGTCACGTAAACAAAAAATGAAGACGATACAGTGCGTTGAAAACTCGTATGACGTCACTTACCAGTACACTTTTTACTAGAAAGTTACACGCCCTCCTTTTCTTTGATGCGTTTTATCTTCGTGATTTTTATTGATTTGATGAAATAAAAATTCGTATTCAATATTTTTCGATAATCTTACTGACGGACAAAATAGAATCATATTTTTTTAACCCAGGCAACTATTATTACTATTTCTTACATCCGGCAATACCTGCTCTGAATTTTTCTATTATTCTATTTGCGACTATATTTCAACTTACGTAGAGATATTATTTGTTTAGCAGTCAAATCCGCGTTTAGCAGGATGTAAATATCAGCAATACATGTACTCTTTTTGGACGTTCATACCCGCAAAATAAAACTATCTTAGGCCTTACTTAGCTCGAGTAATAAGTTAATCACTTTATCCACCAGATACATTAACTACCAGTTATATTAACTGGGATAAATACAGACGTGATGAAACTACTTAATAGTAACTATATCTTCAACGAATATAAAAAATAAATTTGAAATAATATAAGTTACTTGCATTATTTGGGGCATTTTAGGATGAATTCAAGTATCAAAACACACAGATCAGTATTTTTCTGTATTTCTATCTCTTTCTGTCACTCACCACTAGAGCGAGAAGTCTATAGGGAACGTGCACGAACTATATGACAGCACAGAAGCGTCAATGTATGTATGTTTTTAAGGTAAAAGTTTCGAATTTCCACCACTAGTTGGCGCTATTGACACCCAGCACGTTTCTTCAACGGAAACGTGAATGAGCTATAGGTGGCAGCAGTGGCGTAACTACCGCCGTATCAATGATACAGGGCCCCCGGACTACAGGGGCCCCATACGTGTGGAAGCAAAAAGTCGTAAAATACCTATTGTCTTACTAATGAGAAGCCCGTAACGAATGAAATATAGTGATACTAGCACTCCGGCCACGACTTCTTCGGCCAGATTTAATAAGTACAAACAATTTTCCCTCTCTTCACCCCCCTTAAAGGTTGTATTTTCAAAAACCCCTTCTTTCAAGTACTCACCAACGTCCACATAAGGCGACAGTTTTGTGCTAGTAGGATTTATTTACTTTAATAAAACAGGACCCCTATTGAGCTTTGCTGCAATCAGGTTTACCTCCGTCAGGTGTCCTTTTTAAAGGGGGCCCCATTTTTTTTTTTATACAGAGTCCCTTTGGGTCTAGCTACGCCACTGGGTGGCAGCACAGAAGCTTTGCAAATTCGAAACTTTTACCTTAATAAATACTTAACACTAGTATTTAGCCTTTACTTCGACATGTTAACAGAATCGGCCGGCAGGTCTATTCCCACTTAATAGCGTTTTTCATCCGAATGAGTGTGAATGCTAGCGATCGGACTTCTTAATTTACTAAATGACACCTTTAACTGACAGAAAGAGACGGGAAACCGCAGATCCGTGCGTGTAGATTTCAACCTTGATATCATATTACTATGTCCTTTTGAACGCCAGATCATAAAAACATCGGCGTGCCCCCGACGCCAAGCCACAAATTTGCCATACTTTTTGTCACATATTTGTGACGTTTTGCGTACAGGGCACGCGCTTGCTTGTCATGTATACGTGACAATGGCGTTCAAAAGGTTAATCTCCACGGTAAGTGCACACGTCCGTCACGTCACCGTCGCGTCGCCGACAACTCAATGTTTGTATGTGAACTAGCACTTCGTCTGTGCAGTTTTAGTGCAAACGATTTTCCCCTTTTGTACTCCGATTTCAAAGACGAATTTCCAAAAAAACCCTTCTCTCTTGTAGTCCCTGTAGTTTCGGCTGTTCGTCTGTGAGTTTTATATATGTCACCGGAAAATTGCAAACGTCGCGGTAAGATTATAAAATATCACGTAAAATTGTAAACTGTTTTTTCTTAATAAGTCACGGATATTTTGGAAACTATTGAATTTGGATGGAATTTATTCTATACAAAACGATTTTTTTCTTTCTATATTGAGAAATTATAATCTAATTAAGATTTATTACAATCTTGCGGAGTCTGCAATTTTCCGGTAACATACCTATATAATATTATAGAAGTTGACTGCGACGCGTCGCTCGTGATTCGTTGCGCCAATACCCTACCATTTCTACTCAACTAAATTTTTGCCTTGACGGTGACGTCACGAAAGTATATATGTTTTCCCTTAAATATTCAATAAAAACTATTAGTACAAAAACATTTACAACAGTCAATTTACCTCCTGTCGCCAGCCTGGTTGAACATGATGCTCTTTGCTTGCGCTAGATACACCGGGTCCGGCTTCGACGGCTCTTCGAATGTAACGTTATACTTTCTCTTGAGATCCTCCATGAATTCCTGTTTCAGTAAGGCGAGGCAACTGGAATAGGGATTAAGGAAACGTGTAAGTATTTGTGTTTACACCTGCCTGTCTATTCCGTCAACATCTCACCGTGTAAACTAACGGCCCGTTTCAATAACGTATCTACCTTTAACCAACTGTCAAATTAGCTACCAGTAGTAGCTGAAACGTCATATTTGTCCTTCAAACATGACGTTTCAGCTACTGTAGTGTGTACTGTAGATACGTTATTGAAACGGGCCGTTAGGTGGAGTGAGCATAAAGTGCTACAGCTCAGTTTGTTTTCACTACACCAGAAGTTTTCACGGCCAACGGAATGCCTACAACGGAACGCAAAACTTCACTATGGTACCCGTGACAGGGCTTGACATTCGATTTATTATCTGTGCTAGCTCGCTATGAAGCACCTCTGTTTTCGAACTATAATTACTAAAAGAACTTCTGAATTTTCATTTTGTAAGCAATATACCTCTCAACGATAAAAGATGGACTGGCAAAAAAACATTACAGTGCCTATTTTGCACTGCAGAGGCAGGACAACTTGGGCTCTATGGTGTAGTGGGAGAGGGGGTGGGGCCGAATAGCTCTTGCACTTTGAACTCTCACTAAGTTTTTATATCAAAACTATCTCAGGTAGGGTGCAGAAATTTAAATGCTCGCTTCGTTCGCCCTTGTGGTGTGGGGTTCCTCAGATATTACCGTGTCTGGGCAAAAATTATAATTAAAATAACCCTTTTTTCTGCCCACTGCCTGGGCCTGGAATCACTGGAAAATAAGTTTTTTGAGCAAGTGGAGAAACATTTTAAAGATTAGGTTTTAATACCATGATGTGGTCACGACCCTCAGCATTGCAGAAACAACGCAAGGAGGAGGATAACCCCACAGTTCCTCTTCCCTCTTGCTATCATCCCAAGTGTTTTTTATGGATGGTCACTTTTACTAACTAAAACCCACCCGCATTCCTTCAATTAGCCTTTGCGTTCCAGGGCCGAAGTAACTCTTTCGAACAATTTCGCAACCTTGGCAGGCACTAGCCCCGTCAACTACGCTGAGATCTGTATGAGGCGCGCGTGGAACACAACGCGCCGTCAACCCGGGCCCGGTCCTTATCGTACGGCGAGCTATTCAATGTCTCCCCTGCGAATGAGGCGTTGTAGCCTGGTAGTACTCACATGCGGTAGTGCGGGTCGGCGCGGAAGGCGGTGATATCTTGCGAGGGCGCATGCGGCGTGTGCAGCACGAACGCGCCCGGCAACACTACGCAGCGGTAGCCTTGCGCTCGTAGTTCTACGCTGTGGGACACCTGGGAAAACATTCCAGGTAAAAATGTTGAAAAATATATTGAAAAGATTGCTATTTCATGTTAAAATTGTCAATTTCATCAAAAAGTTACCAATTACATAACTGATGAAGCGTTCTTAAGACCCAAGGCCCAACCATAAATAAAATTAAATAGGTAGATGAGTATGTATGCGTAATCCTTATTAATATTATAATTACAAAAGTAAGTTTGTTTGTTACGCTTTCACTCCTAAATCGCTGAACTGATTTTGATGAACTTAGGTACAGAGATAGATGAGACCCTGGAGCCAGTCTGTTATAGGCTACTTTTTTTGCGATAATCATATTAACGTGAGCAAAAGCTTTTAGTATAGTACTTACCTTGTTCCAACCGAAGCCAGAGAATCTAGTATCGTATTTAGGCACAGATCTGTGAACGACTAGATACGGCTCGTAGTCCGACTGCCATTCAACCTGAAATTTGAGAGATTTGGTAAAATTATACCGGCATTACGGCTTGAGGGGCCTAGTCCGACTGCATCCTACCCATTGCTCGCCATCCGCAGTCCGCATAATACCTATTTTGCGGACTGCAGACGCCTTAAGAGAACACCAATAAGGCATTGGTGTTCTCTTAAGGCTTTATTCGCAGAGCTCGAGTATCTAGACTAGTGCCCTGGCCTCGCTTCTTGTTACTGTACCTCGTAGGGCGCGGCGGCGCTGACCCAGCGCGAGTAGTTGGTGGCGCGGTGTCCGCGGGGCCACTCGCGCGCACGGAAGGGCTGTACGTCACCCGTGTGCCCGCTGGCCGAGCTCCCAAGCCGCGCTAACAGCGCCGCCTTGCTGCGCGGCACGGACGTGCGGTAGCGTGTCGTCTCGAACGCTGGTACCACGAGGCACTGCGCACGAAATTGATATGATTGTCAAAGCCACGCACTGTCGGATGTCATGCCATAGACGATACGATAGTAGTATGTTCTGTTCTGTCTATGGTGTGACCATGGAGACGGAGTAGCTAATGTCAGTCCCTGACATAGCGTGTGTTTCTATTATTATGCGTCTTTTTTGGCGAAAAATGGGTTTTCTGCCTTTTTTTCTTCTCTATAACTTAAAAACGATCAACTAAAAAAAAAAAGACACCCAGTTTAGCCCTACAATGGGATGGAACTTCACGGAGATAGGAATGAAAATCCAGGATCATAGAGCCCCGATATTACAAAAATCAAGGACATACCTTCTTCTGCGGATAAGGGTTGACGAGCTGAATGGCGGTCCGCAGATGGTCGTAGAGGCCCGCCATAGGAACAAAGTCCACGTCCATCAGGAACACGTACGGAGTGTTCACGTTCTCTAGCGCCACGTTACGAAGATAGTTCACTGGGTAGTGCACCTGAATTATAATAATACTAGCTTTAGCCCGCGAATTCGTACGCGTATATCCCGTTTTGTCATTTCAGAAAACCCTCATTATGCTGACATATCTTTGAAGCGCGCGTGGAACACAACGCGCCGTCGACCTGGGCCTGGTTCTGATCGGACGGCGAGCCACCCAACGCTCGCCTTCCGCAGGCCCGCATCTACGGTGGTTGGGTCCGCAGGCTCGCCTCCTTCGCTAGTATTACTACTTCGCAGAAGGTGACTGCTTCCCATACACCCTCGCTCCGGACCATGGATCGAACCAGAGCCGGACGCGAGAGGTCGCCGCCGCCTTTTGCCTCGATCCGCACAGTGGTGACACCCGGGTGTGTCCTCCCGGAACAACCGCCGAATCCGAAACAGGTAGCTCCCGAAACAACCGTGTCCGGAGACTACCTGCGACAGGCGGAAGTTTAGGACGCCGTGGCGCCTTTCCAGCCACTAAAAGTGGGGATAGTACCTCCTCTAAAATCCCGGAGGTTTTAGAGGAGGTATTATCAACTCTCTATTACTTACTTCCACGAAAATTAGGTAAATATAGTCTACCTATTCCATACGAAACCAAAGTGACAATAAAATATACTTTGCTCACCTTATCATGTTTAAACACCAGATGGTATCCAATATTCTTCCTATCTCTAAGAGTATCGGACCAGTCGCCGATGAAACTCAACAGTCTTGTCACTTCGCAGTCTGATAAGTATATGGCAACACTGAGAGGACCTGTTAAATTGAAATAAGCAATTAATCACTTGAAACTGAAGAAAAAACTGATTGGTACTGTTGATTGCTGTTATTGATTCTTATAAAATAAATCAACCGCTCTCCAGAGACTAGTTTATGATAACAGGTCCGACCCAATTTCATAGGTGCGAAACTTAAAACCCCACTGCGAATCATAAACGTGAAAAATCATGGCTGGCGATACGTTATTGTCCTTCTGTCTCCCCTTCCCAGTGGTTGATCAGTGACTCGAGGAACTGCAGCCGGTCAATGGAGAATTGTACCCCGCAGTCGCAGCATGTAGTATATGATGCTATTTCCAATATATACCTTCCCAGTAGTTGACCAGTCTCTCGAGGAACTGCAGCCGGTCAATGGAGAACTGTACCCCGCAGTCACAGCATGTAGTACATGATGATGTTTCCAATACATACCTTCTCAGTTTTTCGAGGAACTGCAGCCGGTTCATCGGCAACTGCAGCACGAGAATCACGCCTAAGGCCGCTATCCCACTGGTGTTTTACGAGCGTTGGCGTAGTGTCACATGCTGTATTTTATGCTGTGTGTCTAACACATACCTTCCGAGTAGTTGACCAGTCTCTCGAGGAACTGCAGCCGGTCCAAGGTAAATTGCAGCTCAAGAATCACGTCTAAGTGTCACATGCAGTACTTGATACTATGTGTCCATGAGTACCTTCCCAATAGTTGACCAGTCTCTCGAGGAACTGCAGCCGGTCCATGGACAGCTGCAGAGCCAGAGTCACGTCGAAGCTGTCCATGTCCGTTTGACTATAGTCCATGTAATACAGGTGTGTCCGGAGCTTCACTTTCTGGGCGGCACGGAAGCTGACGCATAGGTCTGATTGGTTTACCTGAGATAGACAGAATATGCTTTATTGGCCATGGTCTGAAGAAAATAATCAAAGTACTTAGATAAGCATGGCAAATAGATATCTCTTTAACACACGTATCAACACATATATGGCTGCAAACATGGGCCGGGAACAGGACCCAAGCTATCGGCGGTCAGGTCTCCAGAGAAAGGAACCTCCTTTTTGTCCTCCTTCCGCTCTGGACGGAGCGGAAGGGAGTGTTAGACTCTTAGTGACTAGACTAAAACCCATCCGCGTCCCTCCAAATAACCTTTGCGTTCCAGGGCGCGGTGACTCTTTCGAACAAATTCCGCAACCAAAAAAAACCTAACAATACGAGCCGTGTCCTGAAGTATCGTTTTCTGAATCAAGAGAACCGCCTAAGGTGTTGCTCGAAGCTCGTTGCTATAAAGCTGTTGTCTGACACGACTGTCGGTACAATGATTGCTGAAACCACATGCTACATGTCGACGACCTTCAGAGCTAAGACAAG
The DNA here is from genome assembly GCA_002192655.3 of Mamestra configurata. Lineage (NCBI taxonomy): Eukaryota > Metazoa > Arthropoda > Insecta > Lepidoptera > Noctuidae > Mamestra > Mamestra configurata. Next base: position 195,821 of record NDFZ01005217.1, on the reverse strand, counting down.
ATACTCGTTAAGCGAGTCGTTCTCGTCTTGGGGTATATTGATTTTGGTTTTCATCAAAATTCGGCCCGGGGCCCTTTGGACTGTTTTTCACTATTCCTCATAGTTTCGGATCAGGCCATCCACGCCCACTTCAAAAATTCAGCCTGTTAACTAAGGGCAGGAAGCAGATGTTTCGTCCATTTAACTGATAAGAATTAGGTACACATGCTATTACTTACTTTCATGGTAAAATGCTCTATAAAGGAGCACTGGTGTAATTTCTCTCGCAGCAGATAGCCATCAAAGTTGACGTACGACTGATATATGTCGCGGAAGAAACTGGCGTCGCGGGTGTTTATGTGATGTTTGAGAGGAGAGTTCCAGTGAATAACCTGGAAATCATAAGCTTTTATTATTTACAGATCACCATCATCTGCCTATAGTCCATTCGCGTTAAAAAATAGTGAGTCATCGTTGACCGTCAGCCGAGCTACGCCCCCCGACGAAGCAGGTCGTATCAATGATGTTATATGCGTAGATTCGTTTTACCAAGGTCTGCGCAGCAATACAAACACAGGGTATATCCCTTGAGGCAACTCAGTCTGTCCTGGCGTCTGCCGCGATTTGAACGTACGTCGCGGGATAGTGAATTAAAAAAAAAAACAAAAATGCCAAGTTTTGCGTTTAGAAAGTGCAATAATTACACTGCGACGGCTCCTCAAAGCAAAAAAGGATATGTCTTTTCATTTCTAAGTACCTACTGTTTAAAATGGAAAATCATACATTTTATTTTACTCAATAATATCCGCCGCGCTGTTGCCGCTCTGCCGCCTACACGAAAGAGAAAAGTAATGAGAGAACGAGACAATGGCGCGCGGGGTTGTCCGTTCGAAATTCAAACGAGGCTAGAGGTTGTACAATTTCGCCATGCTTTTATTTCTTAATAATGAGATCTCATTGGGTCTCATAAAATTATTAAGTCAAGTTCACAATGATCATTTGAAGGCAGACTTTCGTGCAAAACAGTTGTTGTACCTACAATAATTTTAAAAAAAAACACCACACCTATTCGTGAGAATAAAATTGGATCGATAATTCCTAGTAGAGAAAGGCGAATAATTGACAATGTTTTTGAGTACTTTAAACCGTGCGATTTAAATGAGACTGTGGAGAAAACATATTATTAAAATATATTATTATTGACTTTATTTTAATTTGAGATAATTTAGTTGATTTTTTTCCATTAAACTTAATCTTTTGATATTCATATTAACTGTTCGTATTTTTACTCTACTGTGAATACTTGATGATTCACTATTTTCTCAACGCGAAAGGACTAGTCTTTCCCAACTATGTTGGAATCGGCTTCCAGTAAAACAGTATGCAGCTGCATACCTAGGTAAAAAACCCACACTACCTGGTCCTCCCCAAAAGTCGAAGCGCCTTTTGAAGGTTTTCCCCGAAAACAAAAAAGGAGAAAACTAAACTTAAAGCATACGCACCTTAACATTATTCCAGTCCTCCCCATAACAATTCTTAGCCAACGACTGCGTAGACATCTGGACATTGTACTGGCAACTCATATTGTACACATACCGGGGGTGACTCTTTATAATACCATTAATAACATCCTGGTCAGCAAGTGTGGTCTGTTTCAGCCTCCCGATGTTGTCACGAATAGCGTCATGCCATAGTCTGGTCCAGTCAGTGGTTGTACGGATCTTCTTGAGGTCTAGGAGCATTACACCTGTGTTGTAACCCCGACCTAGCGCTGGCCAATGCTTTTCTTTGTTTAGGTACCAGTTGCTTTCGTTTTCTACTAGGCCTATGAACTGTAGGGATCATGATAAGAAGTTTTAATTAAAATTTGCTTTAATGCAAACAGTTAAAACAGAAACTGCAGTGGTTATCAAGTTGTAGAAGAGGTTGTGTTGTTGGAAGTAAGCAAATTTATTCCTAGCCCGCGGCCATGCCCGTGTGAATGTCGAAAATTACATATTCCCGGGATAAAAAGTACCCTATGTGTTATTCCAGACTATAATCTACTGTGTGCCAAATTTCATGAAGATCGGTTTCGTAGTTTTTGCGTGAAAGAGTAACAAACATACATCTATACTCAAAAACTTTCACATTTATAATATTTAGGAAGGATAGGATATAAATATAAATAAATAAATTCTAAAAAAAATATACCTATATATAATATTATTATTTATTTATTTTTATTTTTTATTTAAAAATATTTAAATTCATATTATATTTATAGGTAGAATTATATAAGTATGGATTGCGTTTTTCTACTACGAATTTTTATGTAGCACAGCAGGATCTCAACTTGTGCCCGGCAAAGTTAACGCCAGCAAATTCGCCGCCAATTAGACATTTAAATGGTGTAGTCATGTTGAATTTTAGTCTTCTGCCTAATATTTTGGCAATATATGCGTAATTATTTATTTTTATGTATTTTATTGTACACCTCCAAATAAGCACAGGTTAAACATTTCAAAAAAACATTGGGCTATGTTATCGCACAGGGTAATCTCTTCAGACAACCTTTTTATGGACCGAACAAATGGAGATTGATTTAGGGTTTTCAGTGTGTGCGACGCAGGTCCTCTCGGGGCATGGCTGCTTCGGGAGGTTCTTGTGTCGCATAGGCAGGGAGCCGGACGCTCGATGCCACCACTGCGTCGACTGTCGGGAGGACACGGCACGGCATACGCTTGCAGAGTGTGCAGCTTGGGAGGAGCCGCGCCGTGCCCTCATCTCTGTTGTAGGCGGTGACCTCTCGCTGCCGGCCGTAGTTCATGCTATGGTCGGCGGTGAGGAGTCCTGGGACGCGGTGGTCTCCTTCTGCGAGACAGTTATCGCGCAGAAGGAGGCTGCGGAAAGGGAGAGGGAGATCACAACCGCTCTCCCTGCCCGCAGCAGGCGCATCGGGCGTCGGAGGAGGGCATACGCTGCCCTCTTCCGGCCCCCCTAACTGGGTCCAGGGGCGGCGGACTTGGGGATGTCCGTCGCCCCCCATTCATCCGGACCCGAGGTGGCGGCGCGTGGTGTTCCCGTGCGCCCCTCTTTGACGTAGCGAGGGGAGTTAAACACCTCACTCCCCTCGCCGACGCGAGGTGGCCCGCAGAGGCGGGCCGGCACCAGCCGGGGATTGCGGAAGTCGCTTACGTTCCCGCGATCCCCGGCGTAGGTGGGAGATGGAACACCGGGGTGGTTTTAGTCAGTAAGAGTCTGACAGACCCCTCCACCCGCCCCAGGGTGGAGGATTTCCATGAGGATTTCCCCCCGAGATCAAAAAACAAAAAAAAAAAAAAGGGTTTTCAGTGTACAAACATCAATATTAAACAAACAACAATACTAAGGGCCTGTTTCATGACCTCCAAATACCTACTAATCACCGAATAAATTCGAAAAAGGAACATAGTTTGTATGGAATTATCTGCCAAGTAAAGACGGTAAATTTATATATGTAAAAATAAACTCCTATTTCTCCTGGTCATGCTATGACTTGAGAACGGCTTGACCGATTTGGCTATTCTTGTTTTGTTTTGTTCGCCAGATTACAGTGAAGGTTTAAAAACAAAAAAAAATTGGTAGGTAGGTAGGGTATATAGGGTAGGGTAGGTAGGGTAGGGTAGGTATGCAGGGTAGGTAGGGTAGGGTAGGTATGCAGGGTAGGTAGATAGGGTAGGGTACGTAGAGCAGGGTAGGTAACGGTTGACGGGGGTGACGGAAGCGAAGACACGGGCACAGCTTGTAATACGAATAAATATCAAAAAGATAATTGAGAAACGAGAATAAAATTATAGGTAACCTTTCTTCCTTCACCATTTCACCATGTCTTCTTTTCCTATCAATATTTATTTATTTAATTGATCTTACCTGATCATCCGTCATATTCCTAAACATCGCCCATAGCTCGACAACATCACACATGAAGATCAAATCCGAGTCCAGCACAATAGCTTGGCTCAACGTGTCCGGCAGAATATCGGGGAACAATAGCTTGACGAGTGAATAGATTCCGGAGTAGTGGCTGTTAGGGATCCAGCGTACTTGTAACAGATACTCTTCTGCATTGTAGCAGGAGTATTTTACTGGAAATAATAGTTTTTTTTTTTAATGATTCACACACATATTTCATGATTGTAACAGAATAAACGCAATACATGAAAATGGGTCATTGTACTCACCATTATGAACAACTGTTACTATGGGACCAACATTGAAATCGCTAAAAAATATTGAAAATAATGACCCCTCATGATAATGATGAGTACAATGACCCCTTTTCAGGTATTGCGTTTATTCTGTCACAGATTGTATTAATTCGCGTGGTCTTGCGGATATGTCTGCGGAAGTCTTAGGATTAAGGCACAACTGCACAAGTAGGTACATTGAGATAAAGTCGAACNAATGACGCAACGTTTGTGTGCAAAGTTATGGCTCACAAGATTGACTGTCCACAAATACTGAGCACTTTCAATTTCCGTGCACCTTCAAGAATTCCTCGCAGCCAAATAACACCACTGCGTCCACCGCAAAGAAGAACAGTTTTAGGCTCCAATTCTCCTTACGCGAGATTTTGCAAGGTTGTTAATGATTGTAGCGACATAATTGATCTGCACTTTAGCTCTTTTAGTCAATTAAAAACCAATATTTATAAATATCATCTCGATCTGGATTAGACATTTATGAAGTCGCGTGTTTTCAATAATGATTTTAGATTAGTTTAGTTAAGTCTGCTTTATTCTATTTTTTTTTTTCTCATATGCAACTTATCCTTAAAGCATGCGGAGTTTACCTATAAGTGATTGTTACACTATTGTACTCTATTTTATTGCATGTTACTTTTAGCATAATACCAGTGTAACACTAAACACTAAAAATGTACATGGCATATTGACCCTTGTTTCCACAGCAAAATATAATGTAGAAGCAGGTATAAATAGGAGGACACACTAATCAACATATATATAAAACTCTTCCGTTACTGACTGACTGACTGACAGACAACGCACAGCCGAAACTATTGGTCGTTTAATTTAACCTTTAATTTGGCATTGAGCTTCTTTACACTCCGTAGGGGAGCACTAAGATTTTCCGCAAATCCTACAGGAACGGGAAGAAACGGGATAAGCGTATACGAAATCGCGGACAAAGCTGGGAAAAAAAAAATCGTTTGTATGACTGTCAATGAAAAAAGGGCTCAAACTTTCAATACAGTGAAGGCACTTTAGCTCTGGGGTATAACTTGATCCCAGAGGTTTAACCTACAGGAACATAGTAAACATAGATGTGTTCCTATTGGCTAATGAGTAAGAGCTAAGAAACTACTCACCATCTGGCAAGTCCCACGTGTCAAACAGCTTGTTGAACGTTCTATGAGACCAGGTGTCTACCACAAAATGGAAGTGTATGGGGTTCTGCCTGTGATGCATCAAGGACTTGAGCATGGGAGTGATCTGACGGGTACACTTCCCCATACACACTAAGGCAATGTGGACTGTCTCACATAGAGTACCGACTGCATCTGGAATCTGTGGAAAACGTGGTTTATCAGGTTTTTGAAGCTCCTTTAATGTTAATAAATAGTGTCATCATCATCAACATCAGCCAAATGCTGTCCACTGCTGGACATAAGCCTCTCCCAAAGGAGGGTTTACAATAATCGCCACGCTTGCCAGGCGGGTTGGCGATCGCAGTGTAGCTGTTGCAATGCACAGACAATGCTGCCCACTCTCTGGTGAGTCCCTTAGTCGCCTCTTGCGACACTTTACGAATAGTATTCAGGTATTATTAGTTAAGGATTTTACATTATATCTCGAATGCATCAGGAGAGATGGGCCGGAATCGTTAAGCATTGGAAGCCAGAGGAAGAGCGTCGTCGCCGAGGAAGACCTAGGAAACGCTGTCGTGACAAGATAAGGAAACACCTGCAGGAAGAATGAAAGGCTATGGGGGACAAAGGTGTAACCCATAGCATTCCATTCGCCCAGCAGTGGGACAATAAGTATAGAATGATTTAATAAAATCGTTATTTATGATACTAGTGCGGTAAGTTGGTTTTTACAAACGACTAGACAAAAGTTGAGGGCTTACCATAGTTAAAAAAAACCAATTTCCGCACGACTGGCATACAACGTTTTTCAACACATTTGCGAGAAAACAGTACATTGTAATGAAACAAACTTTTAGTTTTTAGTATCAGTCGGAACTCGGAATGTCGCAACAATCTTTGACGTTCCTTATATGAAAATAGTGCGAATTTGCAAATGGCGCCACGTGCGCGTGGTGAAAATTAAAACTACATCTTTCGCCTCATTTTTCTTTAATATTAGAAGATTGATCTTTCAACATTAGAACCCAATGAAATTAAGTTTCTCTACTTTGTCTTTTTCCAACTATGGGCATACAGTCTTATGCAGCTAAATAGATTTTTTAAATTAAAAATGCAAGTAAAGTTATTATTTGTGTCTGTACTTCAGAACTTGCCAAGCTTAAGTTATTCCTAAAATGTAAGTTTTTATATTATTTTTACCTGCTATGAGTTATTAAATTCTAGTTTCCTTAACTCCTGTAATAAGCAATATTTAGTAATTAAAATGGCATTGTGTTTTTGAAGCAAAAAAAATATTAAAAGGCAAAAGTAACAAATAAACATGGTTCCATTTATTTATTGTAATAAGATTGTAATTTGATGTACTCTAGGAAAAGTAAAAATAAAAATCTTATTAACAATATTAGCTAGGACTGAAAAGTGCTCTACTCACCACTGGAACTTCATACGTAGCCACAGAATCAACGGACATTTGTTTCATGACACTTTGTGAAAGTCTCAATTGTGTCTTGAACACCTTATTCTGAGTTTCCAGAACACTGATCCTGGATATTAACCACCAGTAATAGACTATAGACACCGCTAAAAGAATCCCAAAAGGCACTCTCAGCCATGGCTGGAATAACAGGCAGTTCAACAGATTCTTCAACTTCATGATTGTCTTTGTTCATTTCAATTGCATTATGGATTTGAATTTGCTGATTTTTAGCTGTAATAAATATATTGAACAGTTTTATAAATATAACTCTTGCAGTGAGATTGATAGGACGTTTTTGACAATTGCAGTAGAACTTGGATGAAGTTGGCACAAGATCCTGGGGTGATCTGGAGGTAAAAGTCCTCGCGTCACTTCACCAGTGGTGCGAGGACGCGCGGGTGCGAGGACGCGCGGGTGCGAGGACGCGCGGGTGCGAGGACGCGCGGGTGCGAGGACGTGCGGGCGCGCGGCGAGCGACTGATGCAGCGACACATGGAGCTGCGTTGGTCGCAGCTGCGCGAGGTCCTGGTGGCAGAATGGCGGGACAGGCTCTAACGACCTCCAGCCGGCCTCGTCACTATCGAGGCCATCCGGCCGGTGCTCGACCTTTGGCTCGGGAGAAGGCACGGCTCCCTGTAGTTTCGTGCGACGCAGGTCCTCTCGAGGCATGGCTGCTTCGGGATATTCCAGTGTCGCATAGGCAGGGAGCCGGACGCTCGGTGTCACCACTGCGTCGACTGTCGGGAGGACACGGCGCGGCATACGCTGGCAGAGTGTGCCGCTTGGGAGGAGCCACGCCGTGCTCTCATCACTGTGGCAGGCAGAGACCTCTCACTGCCGGCCGTAGTCCGTTCAATGATCGGCGGCAAGGAGTCCTGGGACGCGGTGGTTTCCTTCTGCGAAGCAGTTATCGCGCAGGAGGCTGCAGAAAGGACCGCTCTTCCGGCCCGCAGCAGGCGCATCGGGTGACGGAGGACCCTCTTCCGGCCCCCCTTAACTGGGTCCAGGAGCGGCGGACTTGGGGATGTCCGTCGCCCCCCATTCATTCGGACCCGAGGTAGAGGCGCGTGGTGTTCCCGTGCGACATCCATGAGGATTTATCCCCGTTAATAAAAACAAAAAGGTTTCTGAGGTGACCTTGAAATAAGAGAGGTATAGCAATGGGCGAAGTCGGACTGTGGAATATGATTTTTAAACAGATCAAATGAATATTTTGTTTCTAGACATTACACTACATTCACTATCACCTCTGAAAATTTGATGGATATTTCACAACATATTACAAAACAAAGTCCCCCGCTGTGTCTGTCTGTTTTTATTTTTATTTTTTATTTTTTTATTTAATATGGGTTTGCTCTTGACTCTAGTCTAGGTCATAGATGACAGAGACAAAGTCGACGATGGAGCGAGCTTACCCAGAAGAAGCCTGAAACTCAAAAACTACAGATGGGATTTTCATGTGGCTTACACCAATGGATGGGGTTATTCATGAGAAAGGTTTAGATATATAATTGGTTAAGGTTGTCAGTAAATTAGCTCAAATAAGTAGTTATTTAGCATGCGCTGCAAAAACTGTTGATGATTCATGATACACTTCATTGCAAAAAAAAACAGGCACTTAAGAAATTTTATGTATCATTTTGACAACACGGTTCAGCGATTGGCTGCTGCGCTGCGTGTTGGTTTGATTCCCACATGAAACAAATATTTGTATGGCCTACAGATAGTTCTGAGTCTGGCTGTTTGTGTATGAGAGTTTATATGTTTGTGAAAGCACCCACAATACAGGAGAAATTCCTAGTGTGGGGAAACATAAAAAAAATTGAGACCGTAAGACCAATGGAGCAGATATAATAAAATAAATGATAAATAAACACAAGAACAACCCTAAGCTTAGTCTTATAGCTACCTACACATAATTTTTTTTTAAAGTAGGAACAATATAATTAAATTGTAAATATATTTTCATTTATTATTTGAAACACTTTAGAAAAATACAGTTGCAGCGGTTACACAATAGAATTACAAAATTGCACCCCTGCAAAGCTGGGGCGGGTCGCTAGTTAAAAATAAATTTAAAAGTCACTGCCATTTAAAACCATTGTTTACTTTTGTTAGTATACTAGAAACTGCCAGCGGTGTCACCAGCGTTCCATCAAATTGATTATAAAAGAACACATATCCAAGATGAAAAGTATTGTAAGTCCTATTCCAAGACATGGTTTACAAGTTTGCCAAGTTTTATCCAATTTCATTCAGCCGTTAAGACGAAGAGGTAACAAATAGACAGTTACCTTATCACTTATAATGTTAGTGGGAATGTGAAACACTAAAACAGTAAACAGGTATCTGACGTCTGTACGCAGATCAACCTGTTGTTTTCATTGACAATAGAAGCTGATTGATTTTAATATAATACTTACTAATAAAACGTTAATTTAAAAACTGTTACTTACTATTTATTAGAATTTACACACAAAACCGGATTCTCTACATAATTAATAAGAAAAAAACATAGTTTCTAGGCAAATCGTGTACTTCACGACCTTGCAGGTATTAGTAAACCATGTTTATTGGTTGATTATTACGTATTTCAGGGTATTTAACTGTTTATTTACACATTTAAATTTGGATTAACTCGTCAATAGTTCCAAATACAGGAACACCGTGCACGAAATGTCACTTTGATTGACATCTGTTTTGTTTGACAGCTGTAACATTTTTCGTTTTTTCGGATTTACTGACCTGGCTACAGAACTTTTAAGTGGAGTCTTTAGTTTATTTTATAAAATCACTTTGCTTTGTATTAGAATGCGGATATTGATGAACAAATTCTAATGATTATTGGAGTTTTCGGCAGCAAATACAAATATCAAGTTAGCCTTCTCGGCAAGCTTCACTGAAGGAGTCAATGCTCCAATAAAATTCTTAGCGCCACTTTACCGAGACACTCCACTAGGAATTAATTTGCGAATTAAAATACGAATTTTAACTGTTTTAAAATAAACTTTTTAATGGCTTAATTAGGGAATGATAAGCTCGAATCTACCTATAATATCATATACCTACTCGTTTAAAAATATTGAAAAAGGTCTACCTTTAATATCATATACTCGTTTAAAAATATTGAAAAAGGGTCGAACATTTTCGACATCAAATCCTAATTACAGCACAAAACAATTTCACAAACTGTAAGTGAGCCCTACAGAGCCCGGCGGGACTTGATGGGTGTTGCGAACATAATGGATATCTACTCACCATTACCTACTAGCTAATTTATTAATAGGTAGCGAAAAATGTTTGTTTTTCACTTTTCGTAGAGTTCATCAATAGGATGGAACCCTATGGATGGATCTTATTACAATGAGAGCGATTTTTACAAGCTTTTTTCCATAATGCAGTGACTGATGGTTGCATGAAATTGATTGACGAAAGTCTGGATATTCATCATGCAACCAACAGTCATGACTTTTGACTAAACGTGTGGTGGCATCCATCAATCACCCTTTTGTCAGCGCACAGCAGCGATGGAGTCGGACACAGATCACGCAAGAAATTTAGATGCAAAATGACCATTCCACTGGCCCTTCTCTCCTAAACTACTGGGCCTAAAATTTGGAAAAAAATGCAGATAATTCTAATAGTTAAAAAAAAAAACCTGTACATTACGGGAAAATCTATGTCTATGTATGTATGTATATCTAATCTATTCATTAGGGAATCATGTTAAAAAAAAATGATATTCGTTCTAAACCCTTTACACGTGAGTCTGAGTCGCACTTGGCCGGTTTTTTTTTATTTAAGTGCAAAAATACAGGATGTTTCAGAAGTGCGTTCGTATTCAAGGGTGTCGTTCTGTAACTGCTGCAATACACTATGTAAGGACACAATAGCAATAATAAAAAAATTAGAATCTATTTCAAAAAACCCTATCACGAAAAAATACTAGAGTGTCCCAAAATAATCACTATTCAAGCAATTTAATGCAGTTGGTGGTATTTATTTTAGTTCAGTCACAGAATTGATACTACTAACTGCATCAGACTGCTGCTTATAAGTGTTTTTTTTTAATTCTTATGATTTCTTCAGGTCGAGTTTTTTAAAAAAAGACGATATTTTATTTTTTGCTCTTGTTTCTTTATTTAAACAACCTGTAACAGAATAAACGCAATGCCTTTTAAGGGGTCTTTGTACTCATCATTATGAACAACTTTTACTATGAGATCAATCCTGAATCGCGTCAGTTATTCGCACAGAAATGTATGGGGGGGTCGTTTCTTTCGTCGGCATAGGTCGTCACTGGGGGGAGGACAGCTAGGGACGGGCTGGATCGAACTAGGATTATTATTTAGGGACGAATTTAAACCTACAGGCTCAGCGGCGCGGACATTAACGGGGACGTCGCGACAGGCCTCGGCGGCGAAGGCGGAAGGATGGAGGTCTAGGTTTGCGTAGAGTGCTGGTCTCTTTGCGACTCTCTTGGAGGAGGGTTGAGGAGTCGTCGAGAGTGACGAGGGTAGATATGCCTCGGTCGGCGTATCTAGGAGATGCGGGAGGGTTAGTATCGGGCGGCCGACGCGATAAGGGGGTTACGGTGTTTTACAGCAGTGTGGAAGAAACGTTGGCTATGCGTTTCATGAACTGCCGTATGGTGGGCAATTTGAGGTCTACATGTATAGAAACGATTTTGGAGCGTCTTTATCCTATGGAGGTGACGAGGCTTTGCGTGTTCAAAACTGCAAAGACGGCGCAAGCGTACGTCATGATGGGACGGATGACCGCGGTGACGGCGGTAAAGCGTCGCAATTTGCACCTGACTGACAATTTGCTACGGGCGGTCGTGAAGAGGTGGCATATATGTATATACCTATCCCTATGATATTGCGTGAACACATGCATTCTGTGTAAAATCTTGGGTATGTAGGTATGACTGACAATCAGCCAGAACGAGCGTGTAATGTCGATTGAATTCCATCACTCACAATCAGTCATTCGTCATTCATGACTTTTGGACTTTGGAAATTGCTGCCTCGATTGGGCGCATTAGATCGTACGCCGCAACTTAAAAAAAAAAAAACAATTTGGCAGTGGTTAGGTGGTATGCCACAAAGGTTCTATTCCCTTACCAAGGATTTTAGGTATTAAAACTTTTTTATGTAGATACCATAATTTTATCGATAAATTGAAATGAATCAACTCAAATGTCAGATATCAAAAATATCAACAAAACCAAAAGCACGATATTTTGTTTGTGCTTCAGAAATTTCTGTAAGTAACATCTTTTATTCCTATTCACCATTACTCCAGAGCGGAGCTGAGCATTAAAAAAAAAATGCTCACGTGCAATTTTCAAATTGTTTTGGGCTGTAATTATTTTAGGAGATGAAGTCAAAAATGGTTTAAATCAAAGACATTAAATTTATACTACCAAAATCTTCTTCTTTTTCTCGACTTTCTTCGACCTACCTATAGTACAGTAATACCCCGCTTTACGCGAGGGATACGTTCCGCAAAAAATCGCGTTAAGTGAAATTCGCGTATATCGGGGTTTCCGATTATACATAGTCAAAAGTTAATACAAAAATATACTTACATGTAATTTGAATCAATCACTTTAAGTCTAATTAACACTTTATGCAGTATTACATGTTTTTTTTTTACGGAAAAATACATCTATTGTCTTTTGGGTAGCGTTTCTTTAGCGTTCTTGTAAAATACGTTCATTACACCCATCGCTGTTTTTTATTGTTTGACACACGGTCAAAACATGGTCATCATCAGTCATCACCTCATCACTGTCTGCTCTGCAATATGTTCAAACCTGAATAAATTTTTGAAAGAGCATTTTGTATTTCGCATGAAGAAAAAACTCTCTCTCCTACTTGTTCTTCCTCATCGTTGATGGGATTATTCTGTAACTAGATAAGACCTTCATTGCGTTCTTCATTGAGAGGTTCGTTGTGCGTTGCTAAATCTCTTCGAGATCTACCGCGACATCTTCAAGTTCAGTCCCCTCAATCATTGCAACAATGTCTTCAAGTACTTGTCTCTGCATCTACATTATGTACATACATATTCCTAAGTAATCCATTCGCGTAATGCGAGGCATTTTAACGCGAAATATGAAATTCGCGTTAAAGCGAAACCGCGCATAACGGGGTCGCGTAAAGCGGGGTATTAGGTACTGTATAGTCATTTTAGCTTTTTTAACCCCAATCTGCGGAAAAATTCCTTGTGAGCTGAGTTTTGGTACCTACACACCTTTAATACGGTGTTATAATGACAATTTAAAAAATCGACATTTACATCATGCCGGCTAAAAAGTTATTAAAGGTCGAAATTGCAAAAACTTCGTAAGATTGTAATAAATCTCGTAAGATTGTAATAAATCTTTATTAGATTATAATTTCTTGATATATTATTAAAAAAACATTGATATACAATAAATCCCATCCAAATTTAACAGTTTCCAATATGCGTCAGACCCCACACTGTGTTAGTGTTTCACAATCCCTACTAATATTATAAGTTACAAAGTAAATCTGTCTGTCTGTTTGAAAACGATACGTAATTGGCATTCGTTTGATCCCTTGCTGCAACGTTAGGTACCTATTACTTAACCTTTAGTATTTTTTAAGGATTTTTATCAGTTTCCGCGATAAAAAAAAAACCAAATTAAAAACTGGACAAGCGCGAGTCAAACTCGCGCACCGAGGGTTCCGATCGAGTCTTGATTTTATCCGAGTGAAGTGAAGAATGTCTCATCAATCTCGCTGCAAGATTTCAGTTTATAAAAATGTTAATATGTTTTTAACAGCTAAAAATCAGCCAATTTAAATCCATAACGTAATTGAAATGAAGAAAGACAATGATGAAGTTGAAGAATCTGTTGAACTGCCTGTTTGTCCAGCCATGGCTCAGAGTGCCTTTTGGGATTCTTTTAGCGGTGTCAATAGTCTATTATTGGTGGTTACTATCCAGTATCAGTGTTCTAGAAACTCAGAACATGGTGTTCAAGAGACAATTGAGACTTTCTCAAAGTGTCATAAAACAAATGTCCGTTGATTCTGTGGGTACATATGAAGTTCCTGTGGTGAGTAAAGAACTTTTCAATCTTATGCTGGCACTTGGCCTATTTGCCTTACTTCTTTGTTAAAAATAAACCTTATTTCAATCACATTCAATTAGGGTAGGTATCTATATTTTCTATTGTCCAAGTACCTACTACAACTACATATTTGGGCAAATACGCCAAGTGAAGTGCTTAACTAATATTATAAATGAAAAAGTTTTTAGTTTTTCACTTGTCGTAGAGTTCATCAAAAGGACCTTATTTTAAATAAAATGCGTGCGAAAGTGAGCATTTTGTTTGTTATGCTTTCACTCCTAACGTGCTAAACCAATTATAATTTTTTTGCTTTGTCTAAGAAGCTTGATATTTTTAGAGCTCAAAGGTACTCTCGACTTACGTATTTGATATTAATTACACCATGAAACCTCCACGATTTTCTATAAGAAAGGGTCGTGACACTCGTGACAGACCGAGAGACGGACAACAAAGTGATTCTAGAAGGGTTGCGTTTTTTCCTTTTGAGATACGGTTTTAGTGGAGATGGAGACAGAGTCGCGGACCCAGTGCTAGTTGGCTCATTATCTGTTTCAAATATGTAACTTGTTTGGCAAGTTCTGAAATCCAGGCACAAGTAATAACTTCACATTGTACATTTACTTACATAATATGCCTAGTATTGCCAAAGGTTATTGTGTTAGCTCGTAACATTAAGGAGGTCAGAAGGCAGTTGCTTTTTTAATTTATACTAGTATTCAGCTGCCCCCAACATATTTGGAAAAAGACTAGGGAGATTGACTTATATTCGTCACAGGAAAATGGCAAACTCCGTAAGAATATAAAATATCTTGAGAGATTGTAAAACTCTTGATAAATTGTCAACTGAACAGTTGGAATAGGTACTTTTTTACGTATCAAAATTTGAAAGTCTATAATCTCTCGAAGTACCTAATTGCAAGAAATTGTGGACTGACATAATATGGCGACCAATCAGAGTAAAAGTCTAAAATTTACCTGTTTTCGTGTCATAGTTCCTAAACCAGGAAACAAGGCTCTCATTGATCTATTCAGAGAAAACAAAGAGCAATGAGGGGCCAAGTTTCCAATTTAACTATCACACCAAAACAGATAAATTGTAGATCAGATTCGCCAGTTTATGTCAGTCCACAATTCCTCGGAAGTTCGGAATGCACGGAGATATGATAGAATTGAAGATTTTGATTCGTATAATTGCAGAACAAATGTTCATTTGACAATTCATCGAGAGTTTACAACCTCTTAAGATATTTTGTAATCTTACGTGGTATGTAATTATCCGGTGACATATAATTGGATTATAATGTTGAAAGACCAAACTCCTTTAAAATAGCTTTTAATTTAATCATTCTATATTGTCCCACTGCTGGGCAAAGGTGTCTCCCATAGCCTGCCATTCTTCCATATCATAATCCTTCATTCAGCGCGGTGTGTTGCTTTCTCAGACCAACATGTCACAAATGGCTCTCGACGACGCTCGTGACTCCCACTACTTAACGATTCTGGCCCATCTGTCCCAATCAGGGACTTGATATACAAAGCGGTCAGGGCGCGCGGATAGGACGCTGACAAGATAAATTGTATAGCGCCAAAAGAACGGAAAATACCTACTTAGCGTCGACCGCGCGGATAGACAGCATTCATTTTCGTCCGCTCGCTCGCCGCGCGCCCTTTCCGCTTTGTACATCAAGTCCCTTATACTCAACGGATACCTAAATACTCGTTTTTACCTTAAATATATTTTGATTAACTAAAATGGTTGTTTTTCCAATTTAACAATTACACAACGTGTTTTCCGCCACACCCTTATCTATCTGCACCCCATTAGCGTCCCACACTTTCGATCAAAATTAACTCTATTTGGAAGGAAATTTCTTCTACATTCTTTAATTTTTGGCAAATTCGTCTGTTCAATAACGAAAAAAACGCAATGAATTTTGCTAAACTGACAAAATGAATAAAAATGTTATTGTAAAAGCCATCGTACACACATGAGCACTGCACCGGGAACAAGGCACTTGCGCATAAGACATTACCGCGAGAGGCATTTGCGAAAATCCACTTAAACGCATGGACTTTTACGCGAAATACATTGGTGCAATTTCTCTTTTCCGTTTCCGGGGTTGCTAATAACGAATAAGGACGCGAAATCAACATCCAAGATGGCGCCGACTAAGTTTAACTTTTCTTCATAACACCCATAACGAATAGTTGCCAAACTTCGCAGGCGTCATCTTTGATGTCAATATTTGTAATAACCGACCCCAAAAACCGTTAAAAAGGCGCCCATATCAAAATTTGTACGGTGGCGCCATCTTATCAAAATTTGTACGGTGGCGCCTGTAGAATGCTCGATAACACACTCCCTGCTATCACTATATATAGGTACACAACAGGTATAGAAACACGTCCGCACGCTATGACGGTTGGGTGCTGAATGCCCCCACTTTTCGCTGTATACTACATCCCTTCCTTGTTTTAAGAAAACAACTAATTGTAATTAATCAGATTGTAATTATAATCAAACAATTATTTTCATGCCAGTACCAAAGAACAATCAATCTTTAACTTCAGGATTTGTTTCACTATTCTCATCATGATTATTAACAACTTTCCAATTATTATTTTCTACCCTTTTTAAACGAATAATATTTCTACGATATTCTTTCCCCGTTAGATCGTTCCTCACTCTCACGTCTCCGCCATATACATCAGTTACCGTATGCGCTTCTGGGTTAAAGTTTGGTGTAAGTTTATTTTCCTTGGTCATGTTTTTTATGTAAAACTTTTCACCGATTTCCAAATTGCTGTCCACGGCTTTCCTTTTCATATACGCATATTCCTTTCCTTTATCTTTCTTCTCTTTATCTCTATCTCTTACTTCTGAATCTGCTATTTTATGTTCAATATCAGTTGCTCCTGGTATTTTATCACGAAATTGTCGACGAAAGAATAATTCTGCTGGTGTTTTCCCAGTTGTGGTATGCGGTGTACTATTGTACATAATCATTATATTCTAATAGTTCTTCTTTCCAATCTTTCTTTTCTAGCTGGCTAATTCTTAATCGCTTAAGTACATCCCTATTCTGACGTTCGACTTCCCCATTCATTTGTGGAAAATAGGGTATGGTATTATTTATTGTAATACCACATTCCTTACAAAATTCCTTAAAATTCTCACTAGTGAATTGGTTCCCGTTGTCACATGTCAGTGTCGTGGGGTATCCAAGACGAGAAAATATTTCTTTAAGTACGTTAATCGTTCCTGTGGCTGTTATATTCTTCATGATTTTTATCTCCTTATACCGACTAAAGTAGTCTACAATGACAAGTAAATAATCATTTGAGGGTAAGGGTCCTAAGAAATCGATCGCCACGTCAATCCATGGCTCAGCTGGGAGAGCTCTTCTTTTAATGGGATGAGGTGGATTTGGTGCCGAAACAAGTGTACATCCTTTGCAAGCTTTAACCCTATTTTCAGCATCCCTGTCAATCTTTGGCCACCATACTTTGGTTCTAAGGCGTGTCTTCATCGCCACTATGCCGGGATGTCCTTGATGTGCAGCTTCGAGAACTCGAGCACGAAGTTTTTCCGGAACAATAAGCTTATTACCCCTCAGTGCTATATTGCCTTGGAAACAAATCTCTGTTTGAAAGGTTTTATAAGCATTGACAGATTCGTCCCACTTATTATCAAAAAATCCGTTTTTTAATGCTGTAATCTCAACGTCTAGTGCACTGGCTGAATCGATCTCATTCAGGGGTACTGTAACCGGCCTGCTATATTCAATGATTGAGTTTATATAGTTTTCACTGTCAAATGGTACCGGTTGATTTGACTGGCAAAGCCGAGAAATTGAGTCTGCGATATTATCTTTACCTGGGCGGTAGACAACTTTGTACTTGTAAGCCTGCATCCGAAGTACCCAGCGCTCAATTCGCGCACAAGGCTTAGATCGGGGTCCAAAGATGATCTCCAAGGGTTTGTGGTCACTAATAAGATCAAACTCTTTACCTAACAGGTATATCTTAAAGTGTTCCACAGCCCATACTAGTGCCAATGCCTCCTTCTCGGTTTGGTAATATCTTTTCTCACAGTTTGTAAGGCTCTTATTTCCAAACGCTATCACACGAGGACCTTTGCTATCAATTTGTATGAGCACCGCCCCTAATCCAACTGGAGAAGCGTCTGCTATGACTTGTGTCTTATCCGCTGGATTGTAATAGCCCAATGTCTTTATCTCCAACAGCTGTTGCTTAAGACTTTCAAAAGATTAGCAGATTTGTTCAATTTTAGTCGGATTAATTGTCGAAGGGGTTCCGTAAGCGATGCCAGCTTGGGAATCCATTTCCCTACGTAATTGACCAAACCAAGAAAGCTCTGTATTTCCTCGACAGTGCAGATCGAATTGCCTGGATATATTTAGCTAATGGTTTTATCCCTTCAGCTGTTAATTCATGTCCAAGAAATTCTATTTTATCCGTTTTATAAATGCACTTATCTTCATTTAGGAGAACATAATTATTATCTTTAAGTACTTGTAGGACTTTATTAAGCCGTTTGTCGTGTTCCTGTCCATCAGACCCATAGATGATGATATCATCTATGAAGTTCGCAGTACCTTCGCAACCCAACAATAATCTCTCTAGTACTTTTTGAAACATTTCAGGTGCGCACGACACACCAAACATTAGTCGTTTATAACGAAATAGTCCTTTACTGGTGCTAAAGGTGGTTATATATCTGCTGCTTTCGTCAATTTCCAATTGATAAAAAGCGTTTTTTATATCGAGTCGAGAAAAGTACTTAGCATGCCTAAAATTTGGTAAGAGTTCGTCCATTGTAGGGAGTGGATGATTCTCCCTAATTATTGCCTCATTTGCTCGTCTCATGTCGATACAAATCCGAATCTCACCATTATCTTTTAACACTGGTACCATTGGAGATACCCATGGTGATGGTCCTTTAACCTCTTCAATAATGTCAGCTTCTTTAAGTTCGACAAGCTTTCTGTTTACTTTCTCTTCTAAGGGAATCGGTATTCTCCTATAGGGCTGGATAACTGGTTGTACTTCTTTGTTAATAGGAATCCGAATAGTGACATCTTTGAATTTCGGGAAGGTGCTGATATTATTGACGGGGATACCAATTCGAAGCGCATTAAGTTGTATCGCACTGAGTTTACCTAGAAGATTACGGGTACCATTTCGAATTACGTAAAAAGTTGCCGTTTTAATAATTACATCATTAATAGTTATATTGGCGTCAAATGCACCTAAAACATCCAAAGGCTTTTGGCTCCCGTAAGGCAATAATATTTTGTCAGGATTCTTTATTTGATTAGTGACCTTTACTTTATGATTTTTCAGGTATTCCCACGTCCTATCTGTGATAATGTTACATTTACTGCCCGAGTCAATCAACATTTCAATAACAACACCACCGACTTTGCAGTTAACAGTTTCATCCTCATCTAAATGAAATATGTAATCCACTTTCTCTATATTTTTATGTGATTTGTCAATTCTATGTCTCTTTATTCTATCCGTCTTCTCATCGTTCTTTGATTGTATTTTCTTTTTCTGTAATTTAGTCCTACAATAATCTTATAAAGTCCGATAATCCCACATCTTGCGCATTTCTTCTCTCTGGCTGGACACTTGTCGTCAAAGGACAGGTGTTTACTACTGCCACACCTGTAGCAAGTCTTTGAAAAGCTCTGGTTTGTAGGGGTAGATTTTCGAGTATCCAATTTATTAATATCTGATTTAATTGTGTCACTTATTTTACTTGAACCTGGTTTGTCAAATGTGTCAAGTTGCCTGTTGACGGTTTCAAGCGTAATAATAGCGATCGTAATAACCTGCTGAAGAGTTACACTGTCGCCCGCTGATAAAATTTTCTTCCCTAGTTCTGCACTCCGGCTTTTTTCGACGATTTGATCTATTAGATTTTAATCTTTATCAGCATATTGGCATTTATCAGCTTGGTTTCGCAGTCTTAATAAAAATGCTTCAAATCTTTCCCCTTCTTCCTGCTTCATCAGTCGAAACATATATCTTTCCAAATATCGGCTTTGTTTAGGAGAGAAGTATTGGTCTAATTTCTCTATTGCAATTTTATAAACATCTACGTCATCAATTTCATCTACATGAGCTCCGGGAAGATTGTAGTATACTTCTTGTAGGGCAAGGCCCCCAATATGCAAGAGGGTTGCTCTCTTTTTCACACCTGTGTCAATGTTAGCCGCTAGGAAATATATCTCAAGGGCTCTTTTCCATTTTTCCCATCTGACTCCTTCTGAAACTGGGTCACCTTCGAAATCGAAGTGCTCAAGACCTGGAAGCGCTGATGTTATCTGAGCCATAATGGGGCGATCTGTTACAATCGCATAACTGCTTACAACTTGTTTCGTTAGTTACATTAAGGCTCACATAACCCAACCATACAACCTTTTCGCTCAACCAGTACGATCTATCTTATTGACCGTCTCAGTCTCTCATATTTGACTATATTAACCAAAACGATCTTTTAAAGATCCTTCAATAATACAATATCGTAGCCTTTCTTATTGACTATTTATTCACGACCATGTCTCTCATATTGACCTTTCACCAATAATCTTTTATCACTTCGTTGCAAGTCTATCTCATTGACTTCCTTTCACACAGGGCCATTCTCATATTGGCCTCACAATCACAGAAACTTTCATAACACTTATATTTGCTAGTGACCTGTCATATTGGTCTTTCGAGAAAGAGAAAAAGAAAGAAAGGAAAAAAAAATACCATATACCTAACTTTCCTTTTATTTTGATACTCCCTCATATAATTACCTACGTGTTTACATTCGTGCCTAATGCATAATTGTGATTACGATATTTATTGCATCTAAATCGCTGCCAATATACTTATCAAATACACTAACACTTTTAATGTACATGTATAATCGAAATAGATATATTTAGTATGTATAAATCGGCACAAAACTTCCTGTTAAGGTTCGATTTTATTATAATAAATCATAACGATTCAATTGTACTGATAGTATAGATAAAATTGGATACATTATGTTTTCTATTGAATACGTTCGTCAATTTACGCATTCATTCATTTATTTAAACTTGTTATTATAATATTAGTTAATCTCATTAGGAATGCACGATGCAATTTGGTAAACAACATAACTCAGCGTGGTTGACCAGTAAGTAGGTCACCGCACGTAATTACTAAAGAAATAAGAAAGATTCCATCTTATTGCCATCTTATTTACGTTAACGAGTAATATTGTTAAATATTTACCAATTAGATTCGTCTGTTTTTTATTTTTTTTTTTGTTTACCCCCAACCACATTATGTTATTACTTTAACTGTCCTTTTCCTCTTTCTTTTTAACAAAGTATTTGTGCATTAGGACTTACATTTTTCCTCGTCGCCACTTGTAGAATGCTCGATAATACACTCCCTGCTATCACTATGTATACACAACAGGTATAGAAACACGTCCGCACGCTATGACGGTTGGGTGCTGAATGCCCCCACTTTTCGCTGTATACTACAGCGCCATCTTATCAAAATTTGTACGGTGACGCCATCTTGGATTATGACTGAGACTCTATAAAACATGGCGGGCCAGATGAACGTTAAACAGATGAACGTTGGTCCTCATTGAATCATGTTTTTTGGGAAACTATTGCTGCTATAAGATTTTGATACATTTAAATTGATAAAAGTTAGAACAATCTAAATTGTATTACTATACAGTCTATTTACATTCAATACTTTTCTTCGTAAAAAGACAAAAATCACGCTACGTATCGAAAAACGAAAACCGTACTTCAAGAGTATATGAAAGAGTGATAAATTCCCAATACTAGTCCTGATACATTCTACTTATTATGTAAAATCCTTAACTAATAATAATAATACCTGAAATATAAATACTAGGTATTCACTAACATTAGCTTCAAGGAGCTGATAAACAATGTTTTCATCAGATTCCAGATGCAGTCGGCACTATATGTGAGACGGTCCACATTGCCTTAGTGTGCATGGGGAGGTGTACCCAGCCTCAGATCCCTCCCATGCTCAAGTCCTTGATGCATCACAGGCAGAACCCCATACACTTCCATTTTGTGGTAGACACCTGGTCTCATAGAACGTTCAACAAGTTGTTTGACACTTGGGACTTGCCAGATGGTGAGTAGTTTCTTAGCCCTGACTCGTTAACCAATAGGAATACATCACACTTTACTGTGTTCCTATTGGTTAAAAGTCTGGGCCAAAGTACCGACTTTACTGTACCTACTGAAAGTTTGATATCAAGAGAAGAATATTCAATAAAGTAGGTACATGTGTGTTTTGACCATTGTCATTTTTGTTGCTGATCCTGTGGTCTCAGGAGCAGCGATTGATTATGAAAAAATCGTTAGATCCGCTTCAATTACCCCCTATGGGTGGAAGTATGTATGAAAAAACTTATTCACCCCTTTATGGGGAGAGCTCCTAAAATCCTCTCTTAAATGACGTCGCCTATTTATAATCAGGTAGATTATAAATAGGCGACGTCATTTAAGAAAGGATGTGCTAAATTTAATCGATCCAGTATGAGATGAGATGAGATTTCGTGAATAAAATCAGTGAGTGACCTTTCGCTTTTATATACATAACTGTAACTTTTAATCGAATTGGAAAAAAGGTCGAATTTGAATAATTTAAAGAATAATTTAAATGGATAAGAATTAATATCATGATACCAAAATCACCACTTTTCCATTTTACCCTTCAATTTGAAGAAAAAGCGGACATTGTGACTTAACCATAATAGTTAGGAGATAATAGTTAGATATGGAGAATAATAAGTACTTTAATCATGTAGTACATTATTTTCTCAGCATCAATCATCAATAATTTTCTCAGCGCACACCAAATATATTATAATAAACAATAATAATATATTAGGCAAAATTTTGCTACTTTGGATAACATTATTGCGATATTCGTAGGAATCTCTAATTTGTCGATAATAAATGATAGCCTATGTTTTAAGTTAATAATGTAGTTTTTTAATGGCGAAAGAATTTTCAAAATCGGTTGAGTAGTTTTTGAGCCAAATTCTAACAAATAAATCTTTCCTATTTATAATATTACATATTCAGGTTGTCCGGTAATTAATGGATAACCTCGAAATGGCTTATAGTAGGTAGCACTTATGGACATTCAGAAAAAAATACGAAAAAGAATAATATCATAAGTAGTACCTATCTACCCTAAATAGTACAAATTATGTAGTTAATTACTGACCATTTAGTTTCAATTTGTTTAAATATGCTATTTTTATTAATCATCAATGCCTGATGTACAATGGGCGCAGTAGCGTAGCAAGGGGGGGAGGATCACCCGAAACCGTGAAAAAAAAAACTGATGTTCAGTACATTTTGCCGATTTATGCGCACATAAATGTGCAGTCGAGTTTCTTTTCGCGATTTCAGTGTTGGTCACATAGTAGAAGTTGTTCATAATGGTGAGTACAATGACCCCTTTTCAGGTATTGCGTGTATTCTGTCACACGTTGTTGTTTACGCATGACATTTGTTTAAATAATTAAAAAAATAACTATTATTTCCAGTAAAATACTCCTGCTACAATGCAGAAGAGTATCTGTTACAAGTACGCTGGATCCCTAACAGCCACTACGCCGGAATCTATCCGCTCGTCAAGTTATTGTTCCCCGAAATTCTGCCAGACACGTTGAGCCAAGTTATTGTGCTGGACTTGGATTTAATCATCTTGTGTGATGTTGTCGAGCTATGGGCGATGTTTAGGAACATGACGGATGATCAGGTGAGATTGCTAAAAATATTGATAAGAAAAGAAGACAAAGTGAAATGATGGAGGAAGAAATGTGCATTTACCTTTCAATAGTAACTTACAAAAAAAAAGTTGTAATTAAATCCTTTCTTAATTGTGCACCTACTTGATATTTATATCAAGTGCAAATTTAATGATATGTGTACACTGACAGCCCTAAATCTATCTACATACATATATTCGGTCCATACAAAGGTTGTCTGTAAGAGATTGCCCTGTGCGATAAGTGGTTGAGCTGAATGGTGCTGATGCACGCGTCATGTTCGTGAACGGGCGAGACTGGTCATCTCTTAGCTGCTACTGGCTTATTTCAATATTTGATACTTAGAAGTAATTGTTTTTTTTTATTTATTTACATTGTTCTCACATATAGAAGCAACAACGCTAATGTAACCAGGATGTTTGTAAAACATAATATGATTCAAAAGAGTGTTCGTCGAGTTTTTTGCACGTTCTTCTCCATAGAGATCTACGCTTCGAAACGAGCAAATAGCTTTATGTTTTTGACTGACTGACTTTGACAATTCAAAAGTACCTGTACTTAAATGGTTTATTTTAAATAAATGCTTTGACTTTAACTTTGATGGCACTTTGATTTTATAAATTTTTGACTTGTGCTTATTATAAAGTAATCAATAAAGCTTATACAAAGTGTAACAAAATAAACGCAATACCTCTTAAGGGGTCAACTTTAACTAAGGGACAAACACTGAAATCGCGTAAAAAAATCGACTGCCCCATACATTTATGTGCGCATAACTCGACAAAATCTACTGAACATTTGATTGGTTTTTCCTGATTTCTGGGTTAGTCTCATAGTAAAAGTTGTTTATACTGATGAGTACAATGACCCCTTAAGAGGTATTGCGTTCATTCTGTTACACGTTGTATTTCCAAAATGTAAGGCAGAAGACTACAATTCTCCATGACTACACCTTAATTACGCCATTTAATTAATTTAAATTTAATAACCGGCGAATTTGTTGTCGTTAACCTGAAATTGCTTAGCTGTGCCACATAGAAATTCGTAAGTGGTAGGAAAAAACAATAAAGCAATATTATAATAGATTTATTTATACAAAGGATTTATTGTACCCGTACATTAATGATTTTATCCACCCACAGTAAAAGCATTTTAATATCAAATAAAAAAATAAATGCTATTATTTGATGAACTGAAACAAATATTAAAACCAAACTCACAACAACATCACCTTTTCTACAATTTAATCACTACTGTAGTTTCAGCTTAAAACCTCTTATTATGTTCCCTACAGTTCATAGGCCTAGTAGAAAACGAAAGCAACTGGTACCTAAACAAAGAAAAACATTGGCCAGCGCTGGGTCGGGGCTACAACGCAGGTGTAATGCTCCTAGACCTCAAGAAGATCCGTACAACCACTGACTGGACCAGACTATGGCATGACGCTATTCGTGACCACATCGAAAGGCTGAAACTGACCACACTTGCTGAACAGGATGTGATCAATGGTATTATAAAGAGCCAGCCCCAGTGTATATACAATATGAGTTGCCAGTACAATGTGCAGATGTCTTCGCAGTCGCTGGCTAAGAATTGTTATGGAGAGAACTGGAATAATGTTAAGGTGCGTATATATTTAATTTAGTACCGCCTGATGCCCACCCCAGGATGTTTGGTGACCTAGGACTAAAAATCGACAACATTACTTTTATGACTGAATGAATAGAACAGTTACTAGAGTATCTTACCTATCCGTGGCACATCCAATCCGAGAACAATTTAGAGCTCGTTTTTGCATTTTTGGTTCTCGAACTTTCGTTTAAGTCGACTAAGTAACTTCTATATCTGTAGTTGGTAAAAAAAAACTAATCTAACCCAGATTCCTAGATAAGATGCAAAAAAAAAATTTGAGCTCGCTTTGCTCGCTCTAGCATTCTTGCGTCAGC
Source organism: Mamestra configurata (assembly GCA_002192655.3). Lineage (NCBI taxonomy): Eukaryota > Metazoa > Arthropoda > Insecta > Lepidoptera > Noctuidae > Mamestra > Mamestra configurata. The sequence goes on along the minus strand of NDFZ01005217.1, from coordinate 170,111 downwards.
AGAGAAGCATCTGTTTGTGTGATTAAAAGAAAAGCTAACTTATCAAAGAAAAGGTTCTAAAAATCTTTGACCTCGTTTCGCTCATTCATATATTTCCAATTTTCTTCAGGGTAAAGGTTTTCAGCAAAGTCACCACCATAATCTGCGTGGTTTTGCCCAGGAGACTTTGGGTTCTCCGTGGCAAAACCGCGCCGTATTGTTGGCCGGGTTGTCACAATTTTTGTGAAGGTCTCCTTTGTGGGAATGCAATGGTATCCATTACTACCCATCGATCGAGAACTAGTCCGTAGTCAGATTTTCTCGACTTATTAATCTGAAGCTAACTATTAACAGATCCACGTGCACGTAGATCCGTTGGTCTCGGCTGTCAATTTGAAAATCTTTGACAATCGTTAAAGTTACGACAGAAGCGAGAAAATCTGACACGATTCTAGTCAAGGAGTATCGTATTACCCAGTAACTAGGTTGTATGGACCATTATAGGCAGTTGCTCCATGCAAAACACTGGTATCAAGCAGGACGACCCCAACATAAGTGGGAAAAGGCTAGGCAGATGATGATGATGATGAATAAACAATGAAATGGTAATAGTAACTAAATTATAAAAGCTTATGATTTCCAGGTTATTCACTGGAACTCTCCTCTGAAACATCACATAAACATCCGTGACGCCAGTTTCTTCCGCGACATTTATCAGTCGTACGTCAACTTCGATGGCTATCTGCTGCGAGAGAAACTACACCGGTGCTCCTTCATAGAGCATTTTACCATGAAAGTAAGTAATAACCTGTACCTAATTCTAATTCAGTTAATGGACGAAACATCTGCTTCCTGCCCTTAGTAAACAGGATGAATTATTCAAGTGGGCGTAGACGGCCAAATCCGAAACTATGAGGAATACTGAAAAACACTCAAAAAAGCCTCGGGCTGAATTTTGATTTAAACTAAAACAATATTCCCCAAGTCGAGAACTAAACGCTAATCTTGACCTAGTTCGCGAGATCGTCGACATGTGGAATGTGGTTTCAGCAATAATTGTACCAATAGTCGTGTCGAACATTAGCTTTATAGCCGCGAGCCTCGACCAAAACCTGAGGCAGCTCTCTTGATTCAGAAAACGGTACTTCTGGACACAGCTCATATTGTTAGGAGGTTTTTTTAGTTGCGGAATGTGTTCGAAAGAGTCACCGCGGCCCTGGAACGCAAAGGGCATTTGGAGGATTACGGATGAGTTTTAGAAAGTAAGTCTGACACACATAGGAAATCAACAAGGGCTCATTTGTTGATTTCCTATCCAAAGAAAAAGAGGTTTCTTTTTGCCATGCTTATCTCAGCAATTTCATTATTTACTTCAGACCATGGCCAACAAAGCATATTCTAACTATCTGCAGGTAAACCAATCAGACTTATGCGTCAGCTTCCGTGCCGCCCAGAAAGTGAAGCTCCGGACACACCTGTATTACATGGACTATAGTCATACGGACATGGACAGTTTCGACGTGACTCTGGCTTTGCACCTGTCTATGGACCGGCTGCAGTTCCTAGAGAGACTGGTCAACTTCTGGGAAGGTACGTTTTTGAAACAGCATCATGTACTACATGCTGCGACTGCGGGCTACAGTTGTCCATCGACCGGCTGCAGTGCCCCGAGGTACTGGTCGGCTACTGGGAAGGTATTTAATGGCACATAGCATCGAAAGGGTAGACAGAAGAACAATAACGTATCGCCAGCCATGATTAAGAGTCGAAGTCGCACATTTCGCACGCGGTACGCATCGCTGACATCAGCTTCAACAATACTCCTCGATTAATTCCGGCCATGGCGGCCAATCTCAACGGAGACTGGCCATCGCGATCGGCGCGGGACATTTTATCGTGCACAAGGGTGCCGTAAACACATGCACTCCTTCTTCCATCACTCTCGTAGTCCGATGGGACGACAACGGGAATGGTATGGAGTCTGGTATAACGCCTGTAAAGAAGTTCTTTTTACGTATTGCTATTCGCAATGCGGCTTTGAGCTTCGCACCTAATTCATTATTAGTCTCTAGAGAGCGGTTCATTATGTTACAAGAATCAATTATATCAATCAGTTTTTCCTTCCGTTTTCAAGTGATTAATTGCTTATTTTAATTTGACAGGTCCACTCAGTGTTGCCATATACTTATCGGACTGCGAAGTGACAAGATTGTTGAGTTTCATCGGCGACTGGTCCGATACTCTTAGAAATAGGAGGAATATTGGATACCATTTGGTGTTTAAACATGATAAGGTGAGCAACGTATTGTTTTTTTCACTTGGGTTCCGTATCTCATAAGGCATATGAAATTAAACTTGAAAACCGTTTTATTCGTGTTATTCTGTAAGACCGTGAATAACAACCGCATGGATGGAACTTTAAGGTTAAGCAACGCTTGCCGAGGTCGGTCTCTGGATGAGAAACGATTCTCAAAAAGCAAGTTAAGGTGTTGGTAATGGGCAGCCCCTCTTTCCCACTGAGCACTCGGGGCACGGGCCCAGGGCCCCGCAATCGATGAGGCCCCGTAGCTTCTGCCAGATCACCTACCGATGACTGATACAATATATTTTTTTTTTTTAATATAACGTAACATAGTTTTGAAGCACTAACTTATTAATGATAAAAGATTTTCTGTTGCGGATAATATTACAATTACCTACCTTTTCATTAAATGTGACTTAAATAAACAGTTGAATAAATATAAAATTCGATTTATTTTCGCTTTTTTTAGCTAAATAGTCCTCTGCAAAAGTCGTAGGGGCCCCATTATTCAGTGCCCAGGGCCTCCAATAGGCAAAAGACGGCCCTGGGTACTGGCTGTCATTATGTAGGTCTTTGACAGTCGTTACTGGTACTTCGAAGCCAGTAAATCTGACACCAGTCTTGCCAAGAGATATCGTGAAACGCAGTTAAAGGTCAGATGGATGCATCCGGAGCCAGTTGGGAAATGCTACGCAGATTCATTTTAACTTCTAGTTTAATTTATAGAAAGGTTTGTCTAAGCAGTGGCGTAGCTAGCATGGGTGACCCCCTTCCTCCCTACCCCTAGCTACGCCACTGAGTCTATGTATTTATTAAAAATTCCCTGAAAATAATTGAAATATTATTATAATTCAGGTGCACTACCCAGTGAACTATCTCCGTAACGTGGCGCTAGAGAACGTGAACACTCCGTACGTGTTCCTCATGGACGTGGACTTTATTCCTATGGCGGGCCTCTATGGACATCTACGGACCGCCATTCAGCTCGTCAACCCTTATACGCAGAAAAAGGTATGTCCTTGATTTTTACAATCTCAGAGCTCTATGATCCTGGATCTTCATTCCTATCTTGAACTTCCATCCCATCGTAGGGCTATATTGTTTTTTTTTTGTTTTTGTTATACAAAAAAAGAAAGACAGAACCCATTTTTCCGCCAAAAAAAAAACATAAAATAGAAACACAACTTATCAAAGGCTTCTAGTCAGTAAATAATTTTCTTTTCTTATTTTGTGTTTTTTTGTGTGTCATTTCTGGCGGAATCAACGTGTTTTCTTTCTTTCTTTATTTAATTAGATAAACTTAATCACGACCAAGCCATGTCAGGGACAGACATTAGCTACTCCGTCTCTATGGGCACACCATGGACATAACAGTAGTAGGTACTATCGCATTGTCTATGGCATAACATCCGACGGTGACGTGACATTGACAATCATATCATTTTCGTGCGCAGTGCCTCGTGGTACCAGCGTTCGAGACGACACGCTACCGCACGTCCGTGCCACGCAGCAAGGCGGCGCTGCTAGCGCGGCTTGGGAGCTCGGCTAGCAGGCTCACGGG